>OY756439.1:10540866-11140866 GCA_963576905.1 Mystacides longicornis
AAATCATTTTCAAAATAATCGAATATAATGTTTCCAATTTCAAATTTCAATGTGGGAATAGTTTTATTCTTTAACCATATAAACTTATGAGTATGTGAATGTATGTGTGTGATGTAATCCGACATAATCCCTTGTACCATTGTCATTAATAATATTTGTAATTTTCATTTGAAAATGCGATGGGACCCAAAACGTATGACCCCATATATCATCGCATACACCTGAGACCTTTGTACACATCTCTCCAGAGTGTTGTGTTCATATTCTACGTTGCGAGTTCCAGCAGATGGATTTTACGGTATCATTACGAATTAATTCATATTATTTTATTTTATCACACGAACATTAACTAAAACTATAAAATAATTAAAACTAAAATATTAACGTTATTTGTTATTTTTTAAATTTGATTTTGTTTTGTTCATATTACTAAAATAGTTTAATTATATTTTCTAGGTGCCGTTTTCGAATTTTTGTTGAATTTAGTGTTGCCATAGAGAGAAAAATAATGTTGGTAAAACAAAACATTCGAACGACAAGTGAAGTGGTTGGTAGGTCGTGGGTTCGATCCCAGGTGCTAGCTTGCTAGCTATCTTCCTCTTTCATGACAAAAACTTTAAGTAGCTTACTGTGAAAAATTAAATAGTATATTTGTGTCCACTTTCAGTGAGCATAGATCCATTTAAAAAAAAAGACAAATCGTATGCAAATATTATATTTATGGAGAAAGACATGATTCTTTTATACCTATCTCTTTTAAATTTTTTGGTTATGTTTTGGTAAATTGGCTAATAATGGTTATATTGTCATCGAATCCAATCCAAACTCCCTTTGCGTCCCACTTAGGGGCGTAGGGAGGCAACAAATATAAGCTCTCCTTAGCGCTCGATCTTGTGCAATGTTTGTGTTCATTGAATATTAGCTTTCTCGACAGACGTTGTCCTGTGGTCTAACTATGAATATTTAATTAGAATTTAAAAGAATGATAAAGAATACTTTTAATGCATATGCATAATAATATATGGTCAGCAAATTGAACTCTTTGAGTATGACAAATATTTCTAGAAATTGCTTATTATAATTATTATGATCTTGGCTACGTTATCAGAGCTACATCAAACTCCGGCCGTTTCTACATCAAACATCAAAGGCAAGATCGAATGAAGACATGGTGTGTAGGTGACAGCAGAGCTGGTGTTATTGCTTCGTAATAAAAGAGTATGGACTGGAATTCAAACCATCAGCAGGAAGTCCTTTGCACTGACACTTCAAGGAATGGATTCAACATGAGTGTAATGAACGCAACTAGACAACCAAAAGTGTATCTTTCGATGAATTCATAAACTTTATTGAAGTTTCAATAAGCCGCTTCTTTTAAATACTCAAAAACGCTATCAAAAAGAACAAGAGAAGTTTTTTTTTGTCTGCTATCTCACGAATAAATAAAAGTGATAATAATAAACTGAAAGACAAACTTGACGACCTGTGAATTTGCTTATTACGCCCAGTGATATGTTAGAATGTTTAATTCCGTATAAAACATTCGTTTGACCCCTCATTTGTGTTCTGAAACTTTTTGATAACATAAACCCATGAGATGGACACAAAAGGGACGATAACTAACATAGGGTGTTTCCCACCCCTTACAGAATATTAAAACACAGCCGCAAAACAGAAAGACACAGGATGTAAAACGCGTTATAAAAATTGTTTCGTTTTTGTTTTTCTTTTTTACTTTGATTTGTTTCAAGTACATAAAAAGGGTTAATAATATTAGTATTATCTCCAAGCTACTAAATATTCAAATGTTTGTATGTGTTTACAAATAAGGGTATTTAGGATTTGTTTTTTAAGGTAATTATCTGCACAGAAAGCTAATCTATGCTACTCAATAGAAAAATTTGAGGTAATAAAAAAACCTATTGATCACCTGATTGATTCAAGAAAACTTAATTAGGTAACCTTCTTGGTGTTTTTAACGCAATTATGGTTTCTACATATTTTTTAATTTTATTTTGAGTTCGACAAACTGTTAGTCGAACTCAATAGTCTTATTAAAGACGGGATAACATCTATCGGAAAAGCTAGTAGACATAATGATAGAAATTTTACAACCACTTTGCTTTGGTACGCCATTTATGTAGGTTTGAAATGATATATCTTATTCGATTGGCCAGTTATTTTGTCGGGTCAACTGCTAGGTTAGGTTCTAGTTCCTTAGTGATGATGTGTGTTTCATAATGTTTCCATTTTTCTTTAATCAAGCAACCTGTAATAGAAACGGGCGCTCACCAATACGAATGTCGAGATTTATAGGACAGCTTGGAGGCGGTTTATCTTCATCAAAATGGATTGGCAAAAAATTGTCGGACTTAAACAACTAATGAATAATGATTAGAGGTACGTAATTTTCGCAAATAAAAAAATGTAATACCGCATTTAAAAAATATATAAAAGTGAAATTTCGCATTTATTCGCATAAAACATAAAATGTCTATAATAAAACACCTTTGAGTATTTTAAATATTTAATAAACAGTGGAGCTAGTACGAGTTTCATCGAAAGCTATTTGCACGCCAATAAGCGCTTATTAGCGTGCAAATAGTGTAAGAAAATCAAACGATCGAATCATTCGATCATTTTTGTATGGAAATTTTTCGAAACTCTTTCGTTGATCGTTTCGATCTTCGATCATCGAAAACTTATACTAGTGGTACAGTTAACAATTGTAGAAAACCTTTATAAAATATCAACATGTAATAAAATATACGCTTTCAATTAATACAATTTAGTTATACATCGACGACTTCTACTAACTGATTTTTCAGTTTCAATTATTTTCACAAGAATAAAGCGTTCGTTTTGACGAGTTACTTGATCGTTTACCTTTAAAATATAATAATTATCGATATTTCACTGAAATTTACTAAAATTAAAACATCGCATTTATGGTATACATATATTGACAAATTTCGCATTTATCGCATCTATTTCGTAAATACGAAATTTACGTACCCCTAATAATGATGTATTTATTTATAAATGGCTGGGACATGTGTTAAGGATGCCGAATGACAGTTGGCCGAGGAGAGCGCTGTTCTTCCTCCCATCAGGGTCCCGAAGAAGAGGAAGACCCTCTCACACTGTGTTCCGCACCTTCGAAGCAGAGCTGAGGGACATGGACATGGTGTGGGAGGAGGTCATAAACATTGCGTAAGATCGAGCGCAATGGAGATGTCTTGTTGCCTCCCTATGCCCCTAAGTGGGGTTTTAAGGGAGTTTGGATTGGATTTGGATTATTTATACCAGTGGTCGACCAGTGCTCGAAATTCGACCATAACTTATTTAAATTGTAAGTTTGAACATAATTAACGTTCCATTGTCAAATAATGAGCGAGCACTATTTCAAAAATCTTTCATAAACAATGAAATGGATATTGGATACGTCAAGTTTGTAATGTCGATATTTAGGTACAAAGTTTTTTCTATCATTATCAAAGACAAACAAAATTAATCTATTCTTAATTTATATCCCACCATTTCACATTATTAATCTATTCTTAATTTATATCCCGCCATTTCCAGCTCCACCTTACCTTTGAGTATACCGCCTTCATAGCTTTCTACGCCCTTTATGAGAGGCGCTTTTCATTTTACATTTGTTTATATTAAGTCGACGTTCTTATAAGTAGTCTGTGGAAGTGTGTGTGAGTATCTAATACATAACATTGCAGTAGTGTGTGTAATAATTTTTTTATTGATTTTATTTTTTTTATGCATAATTTAAAAAAAAATATTACCAATCGCCACTCCTTCTCTATATAAACTATAAGTGTGCGAAATGTCATGCTCTTCCGTCCGCGCAATTTTTGTAAAAATAGTCACAAAGTTTTTCCTTTCCGTATTAAAATAGATATATAGATATAACTGACATGACAGATAGGTCCGCCATAGGCCATAATAACGAATATATTAGTATGTATCTTATTTTGTTTGACGGTAATATCTCTCTATGGTGTTTATTGGAGCGTTTTTCTCGCACTCGCCAAATTCCCACCAAGCACGTATCTGGGATGAACGTCACGTTTATTATTCTACATAGGCACCGACACTTTACGATCTTCTGCGTTCGCACTACGCTAGGCCTCACCTGAGTTCAGACATGTGTGTAGCTGTCTGTTTCTTTGTATCACTGTCAAGAGGACAAGAATGATTGCTAACTTTTATAATTCTGTTACTACGATACTCTTTTTTTGCTGGATTGGATTTGGAGGAAATTGAAATTAGGATGGTTGTAAATATTCTTCAAGGGATTGGAAATTTTTCATCGTATCTTCATTAGTAGTTTATTGAGAATGGTAAAATGTAACTTGTAGTCGGTACCGCTTAATGGCTCAGAAACTTGGATGCTCAAAGTCCACATGCATCGGTTGGAGGCATTCGATATGTGGTTACACAAACGGATGCTTCGTATATCGTGGACAGCCTTAGTCGCCTACACTGAAGTCCTGAAAAGAGCCAACAGTAGCAGAGAGTTATTACAAACCATAATAAGTCTTATTACGGAGTACACAAAGACGCGATTGAATCCATTCAGCGGACATTCTTGAGACATATAAATTATCGTATGGGAATACCACTGGAGGAGACCTCGTATGTTTTCTGCTACTGGAAATGGAACTGGCGTAGCTGTCTGATCGGAGAGTGATCTCAGATCTTGTGGTTCTCAAAAACATGGTAATATCGCACTATGACTCGACGGAGCTAATTGGAAGGATAGAAATTAATGTACCGATTAGGCAGCCCGTCAAAGAGTCCTGTTTAATGTAAGTAGTAATTTACAAACTAATTATGAACGGAACACTTTGTTATAACCTATATGCAGTCTCTCTCTTGATTAAAGAATAGTTGACTGATTGGATGTGCTGGATGTTGTTGGTGTTCTCTCTTGTTTTGCTGGATATTGTTGGTGTGTTTGTGGTGATGTTCAATGTTCATGGTATATATATTTTTTGTTATTATTATTGATGACCATTGGAATTGTTATTTCAACTCTTATATTTAAAAAAGGCATTAACGCCGTATATTATGTATAGGTAAGTATACCTATAAATAAATAAATAAAGATCCGAAAAAATATCCTGTCTGGGGCACATTGTGTGTGGGGATGATTGTGAAATTCCACAAATTTTTCTGATAGGAAAGGTCGAAGAGGTCCTCTCCGAAGTCAAATATCTTGGATGCGTTACGTGAGAGATTGTACCGGAATAGGAGTGGTGGAGGAGCTGTTCCGGTTGGGGCGAGACCGAGAAGCCTTCGCAAAAGAGTTTGCCAACGTCGGGGAAACCTGATAAGGCACAAGAAAAAATTATATAATCAGTCATCGTCTACAGAGATTACTGGAATCGGCATATTCGTATGTAGATAAGTTCATGTCATTAACCAGAAAAAGATTTTTTTTGAAATACCTTTCTTTTTCTAGAAATACAATTCTTTTTTTTTACCCATCACGCCGTTTCCCGAAGGGGGTAGGCAGAGAGTATGGATTTCCATTCTTTCCTATCCAAATAAACCTCTTTCGCTTCTCACAAACGCATAATATTCCGCATGCATGCTCTTCTATTTCTTTTGCTCCTGACTTGGCCCTCCTCTAAGACTGAACCGTTATGTTCGGACCATGTCATTCGAGGTCGGCCTCGTCTGCGTGCAACCATTCATTCAGATTTATATATCCTTTTAGTCATTCTCTCCTCGTTCATTCTCTCTACATGCCCAAACCACCTTAATTTATTAACTTTCACTCTAGTCACTACGCTAACATCCACACCACATTCCTTTCTAATATTATCATTCCTCACCTTATCAATCAGTCTCTTTCCGCATATCCTACGCAGTGATCTCATTTCCATAGTATTTATTCCAACTTCCAGATTTTTCGTCCATGTCCAAGTTTCACTACCTATACATCATGGATGGAATCAGGATTGCATTGTGCATTAACTGTTTGGATTTAAGAGATACGTTATTATTTTCATTAGAGGCCTAAGTGCACCGCCAACCCTTCTATCAGTCAGTTTCCTTCTTTCAATCTCCTTTTCACAGTTTCCTTCTTTCAATCTCCTTTTCACACCTTTTTTTTAAATACCTTTCTTTTTTTTTTGAAATACATTTCTTTTTGAGTTTCAGCAGTCCCAACGTGGTAAAATTGTAAAACCCTTTAAGGGAGGATTTAAGTGAGTTATATTATTATGATAATCAAACACTTTTGTTTGCCTGTTGTTAGATATGCTTTGTTGACTTCGCAAGAGACTAACTCCACCCTTTAGAAAGGCTAAAAAGGCATGTCATGAGGTTTAAAATAAGAATAGGAAAAAATGCAAAAAAATATATAGTTTGTATTTCAACAAGTGTTTCTTTGGTATGAGTATAAATATTTCAATTCAAATATCTTTATTACAAGATTACATTTGAAGAAAACTACGCGAAAAAAGCAACATTTTTAAAAACATATCAAAAAGTATTGCGTATGAAATATAAATAAATGTATATTATTTCCTTTCTTAGCCCGGGCCTGAATTATTATTTTAAGTGCGGTGAAATATCCGTCTCAGAATCATAAAAAAGAAACATACTTATGTACCTACTTGCTTACATACACGTCGTCACAATTCTTCAAGACGTAGATAGGTATAGAAAAAAAAAGAAAAACACCGAACGAAAATATATGTCCACCGTAATGGGAATGTCTCCGGCTTGGGATTTACGGTCTGATGTAGACAAAAGTAGTAATGTAGCACGGTTGAGATAAGTTTCTTCCCAGATACACATAACGACCAAAACGGGAACATAAAGATAAACAAGTGTTTATACTATGTCAAAAACTTATACTAAATTCAGATTTTTTATGACTTGCAACACTGTTATCTGTATTATTTTAAAAAAAGAACGCTTCTTTAAAGTGGGTCAATAAAACGAACAAATCTGTCGAAAATATTTTCAAATTTAGAATTAAACTCAAAGAATGAGATGTCAAAGCACAAGACACGGTTATGGAATGCTGTGTTATCTGCGCCTAAACTTTTGATTCAACAAATAACGAAACCATTATGTACGCTTGATGATTTTTTGTATCTTAAATTTCCTGATGGTTCCTAAATGGTTGCTCGAATAAAGAGCTTATTCTTAGAAATGATTAATTCTTCTTCTTTGCAACGCGGCAATCCACTATCGGGAGAGTGATCAATGAAAAGGATTAATGAGTAAAAAATAAATAAAGTTTCATTAATTCAGGCACCTCGCGGCTAAAAATCAATGCACATACACGCATGCTCACAGGTTAACCATTGACAACAGTTGAAGAAAATTAACATGGATCGTGCATGTTGCCCGATCCGGAGTAGAGGGGTCCACAAAGAATCTTCTAGACATTAAGCCATTGTCAGAATACCGCCAAGAAGGACAAGACAGTATCTGATGGAAAACATCGCTTGGGACCTGAACGTGCCGGGTGTGGGAGATGAATTAGATTAATCAGGACACCTTGAAAAAACATTGTTCAGGAGGACAAAACTCTATAGGCCGTCGTAAATAAGTATGTAAGTCACAGTGGACCTCAGATAGCATCTTCCGACTATCACAGATCTGAAATGTGTAAGAGAAAAAGTAGACAAGTTTAGTATCTATGTAATAGAATATAAGTTACTGCGTAAGTAAGATGGGGTAGTAATATTTTAGTGCGTCCAACCCTTTCTAGGGAGAATATATTTTTTAATATAACCGCATTTTATTGATGTCATAATAATATAAGGAATTTATTTAGTATTTTGCCGGGTGGATATTGTTGGACACATTTTACAACTTTGTCATTACCCGTGTACGCGGGATAAAATATAGCAAATGAATTATAACTTAACTTACCTCTCCACTTCCTGGGTCGTTTTGCGGCACTATTTTTTGGATAAATTGACGCTTGTGGTGTTTATTTTAAACTCACATAGATCTAAAATTCTTTCTTCGTCATAAAAGTCAAGTCAAGAAATGGTGGCCTTGCATTAAGAATTCGGTTACATCAAAGCATGACTTACTACTGTGGAAAAGAGTTCATTGTTGGCGTCCAAAATTGATAAGTATTGACTAAAATTTGCCTTCCAATTCTCTTTAAAATAGATGTTGGTCTAAAAAATAATCTGTCACTCTTGCAAAAACATCTCCATCTTTAATTTTTCTTGAACTCGTTAACCGTTTCAGTTGCTATTTTCTGCATCGACGATGTCAACTTTTTAACATGTGTCCGATTTTCCTCTATTTATCATTCTTTATTGCTTCGATCGAGCTAGGGGGTCGGTTTCGTGCAGGTCGGGTATGCTGTGAATCGTTCTCCTACGGGCTGGCTTTCGTTGTGCGGTGGGCCTTAAAGGGAGAATGTATGTATGTATGTCTCATTCTTTAATTACTACAACCGAAGATCGTACTCAAGTATTTTTTTTAGAATGTTAAGGTTATTTACTTTGCGTCACAGGGACCAAAATATATTCACTGTGATATCCTTTAATGTTACAATAGCTATAGGCGATGTGCGTCATGTAACTCTCCATTTGGTGCGAAGGTTTAACAAAGGCCCTTCGAGTCATGGCTGTTTTTGAGCGAGTTAATCTCAGTAACGAAGAATGTAAATGGTTGCTTCGTTAAGTTCAGAGTAAGATATACGGACTGGGTGTCTGCTTGTTCAATGTTTGACTCACGTTTCCGTAATTTGCCGTGTCTAGTCAAAGTCCATGGAAGAATCCTTATTGTTTTTAGTAGAAAATTTGTGTTCTTCGCTGGTGAACTCCTGCGTTAACGGCATGCCATAATTATTGCCTTCGCATGTTTAAATCTAGTAGTATTTGCACAGATTTCGTAACTCTTGCCATTGCCCCAGCTCTTGGATCTAAGAGTTTATTTATTTCTTTCTTCAGCCTTCTCGTGCCATAGACTATCACAGGACTTTATCCAACATAAACCACATAAATTCACCCCCAGTAACCCTTATTGTAATATAAAATCCTTGCGTACAGCGATCTGACAAACTTCTAAGAGTGCTACGTTTCAATTCGCAGATTGACTCGGTAGTCGGGGCCTACTGTAGCTCATTGTGCGGGAGTTCTGGAAAGATCATTAGCCTCATCATTGCCCATGAATTCCAACCTATCTACGACCAGACCAGACCATCCCAGCCATCAGATATAAAATAAACCTAGCGATTTTACAAACCTAGTTTTTTGACAAGAGATACCTACTACACTTTTTTATTCATAATATTGCGAACTTTTCTCCATATTTTGTAAATTTTTAGTATTATTATTGGGTACTTATTAGAATATAATATATTCATTTGCTTTCATTTTTCATGTCTGCTCACTGCGCATGCTTCTTGCGAACTTTTATCCATATTTTATAAATTTTTATTATTACAGATTATTGTTAATTTATTATTATTATTATTTATTAGAATGTATTATATTCATATTCTTTTATTTTTCATGCCTACTCGCTATGCATGTTTATTGCGAGCTTCTATCCAAATTTTATATATTTTTATTATTATTATTTATTAGAATATATTACATTCGTTTGCTTTATTTTTCATTATTATTATTAATTTTATTATTGTTTTTACTTATTAGAATGTATTATATCCATTTTCTTTTATTTTTCATGTCTGCTCGCTACGCATGTTATTGCGAGCTTCTAGTTCTAGCCATAATTTATTTATGTTTGTATTATTATTGTTATTGCTTATTAGAATATTTTATATTCATTTGCTTTTATTTATCATGTTTGCTCGTTACGCATGCTTATTGCGATCTTTTATTAATTTTTTATAAATTATTATATATTTTGTCTATCTGAGATTTTTGTAATGTGGATAGGTACTTACATTTGTAATATTTATCGATTGACTGTAATTGGCCTGGAGGCCGTATGTGTTATATAATAAATAAATAAATAAATAAATATGTGATAAAGATTAAAATACCGTTCCTCAAAAATAATATTGTTGTACTCCGCGAAATATTTCTCCGCAGAATGCCTAATTTTAGCGCAAATCGAGTTAGTGAATTTGGATCAATGAGGAGAAAATTATGGATATCCTTTCGCCCTCGGGGGGTGCGGGGCTAAATATTCGGAAAATAACGTATCGACGGAAGAAGTTGCTCGTATGGGGAATCGCTCCGTGTATTCATGAATGATGAATTAGATTTTAATGAAAGGATGCCACGCGTATTTACGACTCCAATACGCTTTTTACGTGAGAATGGGTGGGCGTACGTTTCCAACTGGATTCTTACATACCTTCCTACGTAATCATTGTATTATTATTGTATACACCACTCCCCATCGCATTGAGGTCATGTCGCTTCACCCTCGATCATCGAAAAATATATATTTTTTTAAACGTTTTGATGTAATTACTAATTTATGAATAAAATAAAAGATTTATTCTTATTCTATTATTCATGTGGAATAAATTAATACCTACTAAACCGCTGAACAGTTTTTCGTGAAATCGATTTGAAATCGTACTAAAGAATTTTTTTATAATAAATTCGTTATTTTTTTTTTACAATATCCGATCCGATGATCGAATATCGAAAGAGTTTCGAAAAAAATCCATACAAAAATGATAGAATAATTCGATCGTTTGATGTTGGAACACTTTCGATTATGCTCGTACAAACCCCACTGCTCATATATTAAAATTATGTTTTTCACTATTAATACATATTTAATTTTTTTGTTTCAGATTCAAATTCGGTTTATCACAATTGATTCAGTTAGGTAGTTCTACTGTTGTGAAAAAAACGAAGGCCAATATCATGTAACAACGATCCAAAATTAAAAAAAAGTGTTTTATAAATTTTTTTTTATATTGTAAAAAAAACGAAAAAACATTCGATTTTTTCTTCTTATCATTATTATTGTTTTACCAAGAGTGTAAAGCCATTATTTTTGTAAAAACGAATCCGTGTCGAAATAATAATATTACAAAAATAATATTTAAATATTTATTTAGCTTGTATAAATAAAAACAAATAAAATGTTATTTTTTGTCCAAAAAATAAAACACAGTTTATAAATTATTTGTGCCAAATAAAATAATGTGGTTAATATAAATTATTATTGTTAATTATTTAAGTGAAAAGTGGAATTATCGTGGTGTAGTTGGCTTGTTGTATAGGTATATCTATTTGGTTTTATATATTTTTCAAAATTGGATTAAAAATGCAGACTCTTCAGATTCTCTTAATCATCAGTCTTCTCCACCAACTGACCTTCAGCATCTCAGACTGGGACGAGGAGAATGAAATAGGTAAGTAAGTCTTTTTACCATTCAAGAATGATTATTTTTATATCTTATTTCAGGTGACTAAAATAATTAACAAAATAAATCAGGGGCCAAAGTCAAGTGCAATAAAATGGCCGCCAACGTTACCGGTCGGTCAGTGTTCCCATGGTGACAACGTAAAAAGCTGTCGTTTGAATATTGTTACTATGGTAACATCCACCAACCGATAGAGTTGGCAGCCATTTTTTTACACTTGACTTCAGCCCCTGATCTGTCAATGTTTGTAAATATTATTTAGTCAGCTTCTACAGAAGTCTTTTCCAAACGCGTCAACAAAATTATCACTTCCGTTGTTCCGTTACAATAATTGACACATCTGTCAAACTAGGTTCTTTTTTTTCTAATATATATAAATCCATGATTGTAACATTGTTCTCGAAATATACCGTACTCTTGTAAACTGATATCAAATAGTAACAAAAAATAAACAAATAAAGTTAGTTGACGAATATCTAACAACTAAAAACTCTAAGAATTCATTAGTGATGTTCGATTTTTAAATGGAACAAACCACTACGGGCTTACGACCGTCTTCTACTGTTATTTCGAATGCTGGCTTTTAATACGTTAACAACGCTCGCCATTAGGTGGTAATGTTTAAGTCTCCAAAACTCCTAATCATGAGAATTCTCAACATGTTCAAAATGTCGAAAAATCTCTTGTATGCAATAAGTAGATATTAAATAATTAATGAAATAAAGAGATAAAAGTTGGAAATTATTGAGAACAAGAGAGCAACCAAATTTAAAGACTGCGACTGCTGTCATGTGTTTGGCGTCAGGATATGACTATATCCATTTTTGTAAATGTCTCGTAAAGTTAGTTGAAACTAAGGAAAAAAGAGCCTCATCTCAGTGTGTAGTTTGGCCACCGCTAAAGCCCTTCACAAATTGGACCCAAGCCATGTACCCATCACGTAAAGTACACGTATGAACGAAATGCAGTCCATGTACCTACATGTTTTTTTTAAATGCCATTCATGTTGCACAAAGTCCACATCTATGACTCATATCAAAATCTCAATCATTCCTCATATGCAAAATGCTAACATGACAACAACTTCTTCATTTAGAATCTGAAACTGATTAAAGATTAATGATGTTCAATCTTCTTGGCAAAACCAAAAAAGTGAAGCGAATGAGGATTAAAATAAAAGATTAGGGTAGAGTTCAAGTTATAAAGTTAAATTCCAAATCGTTTGTTAGAGTCGCTTAGGTTAAACAGAAAATTTATGTAGTTTAATGAGGTTCACGCATCAAATGGAACTCTGTGCTTTTTTAAGCACAAGTTGGTCCATGTAAATTGAAGTTTGCAGCACTACATACGTGTTTTAACACGTTTTGAAAAATAAACTCAGTCCACACGCGTGCTGTGCGCATCTTGTACATAAGATGGGTTCAGTTTGTGCCGTGCGTATGAGCGGTCAAAGGGACCTCAACAAAGGGCACATCAACTTGGGCCTTTATCTTTTTCGTTTTACCTGATATTCCTTTTCGCCCTCTCTTTGGTGGTAGAAGTGGCTCCATTCGCTCTACATGCCCCAACCACTTTAGCCTGAAGAGTTTGTTGCACAAGTACACATACTAGTGGTCGACCAGTGCTCGAAATACGATCATAACAAATTTCGATAACATTAGACTTAGCGAGTGCTATTTTACAATTTTCTTTCCAAAGCAATGACATGGGTACGTCAAATTTTAAAAGTTGATGTTATGTATTTTATTATTAAAAAAAACAGTATTAATCTTTCTCAATTCGACGCAATGAGTTTGAATATCCCGCTATTTTCAGCTCCACCTTCCATTTAAATATACCGCCTTCAAAAAGCTTTCTGCGCCCATAATAAGGTGCTTTACATTGTATTCTATGAAGTTGATCTTCTTTATAAGTAGTCTGTGGAAATGTGTGTGTGTGTGTGAGTATCAAATACAGTAGTATTTGTGATGTTTTTTTTATTGAATTAATCTATTTTTGAGCACAATTTTAAGAAAATATTAGCATTTGCCACCCCTCCTCTATATGTATATACTATAAGTGTGCAAAATTTCATACTCCTCCATCCGCGCATTTTCCGTAAAAATAGCCACAAAGTTTTTCCTTCACGTACCTATTAATTATACATATTTGTACATAAGATGACGGGTAAAAACACTAACTATTATTGTGATGATGATTTGAAACGATAGGTTTTTCGATTATAGGACGCAATAGATACTGCAGCCCGATTCACGGAAAAGTTCAAGTCTAAGTATAGTTCGAAGTTCGAACGAAGTTCGATTCAAACCCTCCGTGAATAGGGCTGCTGGTAATAATAATTGTAGGCGGCGACTATCTACAGTCTATGTACCTATTCACGGAGGGTTTGAATCGAACTTCGTTCGAACTTCGAACTAAACTTAGACTTAAACTTTTCCGTGAATCGGGCTGCTGGAAGAAATTTATTTACCACTACAAAAAATCAACTATTTTAAACTCACAATTTTTCATGAATACAATATGATTTATACCTTAACTTTATTTCGGGTACAAGACTCCGAACCATTTTTTAATAAAATTTTCAAATCATTTTTTTCATTTCAATCAAAGCTGTTGAATTCGAACGAAGCTATTTTAGTAAAGCGGTGTAAAAATTTAACACGTTAAATTAAAATAAACTGTCATGATTAACATGAGGTGTCCATGTATATTATGTATCTGTCCATAGAGCCAAAACAGTACTAGATTAAACTTAACAATAGGCTGCTAATTAAAAAGTAATACGAGCCATAATATGGAAATTACTTTAAACCGTAGATAATAATTGTTTATTATCATTAAATATTATAAATATGAGTTGAAAACCTATTGAACAATTTTTATTTAATACTTGGCCGAAGATTTATATTTGAAGTCTGGCTTAACTAGATTATGAGTAAGTATTTCGTTAAAAATTTCATTGTAAATACTTATATCTTCGTAGTTTTCTTTGGATGATCAAAAAAAATCCATACGTTGAATCAGTCTTATGGAAGCAATGGATTCGCTGCCTTCTTTTGATTGTTTAATGGGTAACATATTATTTTGATTGTGCAGCAAATTTTAGTGGAAAAAAAATATTGTAGAAAACAAGGTTGAGTTTAGTGAGAAACGAAGATAAACGAATAAATTTAAACTTTATTGATAAGTAATAATAATTTTATTTAAAATAAACAGTAATGTAGGTATAGTATGAATTATTTTTAACTAGCTGAAAACCTTCTTGCTAAATGCGTGATGCAAACATAAAAGAAAATAGTAAACACATAACTGAATTATTAGGAATATAAGCTGATATTTTAAAAACCAATACGTTTTTTTGTAGATTTACAATGGCTGAACTTATACGCAGTTTGTCTGTTATTCTTATTTAATTCAATTCTTGGACAATGTAAAAGTCCAATATACAGAATTCCGTATCAAAACTCAAGTGCCATCAACTCCACGATTGCGACAACCACACGCCATGCGACTGATCCCCTTTCTCCAACACCACTGATGCCAACGTCAATGGCGACACCGATACCAAATGCGACGAAATCTCAGAATGTATCTGACCCATACGCACACGCACATAAGGGTCATTCTGAGGTAGAAATTACGGAAAGAAAGCTGAAGATTCCAAGAAATCTCTGGTGGATGCCGATTATTAGAAGATTTATTTAGAAATTTAAGATAGTTTGAATACATTTTATTTTAAGTACACAATTGAATTATTTTATATTTCCTTGAACCTTTTAAGGTGATTTGTAATCTCAAATGGTTTTCGTACGGAATTTTGGGTGTTTGGCCTGTGCTACTTACATATCAGCTTCGAATTTCAAGACTTTGCTTGTCATTATTTGGCATATTATTAACAAAAAAAAAAAAAAAAAAACAAAGGTACATAATAATACTGTGTCTGAGCGTTTCAGAATGTGCAGTTTATAATTTTTACGATAAGACACCCCTGTACCCTTATACCCATATTCGATACGTATAAACGTTTTCCATACAAAATTTATCTACCTTCCGATAAAACTTAGAATAGGGGTAGGTACTCTTCTGTGGGCGAGCATTTTAATGTGTAATATTCAAGAAATTCCAAAAAGTATGAATATCCTACTCCAATATTCTTATATAAAGATGGAATGGAGAACATTAGCCTAAGTCAATGAAGATTGTCAGCCCTAAGCCCTTCTTTTCTAGTCTATGCACAGATTCTGCGTCTGTTGAAATTATTTTCAGAACTATGGTTAGAATAAAAACCGTTTGCAACACAAGCAATTGTTTTTGTTGAACAAAATTGGTAGATTCTTGTTTAAAAATAAAAATACAAATTACCCCATCATCAGTGAGAGGTGAAAAATGTTTTTACTAAAATATTATACAATTTCTTTTTCAATTTTTTTTATAGTAGGTACAATTCTTTTATCAAACCCACCCACACTCCTTTTCCGACCCCCTCACGGAAGGTGCGAAAGAAACAAAGCTTAGTCATCTATCATTACCGTGCCGGCATTTCGAACAATGTTGGGTAACCAATGGAAGGGGTAGTTCTGTTTAAGGTAGGTGCCAGGCGGATAACCTAATCAAAGGCAAAACGACACATGGTTCTACATATTTTAACCCCTTGTTGAAACAATTGGTTCCTTTAAAGTATACTGGAGTCTAATTTCTATGACGTGTTGTTCAATTTTCACAGCCAAAAACTATTAGATTTAGTGTTTTAATAGTTCCAAGTTTTCTTCTTCTTCATGTGCCATGTCAGGTCCCCCCGACGTCGGCTACCACTATGGCGTAGGCTTCTCTGTCCTGGGCTAACCGGAATAGTTCTTCCACCCGCTGGATTCCGGTCCATTGTCTGATGTTTCTCAGCCAGGACATCTGCCATCTACCCACACCTCAACTTCCATCGATTTTCCCCTACATTATTAGGTGAAGCAGTTTATATTTGGCGTTGTACAGTTTGTCTCCCAGGTAGGACATTTTCCTTCTCTTGAAGCTGATTAACAATTATTCTCTCTAGATACCAGCTCTTCGCAACACCTCCGTTTTAGGGACTATATTATCGGTCCACGGAATACGGAGCATTCCACGGTGGAGCCGCATTTAAAAATGCCTCTATATGTTTTTTTTTAACCCATCACGCCGTGTCCCGTGAGGGGTAGGCAGAGAGAACGGACCTCCATTCTTTTCTATCCAAGAATACTTCTTTCGCTTCTTCCACTGACATACCATTTCTCATAAAGCTTCTCCTATTTCTCTTACTTCTTCGAATCGATGTGTTCGATCCACATCATTCTCGGTCGCCCACGCTTTCTTACACCTTTCCTTTCAGCCTTATGAATTATCTTTGTCATTCTGTTTGCATCCATTCTTTCCACATGCCCAAACCATCTCAACTTATTAACTTTTATCTTTGTCACAACACTTACTTCCATACCACATTCTTTCCTCATATTTTCATTCCTTTCCATATCCCATAAAATTTTTCCACATATTCTTCGTAGAGATTTCATCTCTACAGCTTTATACTACATTCTTCTTTTTTCGTCCATGTCCACGTTTCACAACCATACATCATCGATGGTAGCAGGATTGCGTTCTGCACTAGTTTCTTTGCTTGTAGTGAGACGTTGTTGTTTCTCATTATAGGTCTTAGTGCACCGCTCACCCTGCAACCAGCAACTTTCCTACGTTCGATTTCTTTTTCACACTTTCCATCACGACTAAACATGCTTCCTAAATACACATACTCGTTCACTTGCTCAAGACATAATAATTATGGTCTATATCTCGATTCGAAAGATCACTGTACAGTGTACATGGATACAAACGTTTTGCAGCAACAAAAATATGAGGCCATTTCATTGCTTTCTTGCATTATCAGCCTTAATATTCTTATTTTGTTTTGAAAGAATTCCCTGTTTTACCTTCATACATACCTTTTTGTCACAAGGTGTGGACATTTTTAACCCTTTTGTTTAGGTTTGAAATGGTATAAGTTTAGGCTTGAAATGGTATAAGTTCTTTTTTTTCAATATAACCCTCAAGTATTCTCTTTTACTTATCAAATTACTAATAGGGGACCATCATAGGAACCTCAAAACACAATAGCCACTTATGTATTATTCCATACGACTTGTGCTAACCTATTGTATCGTATCAATTTCTTGAGGGAGAGATTAGCGATTTTACCTCCATATTATATATGGAAACAGTCGGTACAAGACGATCATTTCTACCATTTTATGGAAATGGCTTGGACATTTTGTTAAGGATGCAGAATGACAGTTAGCCGAGGAGAGTACTCTTCTTTACCACATAAGAAAGACTCATCCATTCTTTGTCAAATTACTCCGAAACACAGTTAGCGATTGGACATTATGTGGGAGAAGGTTTTTGACATAATGCAAGATCGAGTGCAGTTGAAAAATCATGTTGCCTTCCTATGCCACTAAATGAGGTCACAAAGATTCTTTTTCTTCTGGTATTAACTTAGAAAGAATTATAATCATTACCATGAGACTTAAGAACCTACTTGCATAAAAACTATTCCTTCTGCTTTTTCTCTCTTTTTTTATTTCTTAATTTTAGACTTTTTGTAAAGGGATTTTTAAAACGTAGTATAGCAAAAAGACGAAAACATGATATCAAAATTGTTGTTGTTTTAATAATGTTCTCTTTTATTTGATTGGATAACAATTGTGTGGATGATTATAAGCAGTGCATCAATAATTTATGCAGGTAATCTAAAGTTAATCTTAATATGTCTCTGTATTTATACATTCTGGGACATTACGTAACGCAATTTTTTGATATTATTGACCCCCCCCTCTTCCCTTTCCCTAAACGTTGCCCATATTACAATTATATATGCTTTAAAATCACAATTATTACTGGAATGTCACTAAAATACCTTTATTGCGGCCCCTGTAATAGATTGTAAGGTTTTACAAGAACCCCCTCCCCCCCTCCCCCCTCCATATTGCGTTACGTAATACTTGACGGCCCATCATTCATAAAATCAATCATTGATTTTTAAAAAGCATACGATATTGACTTTTTCCCTACAATTGGCAGTTTGTTAAAGAATCTCTTGAATTTCTTTTCCCTCACTCTGGATAAATATGAAGAGCACTTGGGCCTCAGGGGAGCCAAAAGTTTTCTGGCTAGGGATGGATTTGTTGTCGCTGGTGGTAGAGGGGTTGGAGGCTTGTAAACCTTGTCTATCATATTCGCTAAGGACCCAGGATTCGGAGGCACTGGCGACGGAGTTTGGGAAGGAATCTTGAATTTATTTTGTAACCACAGTTTAGAAATTTGTGGTTTTGGAAAAGGTGGCAGAGGTGGTAATGAAAAGTTTAACAATTTCTGCAATATTATGCCTGGATTTAAAGGTGTCGGTGGAGGTAGTTGTGGAATGGGAGCAAAGTTAACCACTGGAGGAAATTGTCCAGAATTTACGAAAACGGGTGGTTGTTGAAATTGTGGTAAAGCCACTGCACCTGCAAACGATATTGCCACACAGAGCAGCAACATATTCTGAAGCATTTTCTGAAATAAAAAAAAAAACACTTTTATAGAAAATTTCTGATTATGGACCGGAATCAATAATAATTCTTTTAGCACAAATATTTATTCGTATAAAAAAAACCCAACAACTGTGCACGATGGTTAAAGGTTAATTTTAAGATATATCAATTATTGAGGAGAACTTACAGAGAATTCAACGATAAGTGCTTTGAAAATTTTTACTGCCGCGCGTAACTCTAAGTAAGTAATCTCGCTCTATTTAAAACTTTGCATGGTACTAGGGTTTTTTTTTAATTTTATAGTTCTAAATCAATAAATAATTATAATTTATGTAAACCCCCTTTGTTTCTACTAATTATTATAAACTCATTAATTCGTACAAAAACTCATGTCTATCATCTATATCGTTACTCAGATTGTGTGTCTTTATATTATCATTTTAGTTTAATTTTATTGGATTATTTTAATTAACTGGATTTTTATGACAAGCTTTAATGTTTTTTTGGCTAACAACTCCATCCGTGGCCCTACTTAGGGGCATAGCTAGGTAACGAGAGGTCTCTACTGAGCTTGATTTTGCATAATTTAATGATCTGTTTTAAATGAACGATAGTCTATTCCACAGGTATTCTGATAAAACTCATTTAATTGACTCAGGAATTATGACAAAAATCTGGGGAGTTAATGAAATCAGTTTTTAACACATCACTTCGTATTCCGGAGGGGGTAGGCAGAGAGTACGGACTTCCATTCATTCATATCCAGGCTAACCTCTAGCGTTTCATTCAAGAGCATAACGTTCCGCATAAATTGTCTTTATTCCTTTTACTCCTGATTTGGCCCTTCTTTAAGGCGGCACCGAAATGATGGGCCCACTTCAATCTATGTCGATCACGTCCCAGTGCACCCATTCTTTCAGATTTGTAGTTTTGTCGTTCTTTAATCATTAATTCTCTCAACATGTTCGAAATACATCAATTTATTCACTTTAATTCTAGTCAACCTTTACTCCTACCTACTTCTACGCAACTTGATGTTCCCTTTACCTACAGTATAGGTATATTATTATACAATATACATGCCTCCCTAATACTATTTTTCCTCACTCTTGGGAACTCTTCATGTGGTCTTTCCCGGGAGTTTGATCAATTTCTCCTTGGTGGTTTGAAGGAGACTATTCCGACAGACGTTGTCCTGGTTGTTGATCTAACTATCAATAAATTGAATTCGAATTTAAAAGAATGATAAAAATGACTTTTAACCAATGTCATTCCGACCGATAGATTTAATTTCAAAATTATATTTACCTATTCACTTTTCGCGTTAAAAAAAGATCTTCAATGTTAACGAAATCCATAATAAATCTGCGTGCCAATATTTTTTATGTCAACGGTTGTTAGGAAAATAAAATTTGTGTTTCTATAGAATTTTTCACAGATGGCGTTGTTATATCGAAATTCGTTCCATACTACAGGCCCCAACAGGTCTGCAAAGGCACAAGAAATAAGCCTCGGACGCCTGGGTCGCATCAGGGTGGGTTCAGGTAGATGGTGTCCACCCTGTAAAGGTGCATAATCCAGCGCAATGGAGAGCTCTTGTGGCTCCCTATGCTCCTTAATGGGGCTTAGGCCCCCCGTATTGTGGGTTGTTTTGGGGGGTGGGGGGAGGTCCGCGTCGGGCTTGGTTTGTGTGGGGCCGACTTTTTGGTTTGGTTACTTCGACCAGACTAGGGGGTTGGTTTCGTGCTTGTCGGGTTTGATGCGGATTGGTCTCCTCCGGGCTGGCTTGCGGTGTGCGGGTGGCCTCAAGGGTGAATTTATGTAATATATATATATATATAATTTTTTTTAAAACAAATAAAATAAACCAAAAATATTGGAAAAGGTAATTTTAATGTCTTTGATAAAATATTTGTATATAAAAATATGTTTGTTTGTAGTATATAATTCTATAAAAAAATATCATAAATTTACGAAAACAAATCCAGTTTTAGGAAATTGTGAGGAGTTTCTCTTCTTGCCTGGTTGTTCTAAAAACGATCTAAGGTTGTTTGGCGAAAATATAAGTCGGTGACTCTTTCCCAACTAATGGTAGTTTATTCGCTACATCCTTTATCTTTCGCTCGATCTTCTTTGCGTAATATAAAGAACATTTTTCATCAGGTTTCAATGGGCTCAAAATTTTGTCCACTAAGGCACCAGGAGTCGTAGCTGGTTGGGGAACTACGTTGAATATCTTTTCTACGAAGGAAGGAGTAACTGCCTGAGGATTTGGTGTTGGCTTTATGTTATTCACCAATTTTTTAAATAACGAGCCAGGTGGTGGAAGCGGAGGCAGTTGTGGAAGAGGAGGCAGTTGTGGAAGGGGTATATTCAGCAGTTTTTGGAACAATGATCCAGCAGTTGGAGGCATTGGAGGTGGTTGTTGCGGTATAGGAAGACCCATCATAGGACTTGGTCCAAATGGATTTGGATTGACGACTGCAAACATTTGACCAGCTGGCTGAAGTGGCTGAAGTTGAGCAAATTGTCCACTCACCGCGGCAAATATTAGCCCACAAAATAGATAAGCTTTTCCGAACATGCTATCTGAAAAAAAAGGTATTTCGTAAAGAATCGCTGCATAATATGAAACTGTACCCGTATTCTAAATTTTATCGGACGGAAGTAAAGTACGATACATTTTGTATGGAAAACGTGTACACGTGTCGAATGTTTTTTGTTTCTAGAAAAATCCTTGTGGCGGCGTTATACACGTTTTCCATACAAAATTTATCGTTTAATACTCACTTTACTTCCGTGACTACCTTCCGATAAAACTTAAAATACGGGTACTGGTTTTAAACCATTTTTTTTTTATATAAATTATTCAATTTGAAGCCACCGAGATTTGATTCTTGGTCTTCTGAATAAGATGATAAAATTTCAAATCAATATTTTAAATTTAAATCAAAACAATAAATAAATACAATAAAAATATAAGTATGATATATAATATATCTTACGTTATGATATTTTCGACTATTACTGGTAGATTAAACCATTTAACGCTTCTTACCATACATTTAAAAGGTTTTACGTAAATAAGCGTCGATTATCTATATTAATTATTATCTATTATCTTCTATTAATCAATTCATTTATTTAAGTACCTACTATGTTTTTGTGATTAACTTTTTTCAAAAGAGGAAATTGTTTTGTTAATTGAATAATGTTAGAGCGTGACTTTTGTTATAATCACGCAATACCAGGAAAAGTAATCTGAACTGTTATTTTTGAAACCTTGATGACGTGGACTCCCAAAAAAAACTATCCTAACATCTTTTGGGTGGTCGTCTTGGAAGTTTACTAGATTGTGGAATGCCGCCCTTACAGTTCTTGTGTCCATTATTCTGTAAACCTGCTCGTTCCAGGACCTTTTCTATCGTCCCATACTGACAACTTCTTCAACTTCGCATATTTCTCGCGAGTCTAACCCTTTTTTTAATGCATACATACCTATGGCATGTTTGGCCTGTCGGATACAAATTCAGTTGTATGTTTCTCAGCCAGTTAGCAGCGTCTGTAGTGACCCCATGAATATCATTAAGACTGCACTCAAAACCAAAAATTGCACACTCAACTATATGGTCCATCCTCTGGCAGTGACCACACTCACAGTCGGGGCTGTGGGAAAAGCCCCATCGGTGCTTAACGTCTGCGCTGCGGATCTTCCGTAGCCTATCCTGATTCTGTTAATCGCGGTCCACTGTTTTCGGGGTAGGTCGAATCCAGGTACACGCTCATTGGGATATTCTACAAGGTGCCCATTTGGCACGTTTGTCTCGTTCCAGAGAGAGAGCCATTCCTCGTTGAGGGTAGGATGCCGGGAAGACGATGTCAGTTGCCTCCACAACATGTTCCTTGTCGGTAATCTGAGGGGCGGGGGTGAGAAGATATCATTGTAAACCCGGCAGTTTTGTTTCAGTTTGAATATCTCCCGGGACGTTATTCGCTTCCTGCGGAGATCAGGGGGAGCGATGTTGGAGAGGACCGGGAGCCAGGGTAACGGCGTTGATTATACTGTAGGTACCACTCACCATTCGCATCGAATAAATCAGCTGAGTGTTTTTTCCAGTGAAATGGGAGCTATGTGCGCAGTACTGGTACGCAGTATTCCGCTGTACTGAATGTATACAAGCGCAAGAGATGAAGTACGCAGCACGTCCGCACTGCATCCCCAGCTAGTACCAACCAGCTTAGATATCATATTGTTTCTTGTCTTCAATTTGTTCTTTAAGCCCTCTAAGTGTTGTCCATATGTGAGGATTCGGTCGAGTTTAATACCGAGGCATTTCGGCTTGGTATCGCTAGGGACATCCTCTCCACACATTTTAAGGTTAAGTTTTCTATTAACCTTCCTGTTATTCAGATGGAATACTATGGTTGCAGTTTTGCTGGTGTTTGGTTTCTACCCTTAATCCTAAAATAAGGAAGAGATGGCGATTTGATATGATTCAGAAATTATTGAACAAGTAGTGATGGTAGGTTTAAATGGGCGATTGGTAGGCTTTGTATGTATGACGGGCGTTTGAATTATACTTGGACCAAAAAATACCTCATGCTGGCACTTTTGAAGAACGCCCCCATTTTCTTAAGCTTTAGGTAGAGAGATGATATGGAAAGGATCGTTGGTAGGAAAACAATGTTGGGTGCGCAGGTATAGACATAAAAGAGCTGCAAAAGGTCCAAAAACCTACATTCTTGAGCTAAATTATAATGGCGTAATCTTGAAATCAAACGTTTTGTTTGAAAGTTTCAAATTTTAAATATTTATTCTGAAGATATTATATTCTTCACGCAGATAAAGGGAGATAAAGGGTTAACATTTGAAATGAATATCAATATGGTTATTTTATTATTAAAATAATATTACGATGTCGAGAATGTGTGATATTTTTGGTACGTATGAAATGTGAAATTAAATTTAAATATAATAAAAATAATAAATATAATTGATAAAACAATTCGAAATAATTTTTTTCAGGTAACGAATGGTATCGAATATTGTCAATATGTGTTTATCTTTTGATTATTAAATATGTTTTTTGTCATTACGAATCTTCAAGAAATCGAGAACCAATGACAAATTTGAAAAAGGTCAAAAATTTCGCAGTCCACAATTTAAAAAGCACAAATTATCATCAATATCAAAAGCAGAATACAAGTGTTTCTCCAAACCATAGGAATATAAAGATTACTAAAAAATACAAGAATCAAAGTTCTATGAACAAATCTTCAACATCTTATAATAATTGTACCATCACCTCCTCAACAACTGAACAATCCCTCAAAATAGTTGCTAAACAATTGTTCCCAGTGGTCGATTTGCTTATTTCTGTCGTAGATTCTACCATCGAAAGAAATCCAAAATGAAAGAAGATTATTTCAAGGATTAAATTTCATTTAAAAAAAAATAACGATTTCAAATGATTCATTTCGTTTTATTTAGAATCTTTTGTGTCCGAATCAATGAATAATTAATAAAATAAATGTTAGATAATTAAAATATGTTTTATTGATCCTATATCAAGTATATTTCTTCTCCTAACTGTATCATGTCAAAAGTCCCTGGCGAGAGAGTAGATCTGTTTTTCTCGGGCAGCTCTTATGAACTACACAAACTACAGTTCCTACCGTTCACTCTTGGATGTTTCTCAGGCGCAAAACCTTTATTCTACCAACACTTCGCGAATATTTTTGAGTCCTGCATCCTGTCAGTATTATTTTTATTCTTACTTTTTTACTTCCGATGGCTGTACAGCTCCAACAGAGTTTTGGCCTCCTGAACAATATTTCTCCAAGCCATCCTGTCTTGCGCAATGAACTCCCATTCATCTCCCAGATACAGCACTTCCAGGTCCTGAGTGACTTTGTTCATCAGACGCTGTATCGGTCATCCTGACTCTCTTTTGCAAATGGGCTTATTGTCTAGAATATTCTTTTTCGACTCTCATGCCCCGATAAATTATACAGCCGCTATGTCGGTATTGCTTTCTTAGGAAATCAGAGCTTAAAAGTCGATAGATTGGGACTAGAAAGATATACATTTTTATTCGATATTGTTACAGTACAAAAATATCTTTATCTCTGGACCAATAGAACTCATAAGCCCTGTGTTGTTTTACAAAAGACTTGACAGATTCATTGTCAGCTATTGAGATTGTTTCTCAACAGCTGACAATGAATGTCTTCTATGAGAGTCATTGTCTCAACTCACAGATTTTTGCTATCATGACATAACATTGACTAACTAACTAACTCTCCCTAGATACACACGCTCAGAATAAGTCATGGAAAATGACAACCCCACTCAGGGGCATAGGCAGGCAATAAGAGCTATTCATTGCGTTCGATCCTGCGCAATGTTTACCTCCCACACCATGTCTACATAAGTCCCTCAGCTCTGCTTCGAAGGAACGGAATACAGTATGAGAGGGGCTTCCTCGTCTTCGGGACCCTGATGGGAGGAAAAACATCGCTCTCCTCGGCCAACTGTCATTCGGCATCGTTAACACATTGCTCCAGCAAAGTCCATCTCCTCTCCACAATGGTAGAGGTGATGGGCCCACACTGGGTGCACCAGGGTCGTCGTTCGTGATGTGGTGGTACCATCTTATACCCAAAATTCTCCTGAGGTACTTCATTTCAAATGCGGAGAATTTTTGTGCCTGGGCTTTGATCAGGTGCCAGGACTCACACCCATACAGAGAATGGGCAACACACACGCATCAAACAGTTTACATTTCGTCTCGACATGTAATGGTAATTGTTATAATAACATACTGACTATCCTCTATTATTATATCTCAAACTTCTGTTGATATTTTTTACTTCACTATGATTTGTTTTAATAGTCATTGTATAAAGTGTAGTGTTAAGTGAAGAACAACTCCTCACTTGCCGAGATAAGCAAGTGAGGTGTAATATGCAAGACATTATCATGAGTAATGACAATGCTGTTGGAGCTGCCGAATATTGGAGTGGAGTGGTCTAGTGGATGGGTGATCGGATTCGTTAAGTAAGTAGGTACCTATCTAGGTACCTTGATTGATTGATTGATTGAGGTACCTATGTGTTAAATGAAGTTAATCGATTTCTGTAAGCATTAAATATGTGTAGGAACGTGTTTTGTTATTTTACTCTTCTCCATCTTCGATAGCCAGAAACTTCCAACGCTGAATGTTGATCCTCTATTTTATCTGAAATGTATACGGAGCGTATTGCCATACTTAAATTTGTGAATTGTGATGAATGAATTTGGATAAATTCAAATCTTTTGGTTGACCAGTAATTAATTAAACATTTTAAGCTCGGTACTCACTTGCGCCGCGTACGTGTATCGTTATATCAATTTTATCAAAAGGATCCATGTATTCCGCCCGCGTTCGTTTTTTCGAATCGCGTTTACACTTAACCTTTCGATTAAATTGATGCAATGTCACACGTTCGCGGCGCAAGTGAGTAGGATGCTTAAGGTAAAGTGGTTATCTAACTTTTACATGTTTAAATTGATTGCAAATGAAAATTTATTTCATACAAAATTTAAGTTCTTTCACACAACCAATTATCTATAAAACAATAAATAACACTACATGTTTACGGTTTAATAAAAAGATAAGAAATTTAATTTCAATATATTTTGTTGTTGTTGAAATAAATTATTGCTTGAACACGACTTGCATACGTCTTATTCGCTGGATATTCGGATAGGCTTAAGGCATGAATTCGCACTAAATTAGGTAGGTACATCATTTCTTTAGGTTAATTAAAAAAAAATATAACTACCCACACATAAAATATGAATAAAATAAGATGAAATTTACTGAATTAATTAAATTAATTTTCGTTTAAATCTCAATTACAAAATAAACAATTCACTTCCCCCCTTTTTTAACCTTGAATAATTGTTAGCTTTTGTTGTGCTGTGTGACGGTTCACAAAAATGAACTAAAAGCAATTTTGAGATTGTTCCTGTAGAAACTTTGTGAAGTTCCAATTTAATCAAATGAATACAAACAAACTTTGTTAACATCACTTTTACTTTTTATTTCTTTATTATTATAAAATAATGCAGAAAAAACAATGGCAGAGGCCTTTCGGGTATATTTCGTAAGTAGTAGGCACGGATGATGGTTAAGTATATACCTGAAAGGCCTCTGCCATTGTTTTTTCTGTATTATATTATAATAATAAAGAAATAAAAAAAGTAAAAGTGAAAGTTAACAAAGTTTGTTTGTATTCATTTGAACTAAAAGCAAATCTACATTTTATAAGATGTTTAATAAATAATTCGGTCCTTTTTTCAGATATGCAATATTTCCTGACCTTCTGCGCCTTTTTATCGGTATGGAGCAGTGTATCTGCAGAACCCCAAATTCCACCGATTCCATTGATTAGTAATTTGATACCTCCCATTCCGCCAATCTCGCCACCTGGAAAACCCCCAAATATTTTAGATGTTGTTGGGAATCTGTTTTCTGTGCCTCCTTTGCCGGCTGCTCAACCAGGTGGTCTTATAGGAGGCTTATTACCGCCTGCGACAAAGCCTCCGAATATATTTAGTGGTCTGGCAGACTTGTTTAAGCCACCTGCGAATCCTCCAGTGTCTATATTCAAACTTTTTTGGGAAATAATTCAAGATTTCTTTGCCTATTTGAAAAAGAAACTTACACCAGGATAGGTAAAAGCCTATTCCGATATGATTTAAATAATTAATACCAACAATTTATAAAAACAAATCCACCACAGAATAAAAATATTAATAAATCAACATCGTTTTTATTATATGTAGATTACGAACAAATTACAGTTTTGTAATGTACGAACAAATTACAGTTATGATAGAGTGCAATTAATATGTGGACGATAACAATGTTCATTCAACTGTCACCCAATCACTCATGCATCCTTGGATGTATTATATTATTTTTCGACATTAACCCAAAGCTCTTAATTATTATTCGTCCCCAATCACCACATTATATTTATAAAAGAGAAGGAAAAGCTAAGAGAAAAAAAACAGTAAGTAGAAAAAAAGAGGACTGTCATATTATGTCAGATGATGTAACGCCTTGAGTATTTGTAATGTACCAAGTAGTCTTGAAGGTGGAGAGCGTTAGTCCAAAGATATATTCGTTGTTCAGGACTTTGTTGTATGAGGTCATAAGTCTGTTGATGGGTTATAATATTTGGCTCAAAATATTCTTGTAATCAGAGTCTTGTAATTTAGGCCGTTTGAGATTTGTGTACATTTTAATGATGAATTAAAAGGGGATTATATACAGTTAAAGTGTGCGGCAAATAATATCTTCCATTTTCAAGTATGACCACTGACCAGGTCAAACTCCTTTGAAATAGCAGACACCGTTAGCCACTGCATTTAACTCGACTCTCACCTACAAGCGGTGAACCCTGTTACGTTGGCCTATTCTGAAACGGTGGTTACATTCGGTCCCTGTGAATGCTAGGGTCAACAAGTAGAGGAGAGTACGGGGTGTCTTGCATGGTTGTGCAACATTCAGGGCATTTCCTACACCTGAATCCTACCCTCCTGCCTTCTATAAGCCCTCCCATCCATACTTACCTAGTCCTATCATTCCGGAAGGAGTAAACTTTTCTGACCAAAAATCCCCAATCAATTGTGTCATTCGACCCGTGCCGAAGGATGAGGGACTAACGGGCAGGTTAGTAACTAACGGAGGCTCCCTGATACCAGGAAACCTCAGGGTGACTTTTTGCCCTACCCCTAATGCAGGGATTTGTAGGGGCGGACTTTTATTTGCCTAATTCTCGCTATGAGGTATGTAATGGCAGTAATGGCACCTTTGTAGAGCTAACCTGATGTGGTGGATATAATGGGTACCTACTTCTGCATCAGTGGTCAAAGGGGACATAAGGTCACATGACCAAAATCAATTGTTGCAACAGAGAGATGGGATTTCTGTTGGGACCTATCTTTCTGGAGCATCAAAAAGACGATGAAGGAGACTTCTTGCAGAGAGCAGGAGCCGGGAAGAGGTACTGTCACTCTGCAAGAGGCCTCTGGAGACGAGGAACAATAAAAGGCAGTGCTCCATGAATGAATTGAAATATGTCACAACATATTATCTAATTTGGTCGCGGTGACACAAGGGGCATAAACCCCCTATGTACAACAGATATGAAGATTCTCCGCTCCATTGCAGGAAAAACATTTCGGGACATAGTAAGGAACTCCAATATAAGGAGAACCTGCGATGTCCAGAATGTTGTGCGATTGGGTAGATCTAGAAGACGATTCTGTAGAAATCACGTAAATAAAGCAGTTCCTGAAAGGATTATAAAAATAGCAGCTGATTCTTTAGCAACAGGCAGACCACCCAAGAGGTGGAGAGGTAGCTGTTTGTGAAACCGCTGAAAACGAGCCTTCGTTTAATGAATGCTCTATTGTTTGGCTCTTTGTTTATTTAGTTTCAGCCCACCTTAATAAAATGACAATACATGCCATGTATTGCGGAGCCGATATCCGGAAGGATTTTTGCACATTGAATTCTGATCTTTGGTAGTAATTGCAACTCTTTCGTCTGTCAAAAAATATGTTGTAATAATAATTTGATCCTGCCAGAACTTAATTTATGCCTTTCTTTGGCTTTTCCCTATTTTTTATATCTTGGATTTTACATCTTCTTCAAATTGATCTAAGGAGAATTTTACCAAAACTAACTATATGTCATTCAGTAGATATAGGTACACGCTTGAGTAACAACATGCCAATATCGACGCAAAACTTGGCAACAATTAATCTTAATTGAAATTAAAAACTAATCAAAGAACAAAAAAAGCATAACACACTTAACAATAATTGCTTTTCATATGGTACTTTTTAAAATTAGAAGTTGTCGTGATTGATATAATTTATACTCATTACATCGCTGCAAATTAGGCCTGAAACTTTGAATGAATTAAATACATTTGTACTTTTGAATTAATTAGAAAATGATTGAAAGAAATTGAAAACCCAAACATAGGTACGTCGGTATTTTGCGAGTAAGATAATATAATTATTTTGAAATTCATGAGTAGACGTAATAATTTCAATTTTACAGATCTGTTACTTTTTTTATAATATTATGAATAGGTTTACTCCATTTTACAAATTGTTTTGTCATCTTTTTTAAGTTGAGCCTAATAATTTAAATATTTAGAGTGAAACCAAAGCATTCGTTTTAAATTCTTAAATCAAGGTACACTCAAAAGTACGAAATGCCTATCAATCCAGCTGTTACTCATGCTATAATTATCTGGGGATAGTAAGTAAATGCCTGAATAAAAACATTGATTCCCCTGTCGTTTCTGTCTTTATATTGTATAAACATTCGAAAATTATTATTTTTGTATTGTTTAAGGTATGCCATGGCACAAGATCTTCTTATTGATTATCGTTTGTGCAAATCTCTTTGAAGGATGTTATCCTCAAATCAGAAACATTCTTGGTGATATAGTGCTACGATCTCTTCTTAGTAACCATCGCCTTCCTGCTTCCAACATCCTCGATGCCGTCGTTGGAAACGCGCTTATTCCGCAAAACAAGCCACTAATTTTGCAACAAATTGGTGATATTTTGAAACCACGCATAAAGCCTCCAAATCTAATTGAAAGAATCGGGGATGCTCTAAATCCTCTTGGAAAACCCAGTCTTTTGAAACAAATAAATCATTTTATACATCCAACCAAGAAACCAACTTTGTTAGATAAAATAGATGAATTTTTGCACCCTACCATAAAACCGCCTTCTATTTTGGATAAAATTAATGAAATATTATACCCTACTATTAAACCTCCAGATTACAAAGAAATGATTAATAATATTTTAAATCCACCAAAAAAATCGCCAAGTTTAAACGAATTAATTCAATCAGTTTTTAAACCTCCTTCAAAACCTTTAGATCTTCCAGAAACGCTTAAAACGATTCTTCCGGTAAAGCCACCCAGTATCGATGAAATATTACAGAATATAATCAATCCACTACAAAAGAATCCAGATTCAACGGAAGCTAATATAGAAAATAGATTCAATGCACCAGATATCCGGTCAGCCAAAAATCTCAATTTATTTGGAAAACCAGCCGTGCTATCTGAAACAATTCAAAGAATTTTCAATCCACTAGGAAAGCCATCAGGTCTACAACAGATCATAGAAGAAATTTTCAAACGACCGAATTTATCGACCAATAATTTACCAGATATTAAAAACTCCCAAGAAAAGCCACTGAATTCACCTAATTTACAAGAAGGAACATTAAAAAATAGTTATGAAGTCAAATCAACTAGTATTTCTGAAATATTAAAATCTATGTTCGACCCACTCAGAATATCACCAAGTATTATTGAGAAAATCCGAAACGTGTTAAAACCTCAAGATATTGCTCTAAAAATTGGTGACAGCCGTAATATAAGCAATTCATTAGCTGGAATCGGAAGGGTTTTGAATATTTCTAATATTTTGGAACAAATCGGATTATTAAGACCTGGAAAAACCCCTGCAATATTTGAAAATATCGCCGAACTTTTTAACAAAATGCCAAGCAATTCGCGGGTTGTACAACAGGACTTTACAAGAACAAACGCCATTCCTAAATTAAATGAATTGTTCAACATATCCAAAGCTTTTGAGTTTGCTGACGGTAAATTTTTTAATGTTTCCATACAACCTCAATCAACATCGATGTTGGCCCTTTTTAAACAGATTGTGAATGATTTCATAGATTATATAAAAAGAAAGAAAAAAGATAAAGAAAAAGTAAATAAATAAATTGTGTTCATATGTTTTTATTTTATTATAAAATTTGTCTTTTTTACATCAAAATAATAATGTAGCAGTTTATGCCGCATCCTTCTCAAAATCATCATTTTGTTTATTATAATCTATCTATGTATGTATGTATGTGAAACATATTCGATCTTTTATTTTATTCCAGAATCTTTGGAAATATTATACCTAGTTAAATGTTAACTCTGGGGCAAAGGAACTCGAAGGTGGCAGCCGGCGACAGGGAGTTTTGGAAACATTTCTTGGAGGCAGCTAAGACCCACCAAGGGTTGTGACGCTGAGGATAATCTAATAATAATAAGTGTTAACTTATTTGTGTTATCCATTAATCAATTTCCAATCTATTTCTTGATTTCTTCTTCTTATTCAGCCCTCTCTGGTCTTCTTCTTCATGTGCCATGTCAGGTCCCCCCGACATCGTATACCACTACGGCGTAGGCTTCTCTGTCTTGGGCTAACCGGAACAGTTCCTCCACTCGCTGGATTCCGGTCCACTATCTGATGTTTCTCAGCCAGGACATCTGACGTCTACCCACACCTCGGCACACAAGAAAACAATACGTAAAAACCACTCTAGGTATTTGATTGACATCTCAATAATGGTGTAAAAATATCATCAGCTGGTGTAAAAAAGCTATTGAGCATTTTGAAATTTCAAAGGCAATCCACCCAATTGTATTGATTTTAGTGAAAGTATCCCCAAAGAATAAACAGTACTAGACTGCCTTGAATTGCACTAAATAACCAGCAAATCGAAAGTTAATTTTGCGGAAAACTTAAAAAAATAAACAAAGGGTCAACGGTGATCGATATCAAAATATGAGGAAATCTATACCCAAGAAAGAAGCAGGACATGTTGGTATTTTATTATGTCGAACGATCACGAGAATATTACTCTATCACGTTGTCCTATTGTCACATTGAGTTGCAATCAGTAGCACAATATGATTCTTGAATGCCAATATATCACGAATAAAAACAAAACCCATTAACACTACTGTAGCCATTCATGAAACCGTGACTAGTTTTTTCAAACAAAAGAACCTCAAAAACCATAAATACGTCTGTGGAGCAATTGCGCATATTGCAGGTGTTTAGTCTTTGTTCAAATTTATGAACAAACAGTTGAATCAAAAACAGGTATGATTTGTTAACGTTACAAAAGAATCTTCTATTTTGTGATTGAAATATTATGTTATTTATTTTGTATTTTCTATTGGAAGATGTTTAAAATTTGCCAAAAACCGTGTGTTGTATCACAATATTTATTCGTAAATATTTAATAATCGAAACGAAATGTAAACTGTAGATGCGTGTGTGTTGCCCATTCTCCCGTATATGGGTGTGAATCCTGGCAACTGACAAAAGCCCATGTACAAAAACTCTCCGCGTTCGAAACGAAGTACCTCAGGAGAATGTTGGGTATAAGATGGTAACACTGCATTACGAACGAATTTACGAGATGGACTTGACTATTAAGGATGCCGATTGGCTGCTGGACGAGGAGAGCGCTGTTCTTCTTCCATCAGGGTCACGAAGACGAAGAAGACCCTTTCATACCGTGTTCCACTCCTTAGAAGCAGAACTGAGAGATTTGGACATGGTGTGGAAGGAGATAATACAAGTTTCACAAGATCGCGCGCAATGGAGAGCTCTTGTTGGATCCCTTTGCCCCCAAGCAGGGTGTAAAGGGAGTTTGGTTGGATTTGATTTTTAATGGAAAGACTAATATTTAAAATTTAATCATTGACATATAATTTTTGCGTATTGTGATTCAGCTCTCTAGTTTTTTGTACAATTTATGTGATGGAAATACTCATCTTCAAAAACTTTTTCTAAATATTAGGTAGGTATTCCTAATATTTAGAAAAAAAAAATAAAGCTAGGTATAGAAGTTTAATAATGATGCGGTTCATTGATTGGTATAAATCTCTTTGGATCATTGACTACATTTTAATCGCATTGTTCATATTTTTTTGCAGAAATGAAACGATTCAATCTTGTCATTTGGTTGGTCATCACTTCCCTCAGCCATGTATCTCATCAAGCACCACTTCTACCATTTCCGGTTTTACCTCAGCTGCCAAAAATAAGACCTGGTGCTCCCATCATATTCCCGCCCTTGTCAAACAACGGAGGATTTCCGCATCCCTTAAACTTCGCTCCCATCGTGAATGGACTTCTTCCACCGGGTGCAAACATCCCGATTTTCAATTCTTTGTCAGATTTTATAAACTTTCTGAATGTTTGGATTCGACAGTTGCCAACCTTGCCACCATTACGAACTATTGGACGTCGTACTCCACCTCCGGCAACTAGAACTACCACTCTACCGTCAACGTCAACAACGCCCCTTAGAGCACCGTCGACCGCTTCAAGTCCTTAACCTTATCTTATTTACTGTTTAATGATTAAAAAATTAAGAGTCCGTTCATATGTGGCGAGAATCGCCTTTTTGGAATTATATATATTTTTGTAAAACCAAACATCATTTTGAAAAGATTAATGGAAATTTCTCATATTTAGATACATAATATATTGACACTTAACGATAAAAATAAATAATTATTAATGATGGTTTATCTTTTCTATAAGTAATTACGAGATACTTGATGGAGTATATTAGAATGTGTTTTTTCCACAATTTTCATCACTCAATACGATTATCGAAGATATAACGTCATCAGGCCATCTGATTTATCATTTAATTTAATTTTGATTGAGTAAAGTTCTGACAATTAATTTTCAAGGTGAATTTTCTGGAAAAATATTTTTTTTCTGTTTAGCATAGTTTTTATATCTCAGCTCATTACCTTGACTCAGTTTTCTAGATCTAACTGATTTATTTTTCGTTTCAATACTATTTTTTGACTAATCCATGTCTATAAAATAAAATAAAATATTTTATGTCGGTGATAGACTTGGAAACCGTCCAACCAGATACAAACCGGTTTCATTGAAAAGGACCATATAAAAGTCAAATAAATGTTACCTATGTCCAACATTGACACCATCTAACCGACGTACCTACCCTAAACTGTAGCCCTGGTATAAGTTTTCGATGATCGAATATCGAAACGATCATCGGAAGATTTTCGAAAAATTTTCAGACGAAAATGATCGAATGATTCGATCGGTTGATACACTAATTGCACGCTAATAAGCGCTTATTTGCGTGCAGTTATTTTTCGATAAAACTCGTACTAGCCCCACTGGTCTCCTGTGAAAGATAGTTGCGCGAATATTGACTTTTAACACAAAAATATTCATCTGTCATTCTCATCAAACAGTTTTATAATTTGTGATTATTGTGTCGATCATGTCAAACAATGGTTTAACGTTTGAAATTGACATTTTAGTATGTTTCTCTCTCATACAGTTTCAAAGTTTCTCTCGAAAAGGGTGCAAACCTGTTATGCTGAATTATGACTTTTTTTTAGTTGTTAATAAAATAAAATAATAAAAAAAAAATTACATATTTATGCTATTTCTTCCATAAAATTAAGGTTGCAAATGCTTTTAGAATCGCGCTGATTTCGTCGTCTCTGAAAGAGTTCTAATACATATTGTGCGAGAAATAAAAAAAAATTGTTTTTTTTTTACTTATTTTGAAATAAAAATATTCATTTAAAATTTATGTATTATTTTTTCACTCAAAGAGAAATATGTCTAGTCTTGTGGTTCAGATGCCGAAAGTAACGAATAATGTCTGAAGGTTGTGGGTTCGATTCCCGGCGCGGACCATCTTCCACGATAAAAACTCATAGGTATGCACTTTCTTAAAAAAAAGTTGTAAAAGTGTCAATTTGGGTGAGCCCAAATTCAATTCATGAAAAAAAAACTGACAAATAACATTTGATCGCAAAATATCAAGTGCCTGCCCAAATGCCAGCTTTTTCTATTGGCAAAAAATAATTTACAAGTTTTTGAGATAGACGTGGAAGAAAGTATGAATCTGACGGTTAAACAAGCTGAAATCTAAAAAAATGATAAACCTACAGTATAAACTAAATTTTAAAATTTGAACGGAAAATTCAAAACAATAATATGCTTAAGTTATTCATTGGATTGATGCAACACATTAATACGCAATATAAAATAGTCATTAAATAATTAATTGTAAAATTTACAATTCCTTCATTTTAAAACAATTGTAACTAATTAACAAATTTATTACTGGAGTGACTCAGTTTTAATATTCCGATAAGGAATGTCAATGAAACTTATTTGAACATTTGACTTGATTTCAAACTCTTTACATGGAATAAAAATAACCATTTTTTTTTTAAATAATCGAGGTAGGTACGTACATTCCAATTTTTGAAATATTTACCTGATTAAAACTGCAAAATAGCTACCTTTTTTAAAAGAATTTCAAACAATTTATATGGACATAACTAGTAGGCATTTTGAACCTAATTCATAATGATTTGATATATTGTGTCAATTCGCTGTTTTTATTTGTATGATATTAAGAACAATACCCATATTTTCATTATAAACATTTGTATGATTTTTTTTTAAATTATAATTAAATACATATGTAACAATTCTCAATTTATTAAAACTTATGAGACTGTTTTTTTTTTCGTTTTTAAAATCTAAATTAAACAAGCAAGAGATTTTTCTCATTTCTTTGCATTTATCAAAAAGCAGCGAGAAAATAAATAAAATTAATAAGTATGTAATAAAAAACAGACACTAATATAATTTTTAATATGACTTTTACGCAAACTGATCATTAAAAAATTAATAAGAAAATATATTTATTTTAGAGATGTCGCCGCAAAATATCTTCTCCGTAGTTCTTCTAGCCATCCAGCTATGCTCCGTCTCAGTGTATAGTGAAGAATTTGATTTCGACGATAATTCAACAACGACCTCTCAGCCTGGAACAACCACATTGCCACCACTGAATCTCACCCAATTGTTACCCAAACCATTTTTCTTCCCTATTTTACGATCAATTGTTTCCGGACTTTTTGGTCGTGCACAGCATTTGGAGATTGAAGAACGTGTTGTCAAATTGCCAGGATTGCCTCAACAATCCCAAAACAATAAAAGTATGTCGTAGAAATGATTTCATAAGGTCCAATAAACTAAGTAATATTATCTAAGATACAAATCAATTTTGGATTTTCTTTCGACATTCGAAACACTATTGCTTTTTTAAATCTCCTAATTGAAATCAGAAAAGATGAAGATTATGGAAATTCATAAGACTCTTAAAGACCATCTGACATGAAGGACAATCTTACAGCGGCATTAAATATAAACAAATTAATTTTGTTATCTACTATTTCATGATATCTGTCTAGATGTCAGTCATTAAATTGACATTAATGAAACATGAAGGCATACTATCTGGTTTTCATACAGAAAATTTACACGGTAGGTACGAATTTTAAAGGATGTATGTAGGTAAGTTAAAAAAATCGATCAATTGATTCAAAACTCTTAAAGAACCAATTATTTATGTTTGTGAACATCTAAATAGTTAAATTCATTTAAGTAATTCGCTAAAATAACTTAAACAATATCAGAATTGATAAACTTATGTTCTCTTTAGTTTCTCATTAAGCTCAGCAATAAGAAAACGCAATACATACAATCTCAGAATGAACTGCAATGCGGAGCATTCAATAAGAAAGTATTGCAACCCACGAAAAGTTTTTTTTGCAATCAAAATGATGGTTTCAGATTGGTTTTCTATTAAGATTTGAACTTTTTTTCAAACTTAATTCAATACCGCATATCAAAATGGTGGGTAGAATGATAATTAGTAGAGTTTCTCTTCCGTTTTGATGTTTGTGGATTTAAATATCAGTGATGACCATTACATATTTTTAACTTCACAAGATTTATCCATAGTAAACGTTTTTTGATCGTTATTTTGATTTTAATTGAGTACATTATGAATGATATTATTATAACTTTATTATTCTTTTTTAATTTTCTGCAATTGAGTGATTTATTTATTTATTTTATTAATCTTATACAAAATTAAATTTACCAAAAATCTTCATTTGTTTCTATGTAGAAGTAAAAATCATTTATTTCATTAAAATAATTCTTAATAACTTCAATTGATTATGGATTTCAAATACTGCCATATTATACCGAATGTATAGGACAGAATTATTATCATATTGAAAATAAAATCCAATTTATTCAATGAATTATTTACCGAACATTTTAATATAAAAAATGCCTAAGGCTTTGTTGATCTGTATCCTACTCGCGATTAAAAATTCCATTTTAATAGATTCGTCACAAAGGAAGATATGTCCATGTGCGTGTTGATAAAACTAAGTTCTTGTTAAGGCAAAGAATTATAACGTGTTGAATTAATTCCGTTTTGAATCTTGATAATTCTTAGATAGAACTGGCCCTCCTGCCGAGTGTTGATTTTGAATAAAAAGTTCTCAAGCGCTGTGTGGTTTTATTTTGTTTCTTAATAAGTTGAATAACATTTTTAGTAGGTACTATCGTACTTTCAACAACACGCGGTCGCGCCAATTACCGTAAAGTCCATAGAAATACAGTAGGTATATATTCAAAAATATCTTTTCTCCCGACTCTTCTTCGGTTCTCTCTTTTCCCCTTTATGACGAGCTTTAGAACCTTGTATGTATTTTTCACCTCTCATTATGTGACCAAAATACGAAGTCTTAATTGAGGTGAATAATAAAATTGTCTGGTCGTATTGGTTCTGCGTAAGACTTCCTGTGTTGGTGATCATGTCGGTCCAGGCTTTTTTAAGCATTTTGCGATGGATCCACATTTCAAATGCTTCGAGGCGATTTTTTATATTAACTTTGAGGGCCATGCAGAGGCGTAGAGACGCCATACAGTAAAATGACCTAACAATTGGACATTAAAGTGTGGTATTTTATCATTGATTAAGTAATTTTGTGATGTTTTAACGCTTTCTCCATGTGGCAGGAGCACCTCTGAGTGGTTATTTCGGTGCCTACCCAGGGCGATGTTTTCACATTCTGTGAAAGGTTGAAATGTAAGTTGGTGACCCTTTGAGACCAACACCAAACAGCTTATTTATTTATTTTCTTATCCATACGCAGGTCCTAAGCGCCCTTGAGGTGGTGTTACATCACAAAACGGCGCTATATAAATCATCTTTTTATTATTATTATTTCAAATCATTTATTCATTAAATCACAATATATCATATGAAGTATACATCATTGTAAAAAAAAATTAATAAAAATAAATTAAAATTAAATACAATGCTATATACTAAATATAAAAATATCGGTATTATCTCTCATGATACATCACGATGTAATGTAATCATGAGAGATCTTCGAACTATAGAGAAAGGAACCTTCTTAACATCCTACATGAGGACAACAGAACTGCCTTTTGGATGGCATATCTGAGACCACAACAGATGCCAAGTTTCCCTAGATTGTCTTTAAGAGACTTAGGAATAATTATAATTATTACTTATTATTATTATTACGGGCACTGGTGGCGTCAATACCTATTACACATATTATATAAGATGATAATGATAATATAATGAACAATAATTTACAAAAGACAAAGAAATTAATATAGAAAATGTACAAAAAAATATAGGAAAAAATCTGATTACAAGAGAAGTAGAGAAATGAATGTAGGTAGTTAAATTTTTAACTTCTTACAAGAATTGGTTATTACTTACAAGAAATTGGTCACTTTCTTACAAGAAGGCAGTATACTTAGTAGCTATATGGTCTAAGCTGTGATGCTCATCGACGTTAGGATGAACCCAATTTGCTTTTGAGTACCTACATAATATTCTCCCTTTTAAGGCTTCTCGCACACCACAAGCCAGCCCGGAGGAGACCAATCCACAGCAAACCCGACACGCACAAAGCCGACCCCCCAGGCCAATTGAAGCAATCGGATTAAAAAGCCGGCCACAAACACAAAACAAGCCCGTCGCGGATCCCCCCCCCTCCCCAAACAACTCACAGTGCGGGAGACTTAGGCCCCACTCAGGAACATACGGAGGCATCAAGAGCTCTCCATTGCGCTCTAAGGCGTCCGAGGCTCAATGTGCCATTGAGGCTCATACTGACCGGTTGAGGTTTAAAGATGTGAGGTGGTCAACCTCACGGTCCCGATCTGAGTTTTCGATTTCCTGCCTCTTGATGCTCGAAAAAGCAGCAAAAAGAGCAGCAATCATTTTGACAGGTACCGTTTATCATATTTTCGTTTATAATTTGACATGCCAATATTATTATATCAATATTTTTTATAAATCACTTTATTTGCTATAATTTCAATGATTAATTAGCGATCATTTATCAACATTTTATCATTCATTACTGTATCATTTTACCTCACATGATCATTACCTATATTGTTTGGTATTTTAAATCTTTGTACCTATTTGTAAAATATTATGTGTTCATTGTTTAATCTTGAGTCTTGCGACTATTTTTTTTATGTGCTAAATGTTTCATATATGTAACTATTTATTTATTATAACATAACACATTATAGATAACAACTTTAATTTTATAAAAAAAAATGAATGAAATGGCCTTAAACCAAAAATTATCCTCGATCGAGATTTATCACAATATGTAAGAGGCTTAGGGCCGTATATTCTTATAAATAAATAAATAACTGAGATAACACAAATATTTTTAATAGTTATGTATAAAAAAAATCAGACAAAGCTGTAATAAAGATAACAAGGAATAAACATGCATAGTTTAAAATGTATTATTCTTATTATACAACTTTAAAGATTTCCTATTCAAAGTTAAACACATGAAGCCTTCATGTAATGATGATGACCATAGGTTCGTTAGCAAATTGAGGAGAATTCTTGTCGATATCGCCAATATTATATAACATGAGTTATCCGGCTGATCATAATAGATATTAGTCTCAGCCGAATACTTAGCAACAGGGATGATACGGGAGGAAGAGTGTGCCTTGATGACGGCGGGTAGGGGGACTTTCTATTTAGAATAGAGACCCTTGCGCTAATATGCCACATTACACAGATCCGTTAGGCAGCACAAGACAATCTCTTATGTCTTTAATCTATTCCAAGTACTGCTACGGAGACAGGGGTCGATCAAGCGAATTTCTGGAAGTATTTTTTCTTTTTTTTTGAAATTCAGAAAAAATTTGATGGTTTTTATTTTTTTCCCGGTTTACTGACATGATCCCTCCAGTGTCTTCGCCTGCTTCTTCCCCATCTCACGACGTCGTCTACATTGCATATATCCCTAATGCTACTGGAGCGAAGTGTCCTCGTCCCGATTGAATTTAAGTAGGTACCTCAAGTTTTTTCAACAGTATAAAATATGGAATCAAGAATTCCTATAAATTTCTAATTGGTATATTTTACAACAAAAATTGACAATGAAAATACCAGAATGAAAGACAAAGAAAATAAAGATTGCGTCCTTTCTCAGTTGCCAGTATTGAAAACGATACTAATTAGAACGAAATAACAATGTTAATTTTATATTGATCAGGATTACGGGCAATTACCTGAAATGTCCCCCGGGAAGCTGCCGCCCCTGGCAGCGCTATAAGGTTCTCAATTTCGGGTCGTAAATCGATAGCAAAGAGGCTTTGTGTAAGACTACGGTTATCAAGGTATCTCCCGTAACAAGCTTCTTGACTTAATGCCTCTCTATATTACCCATATTTATTTACTGGCGTGCCTTGTACAAGAGCACTGCTTACAGCAGGAGTACGCCCGTTGTTTTACCTCATGGGAAATTAGGTTCTATGTTGGGAAATTTCACTATAGAAATAATGCGGAAATACAACACGTCTCATTTTGACATTCGCTAATATGAGGTTGAAATATTCCACTTCTGTTTGTATATTATTATGAAACGTGTGCAACATTTTATTTTCAATGTAACCTCTTGTTTGTATTTAGTTTTCTAGCCTTCGCGAAACTTGTGGGTTACGAAAATATATCCCTTTCAATCAAGCAGATTTCTGCGTCTTCTGTTCCCTTCAGTTTGCTAGTGAATTGTCTTAAGAATATTTTTTTATGGATAAGAGATCTTTTTTAGATTTATAAAATTGAAAATGTATTAAAAAAAAAGAACCAGCGTCTTTTAAAAAACCCTTTTGTGTTTTATTTTTCAAACAGTGTTTAAACGGTAGGTACTTTTAAATGAATTTATTTATGTTTATAGCATGGTAGATTATGGCCTAAATTTATTTTTTTCAAGTCAAATTCAACTCTCACTAGGTGTAACAGATTTCTCCTTTGCGATGAGTGATGAAGAAATCGGAATGTCAAAAAACGCAAAACAATACGGGAACATGCTTGGCCTTTTCGGGCAGCATTATTTCATTGTCATCTTACTCTTGTTAATACTATTTATCTTAATGCGTTTTCTAAACCTTTTTTTACTATTGTCAGAAACAGTACTCCGTCGTAGACTTTGCGACCTTATTGACGTCTTTAAAAGCACTTTTATGAGTCTTTCTAGTTTTTCTACCATACACCACCATTTGCGTACCTTTTTGATCTTATTTTTAAAAACAAACATGGAGTCTTAATCTGAATAAATTGCAAATATTGGCACATAAATAATATTCAGTACAAACTTATATCTATTCGTACCTTCCTCTGTGCAACAGATAATTACACATTTTTTATTATTAGATATCTTTATTCTATATCTTTGAAATTTTTTTGAAAATATTGAACGAAAACTGAATTGGTACAAAGGTCAATTTTCGTATATCAGAACAAATTTATTTTTGCTGAAATAATACTGTATACGTGTAATGATCGAAAGTACATCTCTTGGGAATTGAAAAAAAAATATCTGATCCTATTTTGAAATATTTTAATAATGACATCGATGTTATTTCAATATACCACAGTATAAAAAACGAATCCTCCTGAGATACTAGAAAATAATAAGTAAAAAAATGAGTTGAGTTGATGGAGTTTTATGTGGAATATCAGAGGAAAAAATGTGAATTTCTTTTTTTTCCACTCTTGGTAATCTTCCTGTAATAATTGATGTTATTCTCTCTGGAATTCCGATAGCTGGACGAGTTCTCTAAATCCGCGTTCAAAAACGAAGAAAATCCCTAAATTAAAAAACAATACATACCTAATCGTTTTTTTTTTCCTATTTTTGCTAGGTTGGTAGGGTAAGCAGTATAGTAACTGGCCACTTAAGGATTCAAACATTCATATCTCGCTCATTTGTCAAGATATTTTTCCAAAAAAAATATTTTATACAAAACAATTGTTTTGTTTACAATTTGCAGTATTACATTTTTCAGATATATTGAGTTTTGTATTCAAAAAAAAATAATTCCTAAAAAATGGTCAAAAAGTACAGTAACTGGCCACCTAATACAGTAACTGGCATAGGTAATATGACAGTAACTGGCCACCATACATGTTTTCAGGATTAGCTGAAAAACTATCAAATTATTAGTTTCAAAGTAAAATTAAGTATACAGTAAAACAAAAAAATGTTTAATCATACTAGTTTTCTATAAAAATGTTGTTTCAGTACCAAAAACACAATTTAAAAACAAATATAAATAAAGTACTTTGAAAATTCATTATAATTTGGCACTTTTTTGCAGATATGTAGATTTAAACATAATATAATACAATATTAGGTATTTCAATTAAAAAGTAACGAAAGTATGAAAGATAAGTGAAGCTCAAAACATTGTCAAATGTTGTAGAACGATGGAAAATGGTACAAAAATAATTGTAAAAATGAGTCCTGAAAGATTTCCTAATTTATAGAGATGCGTGAGACACCCGGGGGACGGCAAACTAAGAAGAAAGAGCCGAAAAACTTACCATCCACTTCCCAATACCATGAGTCCATGACTAAGGTTTCTAAATATGCAGATTTAAAATTAGTAGGTACATGTAGCGATCCATGGGTAAGTCAATGCTTGATATATGCCAAGAAGAAATTCCTACGAAGGAATGAGAAACAAAACTTGATTGATAGACGTCATGAATGGCTGGCAAAATTGCAGAGACAATGTGCAGGACATGTATCAAGGCAAGATCCCGTTTCCCTTAAGAAATTACCTTCGCAGAAGACGATAGAATAGGGTTTAAGATGGATGGAATAGTTATGATCTGGATCGCGCAAGAGAAAAACTTTGCATAACATGGCACCATGGTGTTGATAAATGAAGCAGAAGTAATAGTGATTATTTAAATACTTTCAACCATGGAAAATATCTGTGACGACCCAGAAATATCTGAGCTTAAATCATCAACATTAAAATAAATTAGAGAGAGGAGATTCTCTACTTCACCTACGGGAATACGAACTCGGTGTAATCAATTTTTCTTTGATGACCCCAAGTAGACGAAAAAGGAAGCTACGAGATAGCTTCACTGCGTTTCTGTATATTAATAATCACATCCTCCCACCCCTGTGAACACTTTTGGTCTAACTAAAGGTTATGTCCACCCTGATAAGCTCTCCTGGTTTCTCGGACCAACTCGGTCCCGATGTAGAGCTCGTCTTATAACCATGTTGATAAAGAGACTGGCTGCATCTCTTCCACCTTTGTCAAAATCCATAAGCTCTTCTTTAAAGTGTATCCCTCGTGAACGAAACCCTGAGACGTGGCCAACGTTCTTCATATTTTAAACAACTTTGATTGTCCGGTTATTCAAGACCGCATATTCCTCTTTTGACCCATCTGTAGGATTTCTTTGTGACCTACGGTATTTTCCTCTCCTCCCATGGACTTATTAAGGTAAAAATCCATGACACAATAATTGAATATAAGGAACTCAGATGGACCCTTTCAAAATAAAATAAAAAAAAAACACAATAATTATAGTAACTGGCCACCAAAATTTAGTAACTGGCCACCCATGCCAGTTACTGTAACAGATGCTCCTATTGAAATGGGGGTTTTAAATAACGAAAATAAATACTATGAATACTACGAATATGGTTTAAAATTGCATAATTTCGAACGTGATTAAAAAACATAGTAACTGGCACCCTTGACCAGTTACTGTCTAATCATCAAATTCTTGATTCTGTTACTGGCCACCCCTCGGTATTATTTTAAAAATCCATTATTTCATCCCTAATTTCTGTGAATATTGTAGAAGCAAGCCTTCTTTATGAAATAAAATAATAATATCATCAAAAAACTATCAAAAATTTACAGTAAACACATTCGATGTATACCACTTCCCCTTAACAAATGGACAACGAATTACTGATATTTTATACAAAAGTAGCTACCTCTTGAAAAAATCGCACAAAACTGACACAAATGAATGTCTGATTTCAATGAAATTTGAAGAGTGCATGTAGAAATAAACGAGCTATCAGCCTATCGAAGTTACGGAACAGATATTCTCACCCAAGTCTTATTTTTAAAGAAAAATTATCGAAGTGGCCAGTTACTGTTAATGGCCAGTTATTGTACTGCTTACCCTACTGAAAAACACTAACAGTGTGTCATGGCCATTCATTTTATTGAAATATTGTAGTTTATTTTATAAACTTAAATACTATTTTATGATAGTCTAATATTAGTAGTGACATATTTTACTTAATTAGGGATCGAAGTCTTCCAATTTATATGTGGAGAAATGATTCGAACACTTCACATATAATCTTGATTGTTTGGAACGCTTTTGGATAGAGTCATGAAACATTGACTGTAGATGGGATACGAAGGATTTTGTATTAGATAAATTATGCGCCTGAGTTCATCTCGGTACAGTTCGGTTTGCATCGTCGACGGGGATGTAGGGGGCTCGTTCTCGTACGAAATCCTTTGGGTAGCCCTGTTTTCAGTTAGTGATTTTTATTGATTATTTTATTGAACATTTTATAACATATTAATTTTGTGTGCTCCTGGGTGGTGAAATCTATTTGTAGTAAATTCCTTTTAGATTCAGGCATAAATTTAAATTCAGTGTTGCATTTTTAATTAGTATTTTACATAATTAAGTGTTATCTGGGAACTGATTAGAATTAGAATCTTTTAAAACATAGAGTCAGTGTATTCAAGAAAGAAATTGCAACTCTGGATCATTGATAAGTCTTATTTTATTTTATTTTATTATTTAATTTAATTTGTTTGCTTAGTTTGGGGAGGGTTTTGTGTTTTATCAAGAAGAACCATTCACTGCGAAAGTGTAATGGCGAACGTTGTTAACATAAAGCGCGCATAAGCCAGCCTTCGAAACCAAGTAGAAGACGGTCGTAAGCCCGTAATGGTTCTATCTTGATTTTAGGGGGGGGGGGGGGGGTTGGTAAAGTTTTATGATATCATGGTAGGCTAGGGTTGATTGCATGCTTATCTACTAATATTTCAGTTATCGACGACCACCATTTGTGAAAACTTTCAATAATGTTATAAACTGTCGAATATTTTGTTTCATCTTGTTTTGAATATTTCTCATGTCATTCCACAGAACCGAGGATGTAAGGTAAGTAGCTTTTTCATCTCATTATTACTAACATCACAAATGGTGGGGTATCCTGCGTTTGATTTGTTTACGTAAATGTGTTCTATTATCACCTTTATTTCAGAGTTGACCAAATGTTTACAGGTTTATATAGTTGAATAATTGTTATAGTTAATTTCGTACACAACGTATTGGGTCCTTAAATTTAGGTTACTAGACGATCACAATATCATCATGGCCATTAGATTCCACGTAGCGCTCGAGAAGTCTTCTTGAAAACACATACGATTTCCTTAACCGTGATTTCAGGTGCGTATCATGAAGGTTGTTAACCCTTTCATTTTGGGTTCGTAAGTCTTCATCTTAGAATCATCTACCTATTATATAGGTACATTGATGCATTCTTTCAGTCGACTCGGTTTACACGGTTTTGTTAAACGTTGATTTAGCTAGATTAGGTGTAGTTCGAGTTAGGTAGTTTAGTTAGAGGAAATCCAGTAAGTAGTAGTCCCGTTGAGGGGATCCCATCACAGAATGGTGCCTCGTGACCGTAGGATTCTTGTCTTTACCCCTGTAAAGACAAACCTGATTTACTACGTTTTTTTTTCTTTCTCTTGTTTATCGTTATTATGGAGTTGTCATCTAGGGGAGGTTCAGGAAATTTTGGTCAGAAATTTGATTAGCAGAGCAGGGGAGGTAGAAAAAAATTCTATGGTTGGTTGAATAAATGGTTGAAAGTTCTAGTCAGTTATTGGAAGAAGTTATTAGTTTCAAGAGTTAGAATTAGAAAGATTGTCTTATTAAACTGTATAACATTAATCTTAAAGAGTAGGGGAGGTCTCTTTTATTTAGGGATTTTATGTTTTTTTCTTCCTTGCATATATTTTGTTGCTGTTGTTTTGGATTTAATAAAAATATTAAATATTTTGTTAACGTCGAGGGGAGGTCTTGTTTTACTTAGGTATTTTAGGATTTTTGTTGCTGTTGTTTTGGATTTAATGATAATATTTAATATTTTGTTAACGTCGAGGGGAGGTCTTGTTTTACTTAGGTATTTTAGGATTTTTGTTGCTGTTGTTTTGGATTTAATAATAATATTAAATATTTTGTTAACCTCGAGGGGAGGTCTCTTTTGGTAATTTTGTAGGATTGGAGTAAATTATTTTCTAGAGAATGGAGGGTTTTATTTGATATTTTGTTCAGCAAGGAAATGTGTTAATGAAAGAATTTCGAATGTGCGATGTCGAAAAATAAGCGTGAATGATGAGGTAAGTTTAGGTGTTTTGTTTTAAATAGTTCAGGTTAAATTTTCAATAATATTCTTTGGTTGTTTGTGAGAGACAAATAATATTTATTTTGTTTGGATCTCCAAATGTATTAATTATCTCGAGGTGTGATCTGAAGAGGGTTTATTCGAATGTACTCTGGTTAGGTCTATTATAGCCACTTGACACTTGCTTGGTGCATCGTCCTTTTTATGTATAGTGGATATTATATTACGAGTCGCTGGAAATATTATGTATGTAGGTACCTGAATAGGACCACATGTTTCTATACAGGGCGTTCCTTGTCGTGGGGATTTGATCTTCTAAGCAGTTTTACTGTTTAAGAAATTCTTTTGCTTTTGTTATGTGATAATTAAGTATTGTTTGGTAGCGTGTAGGGTAATTGGATCGATTTATATGTAGGTTTGTTAGGTGCTGTTTCGGTAGGGGTAATATTTATTCTCATTTTGGGGTCCCGGGTTCGATTCCTGGTCGGCTCACATTTTCGACTTCTATTTTTATTTTTTTTCTTCTCTCTGTCAGATCCTTTCGTTTCACACGAAATTCCTGACCATGGTTGTATTGTTTCAGATTAGACGAAACCGGTTGACTAGAAAAAAATTGCCTCAGGCGATAAGTTCTACCGGTTTAACTCATAACTTGTTATGAAAGGGATATATTTATAAAATCATTAGGTATTTTAGGGTAGTTTAGTTTTAGGTACTTTTCTTTCTATTGCATTTGGAGACAAAGTCGGTTGATTGGAAGACATCAATTAATTGATAATATCATCCGACTAACATATTTATATTATTTTAATTTTCTGCAAGACGAGACACGGTTGTGTGTTCGTGTGTACCCTATATTTTCTTCGCTGTTCTTCAGTTGGTACCTAGATCGATGTTTTTTCTGGTATTATTTTTGTTTGGTCCTAGAGGTTGTCTTTGGAAAGTATTGTGTTAGGAATAGAGACTAATAAAGATGGAGATTTATGGTCACATTTCAGGAATGCGTGAACTGTGAAGTGGTTTCTTTAGAGTAGGGATATTAATTTATTTGTGTGTGCACCAAAGTCAAGATGTTAAATATTATTAGTTTGTCAGAAATAATAATAAAATAAAGTCACATTTTTTTTTTGTTGAATTGAATGTAGGTACCTAGAGTTTTGTATGTTGAGGTTTGATATTATACTGTTTTAATGCATTTCTAAAGCTCTGTTAATATTTAACTAATTCAGCTGTTACTTGGGTGTCACGTAGTTTTTTATTTCTTGTAATAATAGCAATATCATTATTTTGTTAACGAACATGGTATAGTTCAGTGGCAAAGACGCTGACTTCCGACTTCTGATCAGAAGCTCTCGGGTTCGATTCCCGGTCGTGATCAGAAGCTCTCTAAGGGTTTTTTTTTATATTTTGAAATTTCAATTCGGGGTTTGAATCCTGTCTTAGTTTGGATGGGACCGGCAGACTGGTAGAGAATGCTTCAAGCGTTAAGTCTCGCCGGCTATTTTATTGGAGAGTGTTGAAATTAAATATAGATCAGGTTAATAAGTCTATTTTGTTTTGTTAAAATAACTTTTAACGTTCTCGATTATTATGGTTAGGTACTTTTTGACCGAGTGGGTTGGTTTGTAGTAATATTGAGAAAAAGAGTTGTAAGGGTGAATGATGGGCATATTATAAAGTGGACTTTGGTCGGTTTTGTTTATACATAAGAGTTTTTGCAAGGTATGATGGAATATGAATTGTAAGTTATTAGAATTTTAGATTAAAATGGTTGGTATCCGCTCAGGAGGTCGTATCATATTATGCTGGTCGTGGGTTCGATTCCCGATGCCGACATTTTTTTTTCTCTTCTCCTTTTACACCAATTCAGGTCAGTGGGGTGTCATTTTTTTTTTTGTTCACTTTGTGTGAACCCAGATTCATTATTTTTTGTAAAAGAGATACTTGGTGCTTTTGCAAGGTATGTGTTTTCTATGATTTATCATTGCTTATAAATATTTGGGACTGAAGTTAAAGGTCGTATTCTTTCTGCTTGGTACAGTTTAATATTCCAAAAGGGTAGGCTGTTCTGTGTGAAGATACTTTATAATAATTAGTTCTGTCCGACTTTAATAAGTAGGTATATTTCTTCTTCAAACACTTCATTCCTTGGAAAGGTCTTTCATAATATTTCTTCAAAATTTCTAAAATATATAGGAATACATATTATAGGTATTTCTATTCATCTTTCTAATAGAATCGTTGTTTCTTTGCAGTTGCAATAAGTACTTTCTCTTTGTCCGCGGTCGTCATCATATTTGTATTAGGTGGATAGATTGTATTTCAGGGTTCAATAATAATAATAATGTTTTAGGTCTCACTGTGTTTTTCGATTTATTACTATGGGCTTTCATTATTGAACTGTGAAATATTATTATTAAATTTATGAAATGTTAAGTGTGTCTTCTAGGTCCTAGGGTATCTTATGGTTGAGAGAGATATTTTTTGTCTGTTTGTATATTTGATATAGGTATATTTTGTTTTTGTTTATTATGGTGTTTTTTTTTTTTGTCAAGCACTATATGTCACTGCTGTATTTTATTATTGAGTGTTCGGTCGAGCTTTACCTCGGATTGGTGAGGTACCTACTTCAGGATTTGAGTCGTAATTGTGTCTTTGGTTTGTTTCTATAATCTTAGCCGACAGAGCCGTATTTAGGAAGCTTTATATTTATTAAATTTTTTTTTTTATATTTTATTATAATTTAGTATGAGTTTGGGTGAATGAATTGTGATCTGTGTCTCTGGTTAAAGAATTCAGGACTACATAATTTAAGTTTTAGTTATTTTAAGATAATCATTCTCAATTCGATTAAATTAAATAAGTTCAAAGTTTTAGTTACCAGACTATTGCAGCAGGACCAAATTCAGCCAGGCCTTAAATTTAAAATTAGGTACTTATCTATCTTTATAAATTTTCATTATTCTGTATTGTGAAGGAACTGAATACTTTATCAAGCTTTTAATATTTCAATAATTTATAAAATGTGTTGACTATTGTTGTTTACTAACGACTCCATTGCATTATTTATCGTATTTATGTATTTATCATTATTTTATTGTATCTTAACAAACTCCTCTTCCTTTCTTTTCGTAACTTAAGGCGAAAATGACTCACAACTTTGTATTTATTATGATTTATTTTACAATATTGCATGAATTTATTATATACAAAATATTATACATATTTTTAACAACTCCAGTCCTTGCCTCAAACTTTGTCTGGGGGAAAGTTCCATTCTTCGTATATGATCCTAGGAAAGGCTCGAAGGACAATCCCTTGTGTCATCGCCGCTAAGGTCCTAATATGGGTCATTGTTTAACACCATAAATTGAATCTGTCATTATGAGAGGGCGACCGAGGTGTGGTTAAAGTTGTGACCATATTTGGGTCGGTTTCGGGGGTGATTGATTCAATGCCTATTGTAAAACCTTAGTTTATGTATTTAAGCATGCTTTGTACACGTATCTTAGTTTATTATATTTCGCGTTAAAGTTTAGCCTAATCGCATGAGGGGCTCGACACCCGGTAGTTTACTAACGACGCCTTGCATGAATTATCGTATTTATGTATTTATCATTATTTTATTGTATCTTAACAAACTCCTCTTCCTTTCTTTTCGTAACTTAAGGCGAAAATGACTCACAACCTTGTATTTATTATGATTTATTTTACAATAATGCATGAATTTATTATATACAAAATATTATACATATTTTTAACAACTCCAGTCCTTGCCTCAAACTTTGTCTGGGGGAAAGTTCCATTCTTCGTATATGATCCTAGGAAAGGCTCGAAGGACAATCCCTTGTGTCATCGCCGCTAAGGTCCTAATATGGGTCATTGCTTAACACCATAAATTGAATCTGTCATTATGAGAGGGCGACCGAGGTGTGGTTAAAGTTGTGACCATATTTGGGTCGGTTTCGGGGGTGATTGATTCAATGCCTATTGTAAAACCTTAGTTTATGTATTTAAGCATGCTTTGTACTCGTATCTTAGTTTATATATTTCGCGTGCGCGTTGAAGGTTAGTCTAATCGCATGAGGGACTCGACATCCGAACAGGCCGGTCGAGATCTAAAAGCAGCGGGACGTGGGGGCTGCTATATAGCATGAAAAAAAATATATATTTTTATACAATTCTAAAATCAAGTCAACAAAATGATTCAGAAAATAATTCTTTCTACAAAAATTTAAATTCCTTCACGATACAAATAACATTAGGTACTGGATACGGCCCTGGCACTAACATATTTTACATTGACTATTCATAGAAGGGACTTCGGCTGGTGGTTGTACCGAATGGTTGATTGGTAAGAGGGTAGGTACTTGTATGATTGAGAACCTATATCCATAGCGTTTTGAGATAGGCTCACATAGTAGGTGCAAATAAGCCAGGGTCATACTGGGGTGTCATAAATTGGTATTCATTTTCGAATTGGTATTTTTATTTTTTTGAGTTTGTGAAAGAAAATCATGAATCTTTAACAAGCCCATGATTGTTCTTTCAAGGGGAGGATTGTCATGGCCATTCATTTTATTGAAATATTGTAGTTTATTTTATAAACTTAAATACTATTTTATGATAGTCTAATATTAGTAGTGACATATTTTACTTAATTAGGGATCGAAGTCTTCCAATTTATATGTGGAGAAATGATTCGAACACTTCACATATAATCTTGATTGTTTGGAACGCTTTTGGATAGAGTCATGAAACATTGACTGTAGATGGGATACGAAGGATTTTGTATTAGATAAATTATGCGCCTGAGTTCATCTCGGTACAGTTCGGTTTGCATCGTCGACGGGGATGTAGGGGGCTCGTTCTCGTACGAAATCCTTTGGGTAGCCCTGTTTTCAGTTAGTGATTTTTATTGATTATTTTATTGAACATTTTATAACATATTAATTTTGTGTGCTCCTGGGTGGTGAAATCTATTTGTAGTAAATTCCTTTTAGATTCAGGCATAAATTTAAATTCAGTGTTGCATTTTTAATTAGTATTTTACATAATTAAGTGTTATCTGGGAACTGATTAGAATTAGAATCTTTTAAAACATAGAGTCAGTGTATTCAAGAAAGAAATAGCAACTCTGGATCATTGATAAGTCTTATTTTATTTTATTTTATTATTTAATTTAATTTGTTTGCTTAGTTTGGGGAGGGTTTTGTGTTTTATCAAGAAGAACCATTCACTGCGAAAGTGTAATGGCGAACGTTGTTAACATAAAGCGCGCATAAGCCAGCCTTCGAAACCAAGTAGAAGACGGTCGTAAGCCCGTAATGGTTCTATCTTGATTTTAGGGGGGGGGGGGGGGGTTGGTAAAGTTTTATGATATCATGGTAGGCTAGGGTTGATTGCATGCTTATCTACTAATATTTCAGTTATCGACGACCACCATTTGTGAAAACTTTCAATAATGTTATAAACTGTCGAATATTTTGTTTCATCTTGTTTTGAATATTTCTCATGTCATTCCACAGAACCGAGGATGTAAGGTAAGTAGCTTTTTCATCTCATTATTACTAACATCACAAATGGTGGGGTATCCTGCGTTTGATTTGTTTACGTAAATGTGTTCTATTATCACCTTTATTTCAGAGTTGACCAAATGTTTACAGGTTTATATAGTTGAATAATTGTTATAGTTAATTTCGTACACAACGTATTGGGTCCTTAAATTTAGGTTACTAGACGATCACAATATCATCATGGCCATTAGATTCCACGTAGCGCTCGAGAAGTCTTCTTGAAAACACATACGATTTCCTTAACCGTGATTTCAGGTGCGTATCATGAAGGTTGTTAACCCTTTCATTTTGGGTTCGTAAGTCTTCATCTTAGAATCATCTACCTATTATATAGGTACATTGATGCATTCTTTCAGTCGACTCGGTTTACACGGTTTTGTTAAACGTTGATTTAGCTAGATTAGGTGTAGTTCGAGTTAGGTAGTTTAGTTTAGAGGAAATTTAGTAGTAATAGTCCCGTTGAGGGGATCCCGTCACAAGTGGTACTTATAGAAACTGCGTTATTACACCGTTATGACGCGAATAGTTCTGTTATTCCGGCATAAATCGCTTATACCACGCGCTACTAATAATCAACCTTATACCGTGTCCTAACTTCGAGTTTGTTTTCATAAGTTAAATGTCTAAATATGAAGTGTTATCAAACGTCGCTATTACTTCTTTATACCTGGGGGTAGCCAGGAATAAAGTTTTCATAGAAATTAATTATTCTTGTTATATGTAGCTTAGCACTTTTGCGTATTCTGCGTGTATTCAAATAATAACTTTCTATTAGTACCTACGGTTGATTGAGAATAATTATATAAATGTAGTAGATACCTACACATTATGTAGAAATCTGCTGTTTTACATTTAAGGAACTTAAAATGACTGATTTGGATATGGTTGGATGGGAAAAAGCTACAATTCTGCATAAAGACTGAGAATGTAAGAATGAACTCATAAGTAAGATTAAATTAAAATAAATAAGATGTATCAAAACATTTTTTTTATTAGCAAAAGAAAAATGAAATGAAATATATCATCATCATCCGTTGCATCCATCCTCACCCCCAGTTATTTTATCAATCTTAATTCTCATTTTATTTATTTATTTATTTCCATTATCAATTACACTTAACAAACAGTTTACATATATAATTATTGGAATTTACTGCCCCACTAGACAACGTCTGTTCTGGGGCAACTAAACTTTATAATTTTCAACCCCCCCAACCAAGAAAAGGTTAGAGGGTTGAAAAAATAAGTGCTGTATTTCAGATAGAAACTATTATTTATTATTTACACAACGTTATAAGTTTGTCTAGATTCTTGTATCCATGGACCTTCGATTTTTAAATGTATGAACAAACCCACTTCACAGTCTTCTACTGTTATTTCGAAGGCTGGCTTAGTGTGATCACTTTAGGCTAACAACGTTCAAAATCCCCAATGATTATGAGAATTTTCAACATGTTCAACATGTCGTGGAAAAATCCCATGCCCCGGGTAGGATTCGAACCTGCTTCCCTCGTCGTCCTATGCAGAGACGGTAACCACTGGGCCAACAACTGTCCCGACGCTATTGCTTCATAATACGTGTATAAAACAAGAGCCATCTGGTGGAAGATTTTGAGAACAACTAGAACTAGAGCAACCAACTTTTTATAGATAGTTACACTGCTGTCTTATTACTGCATTATTGTTTATGTCTCATTTTTATTGCCTATTGGCTTGATTGGTACGTGAAGTTTGTCTAGATTCTTGTGTCGATTTTTAAGGACAGATCTTAACAAATATATCAAAAACTGATGACTTATGCATGTTCAAAATTCTCATAATTATCGGGGATTTGAACAATACCACCTAATGGTGAACGTTGTTAACGTAAATAATTGATCACACTAAGCCAGCCTTCGAAATAACAGTAGACGACGGTCGTAAGCCCGTAGTGGTTTGTTCATAACATTGAAAAATTGAACGGTATTAGTCAGTCATCAGTTGTTGATATAATTTATTAATTATCTAGGAGAAAAAAAAAGGTTTTCTTAAAATGAATATGTTAGTCATGAAAGAGCTACAAATACATAATAGGTATTATTTATTTCAATTTTCTAAGGCATTTTAGGTAATGTCAAAGCAGCTGGGTTGATATTGTTCTGTAGCCACTGCGCGTTTTCAGCCACTGCTTTTAATGCAGCTATACGGCGTAGCTTCCTGCGAACCCTCCTTCTGACCTTCCTTTTGCATTTGAGGCCCAGCAAAGGATCAGGTATGGGTTCTGGTACGGCAGTGACGGTCATGAAGATCATTAAAAGCAGGAAGCTGACCGATAGAATGCGAAAGAGCTTCATTTCTGAAAAATATAAGAATATTATTGAGAGTTAATTGGATGACTTAAGATAGCTATAAGTAAGTTACATTAAATCGAATTAAACTATTGGAAGAAAAAGACAAGGCCACACAATGTTTTATTTAAGCGTTTTCCTACAGAGTAAGGCCTCTTAAAAAGTTAAGACGAAAACCAGGATTGTATATGAGTGTCATGACTGTAAAAATTACAATTTTTTATCACTGAGAAAAAGTACTTAAATGTATAGTATTATACATCACAAAATGATAATATATGCAATAAATAAATTAAAATGGTATATTAATTTGTTGAATGTAGATACACACGCTCAGAATTAGTCATGGAAAATGACAACCCCTAGGAAGGCAACAAGAGCTCTCTATTGCGTTCGAAATTGCGCAATGCTTATGACCTCCCACACCATGTCCAAGTCCCTCAGATCGGCTTCTAAGGAGCGGAACACAGTGTGAGAGGGTCTTCCTCGTCTGTGAGATCCTGATGGGAGGAAGAACAGCGCTCTCCTCGGCCAACTGTCATTCGGCATCCTAAACACATGCCCCAGCAAATCTCCTTTCCACAATGGTAGAGGTGATGGGCCCACACTGGGTGCGCCATCGGCGTCGTTCGTGATGCGGTGGTACCATCTTATACCCAAGATTCTCCTGAGGGGCTTCAGGTCAGGCCACTTTGGTCAGGTGCCAGGACTCTCTCCCATACAGGAGAATGGTTAACACACACGCATCAAACAGTTAACATTTCGTCTCGACACTAAACGCCGACGCCTTCCATATATTATTGGCCTTGCTTGGTCATGTTGTTAAAGGCACCACTCAGAGGCAGAGGTCACCAGAGGTGGGAATGGTTGCTCACGGGTATTAAATATCCACCAGGGAGACCTGGTGACCGTCGATGGGAATGGTTGCTCACAGGTATTTAATATCCACCAGGGAGACCTGGCAACCGTCGATGGTTATCGATAGCTGTTTATCGGGGCAGGCATTGTTCGGCGTTGACTTGAAGACCGAGGAGAGCTGTTTCGTCGCAGAGTCTTGCAAATCTTTCAGTAAGTAATTGTTTCCGGTTATAGCTAATGATTCTTAATAACAGACAGACCTAAATTAAAATTTACGTATGTTTTCTCAAATCTAATAGGAATATTAATATGATGTATTAAAAATCATTTGAAAATGTTTGTAAAAGAAAATAAGAACGTAGGTAACAAATTTACTCACTATCAGTTTTTTGAAGCTTGCGTCAAATTAAACTCAATTAATCTTTTTTTTCAAATTCGGGTCAATTATATACCTACATTTTTGTTGAAAAAAAAAATAATTTAAAAACACACATTTAATGTTAAAAGGAACAATAGAAATAAATTGAGATTATCGACATAATATGAGTCACGATTTTTGTACATTTTATTGCCTTTTGATTAATTACGATATTCAGCCTTAACAACTCGATTCCATTTTTATAAAAATAATCGTACTTATCATAATATCAGCTCAGAACACTGACTGATTGAAAGATCGAATAACGCCATCACGTTATCCGATGCGGTGCGCGACGCCGCGAGCCACGTAATAAACCTACACACATACGAGGGGAGTTCAAAGTATTCTCGGTATGGATATGAAAGAAAAGGAAGAAATATCTGAAATAATTCAATAATAATTCTATTTGATCTTTTTGCAACCTTAATGCGCTTCTTTAAACGCAAATTTATCTTTTCAACAACCTCCAAAAATACTCGTTTTTGGCCGCATTGAACTCTTCATCTGCGGGAAGAAAAATTGTCGGTAGGCACCAGGGGTAGGTATTAAGTTAGATGATTGACGTTTTGGAAACCACACTCTTATATGGGAGTCTTGACAATGCGCGGCAAGTCATCGAGGAGTAAGACAATGGAGGTCAATTATTTTCCACGTTTTTTTTTCTTCGATTATTGCTTCCCTAAAAATCACACATAGTACTTTTTTATGTTGCTGTGATAACACTTTAATCACAATCACTGAAGTTTATCGTCCAGCGTTATTCCCAGAAATGTTGTTGACGTACTGTTATGGATTGATTTTGAAACAAGTTACTGATTCATTGCACCAACACCGCCCTCATTTCCGAGAGAGAAGCGAATCGCATTGTTTTTGTCGTTTTAAGTACTAGATTAGATTAGGTACTGTCGCTAAACCAGCCCGTTACATCATCCAACATCTTTTCCACATCCGCAAAACTGGACGATCCATCGTGTCTCAAACAAAAGAGATGTGTCGTCAGTAAACATTGTGATTTTGTTTTGATTATCTAATCGGAAGATCATTTACATAAACCAAAAACAAATTGGACCCAGTATAGATCCCTGGGGGACTCCAAATTTGATAATCTCCATTATTGACCTGTATTATTAACTTCTGTGCATTGTTTTCTGTTTGTAAGATAAGGATTAAAGATTTTATTTCTGTATTGCGTGTTCCAAAGTAATCCAATTTGTTGATTAATATTTCAAAGCCTTAGAAAGGTCACATAATACCCCATAAGTGTAACACTCTTCTTTAAAGGATGTCAATATAGTCTTGACTAAAGATGCTATCCCGTCCTTGGTTCCTCTTCCCTTTTGAAAACCAAATTGTTGTGGATGGAGTATGCCGTTAGTTGTCAAAAAATGTGTGAGTTGTTCCGTGACTATATTTTCTAATACCTTTCTTATATCAGCTAGCATGCCCAATGATTGGGTATCTTTGCCTTCATACCCAACTATTTCATCCAGAGTAAGGTTATTTGTAGATCGAAGGCTTGATGAACTATAACTACCTTTACATGCTTAATATGTGTGTTATGAAAAGCAGATTATTGGTCTAATTATTATTTAATTTTTAGTTTGCCACCATTTCAGACGAAGAATAGCGGAGAGGTAGAAGATGTACCTGTGGTTAAAATTGAACTATTTTGTTAACATATCCCATACTTTGAAGGAGTGTAGAGAGATAATTGACCTATATGGGAAGAATTTGTGAGATCGTGTAATACCGCCATTTAAGTCCCTTGACTCTTCTATAATGCGGGGGCCCTAAGCCCCACTCAGAAACATACGGAGGCATCAAGAACTCTCCATTACGCTCGAAGGCGTCCGAGGCTTATTGTGCCTTTTCTGACCAGTTGAGGCTGAGGACATGAGGTGGTAAACCACACGGTCTCGTTTTGATTTTTCGATTTACTACCTCTTTCAGGATGCTCAAAAAACCAGCAAAAAGAGAAGAGGTGCTATTTTTAGCCAGCAACCCCACGGCCATATCTCCTATGTACCTACGGCCCAATCTTAGATATGTAACAGTAGAAGACGGTCGTAAGCCCGTAGTGGTTTGTTCCATTTAAAAATCGAACATCAGTAGGTAATGAATTGTTAGTCATTACTTGTTACATATTCGTTTTGATATTTTTATTTTTTTTATTTTTTTTTATTAAATGAATCTGTGCTCACTCAAAGTGAACACAAATACACTCCTTGACTCTTTCACAGTAAGCTACTTAAAGCTTGTGTCGTGAAAGAGGAAGATGGTCGGCACCTGGGATCGAACCACGACGTCCGCAGTACGAAAGCCGGCGTTGTAACCGCTGGGTCACCAACCACTTCACGTTTAAATTGATGTATTTAAAAAAAATGTAACAATTGTTAATAGAAATATTTTTATTAATTAAATCTGTTTTTGAAAAATAAAAATATTCGAGAAAGCTGTTATAATTCCTATAAAATTATTGTTCTATGACAGTTTTGGTAATTTGAAAACCGCTGGGTCAATACTTTTCTGAAACCATTGCAGATTTTCAGCAACTGCTTTGAAAGCAGCTATTTGACGTAGCTTCCTTCGGGCCAATCTTCTAACCTTCTTTTTACTGCATGTGAAGCAGGATAATGGATCCGGTTCCGGAGATGCAGTCACGGTCATGGAAATCATCAGAAGCAGGAAGCAAACTGAGAACACGCGGAGCAGTTTCATTTCTGAAAAAATGTTACATTATTTATTGACTCCCAGACAGGATAACAAACTTAATTTGAAACCAAAGTACAACGTATGGTTTTTCCTTTGAAGAGTTGCATCTTGTACTCTCAAAGTAAATATAATAAACCGATAATAGCTTTAAAAAGCCTGTGCGTCTATCACACTTTCAAGAAAACAGAAAAAAGTTACAAACAAAGAAGAAAAGCTTAAAATACAATATAGTGTAAAACAAAACATCATTTCATCAATATTTATACGCTATGGTTCACACTTTTATATTAAAGCAGATTATCCTACCTTTACCTAATCAATCTTTCCACACCAAATACTCAATTCGCTTGCAGGAAAGTTAGTATGTGATATTGAAAATATCATTCTCATCGGACAGCCGATTCATTGAGAGCCTCACTCTTGTGGAATGCCTTATTATGTTTGTACGTCCTCTATGAACATAAAACAAAACATGGGACGCGATATCGTGTAATCGTCAGGGACCTAGAGATTTAGCTCCATTAGCACCTGTGGGTTATGAATTATATACCAGTTATAAGCTTGAACAAAACATGTTTCTTACAAAACATCCACGCGATGACACTTCATAGAGCCGTCTGGAGGCGGACAGACCATCCTGGAGAGCAATGGTCCGTTAAAGAATTCATGATGGCAACGACCCTCAGCAATGAGGAAACTGGTAGGTAGGTAGGGAAGCTTGAAGAAGTGTCTACAAAGGTATGTGGGTACACCGGAAAATGCTCCGCATTCAACAGACAGTTGGTTAACAACACAATGGTCCTAGGACTAGAAAGAGTTGCTGCAAACATCAAGGTCTAAAAAGTGTCTTACTTGGATAATAATTTTTGCTGCACTTGATAATTAGGTTAAAAATAATAAAGTGTCGATGAGAGGTGGGCCAACAGCAGATAGCTCCGAAATAATCGTGAGTGGATGGGGATCACAAGTGTTGTGGATTAGAACAGTTTCGTTCCGCGCAGGGATACATTTTCTAGAGTAATAGTGAACTTTGAAGCTACCTGGCAGGACATAGCTTTCTAAGTATAGCCGAATAACTCGAAAACGAGTGCAGAGCTAAAAAAAATGCTTTCTAAGATGAACAGAAAGAACGTTAGAAACGCTTTAAAGAAATGCGCATGCTGGGTTGCTGGGGTGGTCCACGGGTTTGTCGTTTAGAGATAATAAAAAAGCACATTGGAGGGAGGAGGCCCTGGGATAGCATATTATTATGTGACTGGGGTCATTGACTACTATTATCGGCTACCGTGGTCGATAGGCTAATTCCGGTGAGTACCTACATTGAAGAGAGGCAAAAATATCCCTTTGGTTCAGCAGATAAATATTTGAGGTCTAAGACGAGAGACCAAGAGGGAGACCATTAGTAAAGACCAATGGATTATAAGAGATACAAGAATTTTAAAAAGTTGTGAATCAAACAAAGCTAGAAATGCAAATTGTTTTATTGCAAAATCAACAAAATAACTTACTGTCAGATGTATGAAGCCCGCCTTGAAATAAACTCAACGAATTTACCCATCTGTGACATATTCAGTTCATGTCAAATATATAAGTATTTGTGACACAAAATAGCTTATTACATAAACAAATAATGTAATATTCATAATAATTAAACAATTAAATGTTAATTTATATGGTTTATTGATAAACATACGTAGGCACTAACATATTGTGATTTATCACGTTTTCAATAAATAATAACTTAAGGCCGCGCTTTAGGTGATTTAAAATCACTATTTCTATACGATTCAAACAATACAATTAAAAGTTTGATCGGGTACTTACTTACGCACTGTGCGGTTAAATAATTCATTACATTAGTCGGATTCTCCAAAATCACTTGAATTCGGGTGAAACACCTTAATAAAACACCGAAGTGGTTGGTAGACTAGCGGTTACAACGCCGGCTTTCGTACGATTTGGTGCGGACATCGTGGTTCGATCCCATCAGGTGCCGACCATCTTCCTCTTTCACGACACAAGCTTTAAGTAGCTTACTGTGAAAGAGTCAAGGAGTGTATTTGTGTTCACTTTGAGTGAGCACAGATTCATTTATTATGAAAAAAAAAATTGTCGGATTCAAAATAGCGATAATCCACCACAAACTCGCTCATACGCAACAAGAATAGAGTCTACTTTATATTTTTATGAACAGCAATATCAAAATGCATATTTCCTTTTAATGAGGTAGTCATACTTAACCGTAATGCAATGAACTTGTTACAAGATGCAATAGTCTTATCTATATATTAATACGTAAAGGAAAAACTTTGTGACTATTTTTACGGAAAATACGCGGAAGTATGAAATTTCGCACACGAATGCTAATATTTTCTTAAAATTATGCATGAAAATAGATTAAATCAATAAAAAATAAAACAATACAAACACTACTGTAGTGTCATGTATTTGATATACTCACACACACTTCCACAGACTACTCATAAAAAAGATAAACTTCATAAAATGTAATATGTAAAGCGCCTCATTTAGTATTTAGATTTACCCACTGCATAAGCGAGTAGGTACATGTCCACTTCTGTGAAGTGCAAGTTGGTGCGAGTTCCCAAGTTGCTCTGCCTATTTCAATGTGTTTTCTTTTTTCGCCACCAGCAGCACCGTGAATAGGGTGCGCGCACGTGTGCTGCAAATATTGGGTAGGAGGGCGGGGAGGGTACTCGAAAAAATAGAGTTCGTTTCTATCACTGTTAAGTTCACTCGCAACTCGAAGTTCTGTCCACACATGCTTATTAACTTGTTACTTCGCACCCGCTCTCGCACATACTATTTGTGTATCTTCTCTTTTTCTTCTTCAGTCGGTCCCTCGATGCCGAGGATCGTGACCGCCATGCATCCCAACCAACTCCCTACATCCCTTTCGGTCTTCAGCCATTCTTATGGACCCATGCAGTGTGGTCCCCGTTGCCCACCTAAAAAGATCGGACCATTTCGTGGGCAATCGTCCTCTTCCCCTCCTGCTCCCGACCATCCCCACCATAATCCTCCTCTCCAGGGAGTCCGGCCCTCTCCGTGTTATGTGCCCAAAAAAGCGAAGGATGCGCCGCTCGCATTCTGTGGATAAATGAGAGAGGATGAAGAGTTCTCTACGTATTGAATCATTAGTCCTGTGTTCCGACCAGTGAACACGGAGCAGACGTCTCCAGCACCACATCTCAAACGCATCAATCCTACGTCTTTCTTGGGCCCTCAGAGTCCAGGTTTCAGAGGCGTAATGGAAGACGCTGAAAACCAGTGAGTTGATCGGCCATATTTTGGTAGCCCTTGCAATGTCCCGACTGTGTATAACAATTTGTATAAAACCCTTATGATCAGTTGTTTAATGTTGACATACGTCATATTTTGTAGACAGTACCATTCTATTAGTCACGCGGGAATGGCGCAGTGATCAAGGCGCACATTGCAAGAATGGCTGACAGTATATGGACGAGGAGACTTCAGATGTGGAGATGGGTGGGGCACATTGCAAGAATGGCTGACAACAGATGGACGAGTAGATTGCTGGAGTGGAGACCAAGTGGCATTAAAAGACTACAGTGGAGGCCACCCACTATACGGATGGGCGAGAGGAGCGGCTTATATCCTTACGGGGCTAATGTGGCCTGATGATGATAATTTTATGGAGTTGTTTGTGATTTGGAGATAAAAAATGCTCCAAATCATGACGCACTCCGGTAAAAAAAGCTTCAATAATGTGGATTTGATAGTATGAACACTTGTAATGAAAATATCGGGACTGCATGAAGTGTCGAATTAAATAACCCGCATGGATGTTCCAGGATGCTCCAAGTTAATCAAAATAAATAAATAAACCCTGTCTTAAAGTGTGAATAAAACGAGCACAGTGAGAGAGAGGATCGCTAGGAGGCCAAAATTAATTGGTTGATTGATTTTTTAGGGTATAAAAATCTGAAAAAACTTGTGTATCAAACAAATCCAATAAGGCAAAATCATGACTTACTGTCAGATGTATGTATGAAGTTGGCCTTGAAATAAACTCAACGAATTTGCCCATTTATAACAATTTCAGTTCGTGCGTATTTCTGATCCAAAATAATCTACTTAATTAATAATTAAACTAATAAAGATTGATTGAAAACCTATTGTGATTTGTCACGATTTGAAAACTATACACCTTTATTTAACAAAATAAAATTTCTCCCGAGTGTCTACAGATTCGCATTGAAAATTTTATTTTTTAATTTGCGATGGCCATACGCTTTGCTCAACTTTTGTGGGATGAACAGAAGAAATTAAATGAAATTTTCTCACCATATTCAAATCAAAGTTGAACTAGGTAGTATAAACTGTAAATAATTTTAAAACTCAACAACTGAACAAAGCAATACTTACGGGCCACACTTATAGATTAAATCTATATATTAATACGTGAAGGGAAAACTTTGTGCCCCTTTTTACGAAAATTGAGCGGACGGAGGAGTATGAAATTTCGCACACTTATAGTTTATATATTGGAGGGGTGGCGAATGCTAATATTTTCGTAAAATTATGCATAAAAATAGATTAAATCATAAAAAAAACATACAAACACTACTGTATTGTTACGAATTTGATACTCGCACACACTTCCACTATAAAGACGACCAACGTCGTAGAAAAAAAATCTAAAATGTAAAGCGCCTCATAATGGGCACAGAAAGCTTTTTGAAGGCGGTATATTTAAATAGATGGTGGAGCTGAAAGTAGCGGGATATTCAAACTCATTGCGTGGAATTGAGAATAGATTATATTGTTTTTTTTTTTTAAATAATAAAAAAAACTTTATACATAGGTAATCCAATCCAATCCAAACTCCCTCAAGACCCCACCCAGGGGCACAGGGAGGCAACAAGAGCTCTCCATTGCGCTCGATCTTGCGCAATGTTTATGACCTCCTCCCACACCATGTCCATGTCCCTCAGCTCTGCTTCGAAGGAGCGGAACACAGTGTGAGAGGGTCTTCCTCGTCTTCGGGACCCTGATGGGAGGAAGAACAGCGCTCTCCTCGGCCAACTGTCATTCGGCATCCTTAACACATGTCCCAGCCAAGTCCATCTTCTCCCCACAATGGTGGAGGTGATGGGCTCACGCTGGGTGCGCCGGCGTATAGCGTCGTTCGTGATGCGGTGGTACCATCTTACGCCCAGAATTCTCCTTAGGCACTTCATCTCAAAGGCTGAGACTTTTTGTGCCTGGGCCTTGGTCAGGTGCCAGGACTCACACCCATACAAGAGAATGGGCAACACACGCATCAAACAGTTTACACTTCGTCTCGACACTAAACGCCGACGCTTTCCAAATCTTGGTCATGTTGTTAAAGGCGCCACTCGCCATACCGATACGTATCGGGAGCTCAGCCCCGAGGTCACCAGAGGTGGTAATGGTTGCTCCCAGGTACTTAAATTTATCCACCCGGGAGACCTGGTGATAGGTAATATCAACATTTGTAATTTCAACATTTAAAATTTGACGTATCCATGTCATTATTTTGGAAAGAAAATTGTATAATGGCACTCGCTCGGTCTATTGTTCAAACTTATAATCTAAATTAGTTTGATATGGTCGAATTTCGAGCACTGGTCGACCACTAGTTCACATAAATACTCATCTGGTCCTATCTGTGAAGTGGTTCAAGAGTTCTGTTGTTTGCAGCGGGCGGATACACACCTCTGCCTATACCCCATACAGGCACTGAATCAGCTCTGTTGTCAATTTTGTGTAGATATTAACTTTAGGTAACTATAATATATATTCAAAATGTAAAATATGACTGATGAAATTTCATGTTTATGGAAAATCGATTATTTAAATCTACATAATAATTCAGAAATGTTTGTCTGCTTTCTATCGTATATGGGAGCATCACGCTCAAAATAAAAATGCTACGTCAGATATCAATCTGCGCAGAGCCGTGCAAACTGCTTGAGAAGGTTCTTAAATACAATTTGCTTTTTTTACTGCAGCTTACGACGGCGGTCTATAAAGTGACGTTTGGAAAATTCCGTACCCGTATTATTAACTTTATTATTTTTAGAGTTATTTAAAAAACTCTATTTTTTTAGAATCTTCATAGGTACAAATTTCTCAAATGACAGTAAGCCATCTTTTGGAAACAAAATTACTCATGTAAACGTTGAATGGAATTTTGGTATTACGGTATGAAAATATAATAAAATAATCGGAGATTGATTTGTTATACATATACATGTTATTCAATTCTTATTACTCTCAATAAATAAAGATTTAATGAAAAAAATAGCAAAATGATTCGGAAGGTTTGATTGAACAGTGAAATTGAATTAAGTGTGAGATGTAACATATTATGATACATGCAGTTTTTTCCATGTGAATGGCAAACTATAATTTTTCCTCTTTCTTTTTTATAAACATTAAAAGTGCCGAAATTCTTCTCTCTTTTTATGAATTGTGAAAATGTCATTCTTCTTTTTCTGTGCTTATGTCAGTTATAGAGGTCTGTTAAGCAATGGGAAGTTAGACTAGAACCTGTTTAATTACCTACCGATTAAGACTGACAATCCGAATTAAAAACGAAAAGCAAGACGGGTATTAGCTAGTTATAAATAATTTACGAATAAACAAATATACATACGAATTTAATCTCTTCGGTCAGGCATTTCTTCGATGTCGGCCTCCATATAAAATATTTTGGAAATAATGAATTAAAACAAACACAATTGCACTTCACGATATTTTATTGAGGCTCGAGCGCTTTCGTCTATCTCATGTATATCTCTTGATAATGTCTACATGAGATAGACGAAAGCGCTCGAGCCTCAATAAAATATCGTAAAAGTGCAACTGTGTTTGTTTTAATTCATTATAATGAACTTTCACTGCGTAAATACATAAACCTTACAAAAAAAAATATTTTGGAAATGGTAAAAAAACTTCAAATTTCAAAGAATGATATACCTACCTACATTCAAAATAACCAAAAACCCACATACTCGTATTCCATTGGTGAAAAAATTTGCGTAAATTTGACTCTGTTTAAACTTATATAGAATTTAAAAACAATTTCGTGGCCATAAAAAATACACTTTATGAGTTAAGTATCATTGTTTCGGTTCTGTATAAAAACCAAGACAGTTTTGGTTGAATTAATTCGAGTGGATTTCACTAGAAAGTAAGTTTTTACATAGAAGTAGGTACATAGATGTAGCTTAAGGCTAGTTCAGATAAGCTGGGTGGTAGGTTGGATATCTACATAACATTTTTGTAATTTTTAAACTGCATGTGCATTGTGCATACTTTGCATAGAAGGAACGTGTTTTTTCATATTTCAATTTACCTATTATTATAGGAACCGTGTTTTTCTCATTTCAAAATAGGTATATTAATATATTATCATAAGCGTTTAGATTTGAATTTAATTTCTGAATTATTTTTTTTGTAATGGTTTGAACTATACAAGACTCTTATTATTTTTATTTTAAATATTTTTTTTCTAGACTCTTCGACATTCATAACCATGCGTTTCTTTGCCTTTTTTGCTTTGTTTGCCGTGGTGCTGACTATGAACCTCATGTTGGCTAAGGCCAATCCTGTAGCAGCTCCTCTTGCCGACCCTGAACCCGAAGCTGAGGCGGATCCATACTTTGTCCGTGTGCCTCCCATTCTAATCAAGAAATATAAAACACGAAGACCCTAAGAAGTAATTCCTATTGGCTTTCTTACATGTTCTTCTACAAGAAAAAACTTATGCAAACAAAATGGAAATTACAAACTAATTATATTCTCAACTTTTGACAAACTGAAATAAACTGCATTTAAAATTATTACCTTTGTCGTTTTTAATAATTCCTACCTACCTATAAATTCTCAAACAGGTAAATATTTTTTTTTTATGTCTAGATTCTTGTGACCATTTTTCAGAACTAGATCTTAAAGAATATATGTAACAACTAATGACTTTAACAATTCATTACTAATGTTCGATTTTTAAATGGAACAAACCACTACGAGCTTACGACCGTCTTCTAATGTTATTTCAAAGGCTGGCTTAGTGTGATCAATAATAATTTACGTTAACAACGTTCGCCATTAGGTGGTAATGTTTAAGTCTCCGAAACTCCTAATCAAGAGAATAATTCTCGACATGTTCAACATGTCGAATAATCTCAAGTATACAACAAGTACGAGTAGATATTTAATAATAATGAGATATAGAGATAAAAGTTGGAAATTATTCAGAACAAGAGACCAACCAAATTTAAAGATGTATTTGGCGCCAGGATATGACTATATCCATTTTTGAATGTCTCATCTTTATTGCCTATTGTTCTCAATAAAAAACCCTAAAACCCCCCCCTCTTCTTTGCAGTCGTGTTCCTGTCTTTCGACCAACCACGATGCTGCAACTTGCCTAATTATTCGCTTGTCTGCGGCTTTCATCTCCCTCCTTTCGCCTCATTATTGCCTCCATATAGGCCTCCACCGCATTCCAGTGTCTTGGAGACTCCAGCATTTTCCCCACTACTGTTTCAGCGCTCAGGCCTCCGCTTACATCTCCCTGCAGTGTGGCTCTTTTTCTTTTGTGGCTTTCTTGATCTGTCCAAGGCCTTTGATAGAGTTCCCATCAGATACATCGGAGCTCATTGGGGTGTACCAATGACAATATAATCCATTTACAAGCCGTTGGCAGGTGCACACGATGTCGAAGTAGCATAAACCAGTTTTGACGTTTACATTTTACAACGCAGTTGGGGTCAATAAAGCTGTAAAAGTGTATACTTACTGTGACATCCTATGAACACAATAAGACCTGAGTGAGATTTAGTGTGACATACTGCATTACATCTTGCTCATCTTTCTGAAAAGGCTAATAAAATAGCATTATACTAAACTTTTCTCCTTTGAGTCTATTTAGAACCTTGTCAATGGCTGTGATTTCTCTTCAACAATTTGTGGAACTATTTTTGGAGTTATCATAATACGGATACTATAAATAAGACCAGTAGCCATAGCCGATTTCAAATCAAGCCCATGAAATTAGTATTATTAGTATCTAAGAGTTTTAACATTCGGTTGAATTTCATTTTGTTTATTTTACAAAGGTTTCTATTATAAAAATGAAGAGCTATTTTGGGTGGTCATCGCATCACGCCTAGACGGCTGGACCAATTTCGCTAATTCTTTTTTTTTGTCGTGTTGATTTTTGTCAGAAGTTTTATATGTAAGAAAAATTAAGAATTAGAAAATCAAATAAAACTCTAAGTAGGCAAACTTCTTTGTACTATTCACAATATAATTTTTATTCCAAATTTGAAAATTTGAAATTAAATTAAAGTTTGACAGGAACTGTCAGTTGTTTGAAAGATAGTGTGTTGGAAAATAATATTATATGGTTTGCAACAGATGCATCGATCTAAATTACATTGGTTAAAAGGTAATTAGCTTAAATCTGTAATGCTGGGGCTTTTGTAGGTTCTTCTTTCACTCAAATAAAAGTTTTTTATAACAATTAATCACATATATTATTAAAACTCGGAATATAAAAAGGGCAAACGAAACTCTAAAAACTAAACTGACGGAGACAAAGAAATTCGATGTTAACTGTAGATCGGTGCATAGCGGAGTGCCACGGCCGCGGGGCGCTCTATCGATCTTCGTCGATTATCATCACATTATCATTAGGTATACAAATTCGAATTCAATATTCATAGTTACAGGAATACAGGACGACGTTTATCGGGAAAGCTACATAATAATATGTAGTATTTTTATAAATTTAAACTCACTTCCATAATGCTACTAAATCACTTCTTTATTAAAATACATTTTATTTTATTATAATTTTTTTAATTTTTTTTATAATATGTACATAATTATTTCAATATTTCTTCTTATAAACTTTTTTCTTAAAAATAAAAATAAAACGTAACATGAATACCCTCCCTTAAAAAGAATAATACTTGTGTAAAGGGAGGGGAGCACAAAAAAAACAATCTAAAACACAAAATAGTTTCAAACTCCATAAAATATTTCAATCATCAAAACAATAACACTCAACTGCATTTATTTATGAATATAGGTATCTACACAATTGACGTGTTGTTAAAGGTATTTCATCAGTTGTGTGTAACTTGTAAGATATCACTTAGTTATTAAAACGATAATTTATTTCATTGGTTATTTTATTAAAAACATAGGAGTTAAACCAATTTCGGAATTGCACCAGGATTTCTCCATATGTGTTTAGGTTTTAGTGTTGGGAAAATCCCGGGGTCCGGCATAGGTTCGGCGTTGGTGGTCCACACAGCCATCATCAGGAGGAAGGTGAAGACGAAAAAGATGTTGAAGAGTTGCATGATGTCTGGAAATAAGGATGAAAAAAAAAAACATGATTATTTTTCATATGAAAAATAATTTTAAATAAAGCAAGCAAGGGATCAAGAATAGAGAAAAAGGTTTTTTTTTTTTTAAATGAATCTGTGCTCACTCAAAGTGAACACAAATACACTCCTTGACTCTTTCACAGTAAGCTACTTAAAGCTTGTGTCGTGAAAGAGGAAGATGGTCGGCACCTGGGATCGAACCACGACAAATAAAATAATACAATTAATATTTGTGTTAAAAAAATCTCGGTTCAAAGTCTAGTTCTCTCACGATCACTCCATCCACCTTAATTGAGCGATGTCACTCCAAATTGTAACCGTAAATGGGAAAAACCAAATAGATGATGTGGAGCGATACGATGAGTTGGATATCCAATCAGTCTGAATTCTAATACCGTCAAGCTATTCGTCAATTCATCACTCCAACGGCTCGTCAAAAGATGCTGTAGCGAGATATTCTATAGTAGGAACATTAGTTAGAGCGAGTATATAATGACGACCGCAAGGGCGCGAGTGAGATAGATATATCGTTTGCTTCGTCACGTCGGTAACGAAAAAAATCATCGAACAGGATTTGGCCGGCACGTAGAAAGTTAGGTGGTGCGACGCACGGTGTGTGAGTGAATTGCTCGACATGTCTCAGACACGAAAGTAATTAATAAAACTTTAACTATAAAATGTAATCCATACATATTGAAGGATAATGTAAGGTTTATTCAGTTGAAAAATCATTTAATTTTAGTGCAAAACCTAAGATGGAATCCGCAACGAAATAAGGTACGTTTTCTTTCGATAAAGTTGATTTCAAATTTACAAATTGTAACATTAGTAGACAAAATTAAAATAGACAAGTCAAGATTAAATATTAAGTATATCTGAATGATAATTTTCAGATATGCGGTTCTAGTCTCGGGGTAAAATACAGGGTATAATTCCTTTTTCTGGATAAATAATTTTCGGATGGCAGAGGTGGATAAAGTATTTAGTTGAAAGTGAGGAGCTATCAAATTACGGCGAATATTCAAAACTCCGTCGAGTCTTGTATGCCTAAGTATTTGGATGGGGAAGACAGAAGCTCCCGGGTTGTAAACTTCACATATATAATCAAAGACGGATTATCTTCGTACTTACTCCATACGCGTTGAACAGTTGACCTGTGGGTAGGTCAGTTCAAGGGTGAACCAAAAGATTTCAAGGCGAATTCTTGGGAACCAGTTGGAGAGGAGGAAAGTTCAGAGGTTCAGGTCGTGTCCCTCAAATTTAGGAATGAAACACAGCTGAGTAATCTTTTCTTAACTTTTTTTATTTAATATAGATCATGGTATGCTCATATTCAAATCGGTAGTTGAAATATTCTTATAGAATTTAGTAATTAAAAAATGGCCTTTATGTAAGATTATAAAAGAAGTTGAGGGAAAGAAAGATGTAATAAGTCGAAGCATTGACAATATTTTACTATATTTTTGGAAATCATATAATAAGATAACCTGCAACCATTTGCAGAAAGATTTTGTAAAGAATTAATTAATTTTAGTTATTTGAATTCATGTAGTTTACAATGCTTATTGATTGAACGAATAAATTCAGTTTTTATGTGAAACCCATGTTATTTATAATTATAGAATACCTAACACTTTTCAGGACATAATCATGATCGTTACAGCTCACCCCCTGTAGAGTCTCAAAGTCCGTGGCATAATATTGTATGAGAGTAATAGATAACGGTTCCTGTCGTTTTTGATGCTAAAAAGAGAGGCAGAGCTTCCTTGCTTAAGAGAGAGCAAGGGAGGGTCGAGCCCTCTTAATAAAGTAACACTCCACGTTACAAAATGGCGTCCAACGTTTGAGGCATCAGAAACGACACAAAATCGAATTATCCAATTTTTCCTTTTGTTCTAATTTTATTAATTCATTGGGGTAGCGACTTGTACATGTCTTAGAAAGTGTTGGTGCGAAAAGTGACGGCCAAATCCTCATTTAATTTTAAGCTAGTTGTAAGTCTTTTAATCAGTCTTACTTTTGTATGTAAAAGAAACAGTAGTTGGGTCATTTAATTTTTTTTTGAAACAAAAATTTGTTACAAATTTTTTAAACATTAGTGTGGGTAAAAATTTTTCTGCTGAAATTTACAAGTACACTTGTACAGTGGGTAGAGAATTTTTCTGCTGAAATTTTATAAGTGTGGGTATGAATAATTTTTTTTTAAAGAAGTTATGGAGGCAACAAAATAGTAATGTGTTAATACATGAAAATAATTTTTTTTGATGGATCAAATGCTGATCGCAATTTTTTTTGAAAAATAAAAAAAAACCCAATTTACGAAAGTTTATATGAAACCCAATATTTAAGACATCTATAATGAATATAATCTAATGTACTCGATTATTACTATGTTCTAGATCCATGTTATTGATGAAGTCATTAAGGTTTTGGCTGGAATTCTTTCACTGTGAATGCTGTTTAAATTCCTGAGACCACACAGATCTGCGAACAAAAATTTCTAAACGCTAATTTAAAGTGACCAAATATGTATACACGGAGATATTGTTTTACACTTTCAAGAAGAAAAACAAAACCGCAAGTTGATGTTTGAATTAATTTTTTATTTTCTCTAACATTTGATTAACAATACTGAATATGTTACTGAAGTTTAGTGGACTCTCCTTTTTTTTTTCTACTTCTACTGCTCGTGATAAGAAAGGTGTGTGAGAAAGAACTAGTGGTCTGAAAGAAGCGTTTGCAAATTTAGATTTTATATAGAATAAAATTTTTTTAGAATGAGGTATGGTATAAATTGAAGAGTGTCTCCATTTTTACCTTTGTGTTGTTTTGAAGTGGGGTCTATCGAATAGACATAGCCGAGTATGTTAAACATAGCGAGGTGGTAGTGGTAAATTTTTGAATAGGAAGCAGCGACTCTTCAGTTAAAAGAGTGAAGTCGTCGAATACGAATAGGTTGTCGTGTACGCGTGGCCTTAGCGAGATAAGTACACAGCGGACCTTTTTATGAATTCGTTTCTTATTGATTGCAAGTTTGTAGTCAAGAGGTTATGTATCGGGTTTGTTTACATCTTGTAATGTGCAAGAAGTAATTTTAATAGATCGCTCGTGCTGAGTCAGAAACTTGTTTTTTTTTTATATTGAAAAGAATATTACGCAGGCGCGAGAAATCTTTAGCAAGGTCTATCGAGCTTGTAATGTTTTAGATTGGGAGCGCAGGAGTTTACAATTTTTTTGGTTAAGTGCCTTGTAATGATTTTAGTTGTAGAGAGTTAATTTTTTTTCTTGTACAAAATATTTATTAAAGTAAATAGTGACTTTCCTAGTTAGCTATAGATAAGGTAAATAAATACCTAAATTAGTAGAGTGAAGATAGACGTTAGCTACATTGATGATACACTTAAATATCATTTGATAAATTTCTTTAGCAATTCTTTTAAGTTTTTTTTATTCGGCTTTTGAAGACGAAAATTTTTATTTTTATAATTCGGAAGAGGCAAAGAAGAAAATTTTTATTTTCAGCTTTGGTTAAGATTTACTTCGGTTTACTCAGGCTTGGAAATAGACTTAGTTTAGAATATTGATAATTTTTTTTGTGAAACGCCAGCCCAAAATGGACAGAGATCCCTTAATTGAACTTAGCGTACCTAAAGATGATGTGGAGATGGCATCAATATTGTCGGACAATGGTATGCGATATCGAAACGAAGTTGTAGAGACACCTGAACGTATCACAGTGAAGCGAAATGCGAGGGTGTTGCCTTCGGTTAAAAAGGAAATTATAAAATCTTTGGGGGTAGGACGGTCGGTACAGAATGTAACCGTCAACAGAGAGAATAGTTATTAAGATGTATAAAATTGTATAGTAAGTATTCTAGTATAAATAAAATGTAGAATAAGTTATAGGGTATAAGCTGTGGACTTAAGATGGCGAACTGGAATTTATATAGGTGAAATAGAAGTGAGTGGTCGGTAAGTTCTCGAATATATGTAACCCAAGGGGGTGCATGGAGAAAGATTAGACCGCGAGGCAATTATGGATAAGTAATGACGCAGCGGGCGTCATGGGTCAATGCAAGATATGAGGCCGAGTTGTTGTGTAGGTTTGAGACAGGTCATGCTGTGTGAAGAAGGTTACAGAGAAGTAGTCGTGCGTTACACTTTGAGCGCAGTCTCGTTGAGGCGAGATAGATTATTACTTAGACATCACCAGAAAGCAAGGGGATAGGCTAGGTTGGTACGGTCTAGGTGGAGGATAAGTCAAATGAGAAATTATGTTTCAACGTGATGGTATGTGAAGAGATGTATAAGGTAATGGAAGAAAATGCGTGGCCCGGGGATGAATGTGGAATTAGAATGAAAGAGGAAATAAAAGTGAAGGAAGAGTGTTGAACATATGGAAAATTTGTATGAATCCAAAGCTGAGGCTGTCTAATGTGTCTGACTTTGTAAAAGGTAAAGGTTGTCTAGCGAAATGTCTGGTATGAAAATATACACAGCGCAGCGGGCGTGTGTTACGTAGTATATTGTGATAGTATTAATCGAGAGGTAAGAGCGAAAAGTGGAGAGAGGGTGAGTCTACTTATGATAAGAGAAAAATCGGTGTAAAATTTGCACCTGAAGGTTTCGCACATACTGTGGCCGACGGAATACAGTATGAGTGGTGAAGATTTAAAGTCATAGTATTAAAAATTTATTAGTTTAAAAAAGGAACATATGTATAATTTAAAGCTATTTGTGTAAATTAAAAATTTTAAATTTAGAGATTTCAGAGTCAATGCTTTTGTATCTATTAAATGAATGAGCCATGGGTTATACCTCGTCTCATGTAGGTGCGAGTTATAACTATCACTGTTCATGTAAAAAAAAAATAGAAAAAAAAAATATTTTTTGACTCTTGATGATCTGTCGCCACTTAAGTCTATAGACTTAACGTGCCATGTAAATACTCAGTACACTAGGATAAGGTCATAATGATAAGACAAGTGTAATATAGTAGTTAAGTTATAATTTAAAGAGTAACCAAGGAATACTCTAACTGAGTATAGAGAGCGATTTTGGGTGACCGAGGCAATTAAGAGGTAAAAGTTAAGAAAAATGCCTCAGGTATGCGAAGGAAGTTGTTTTTTCCATAGAACACAAGGCTTTTGTTATTTCTCGCATACTTAAGTTTATTATATTCTAAGCAAACAAAAATTCTATGGTGGCGCCTGGGTTACGTTTCATTATAATGAAACTAAAATGTACGAATGAGAACGTACGTGTAAATTTGAGCTGTTGAGTTAGTCGAAAGGACACCCAAAGTCAATCTCGAAATTGAAGTTTAGATATATACTGTACCATGTCATTATTATTGAATATTTGTTTTTACAAAACCTTTGTTAAATTTTCAAAGGAAAATTAATGTTTTTATTATGAAATTCTTAGTAAAAGATGGTCCGCTATTAGGATGTGTTGGTTATGAGTAATTTCTTGTTTTAAATATAAAATTTTCTAGATGATAAGTTAGGTGTATTTGTTTATTGAGCGTACCATGAGACAATAAGTTCATTTAACTTTCTTTCTTTTCTTTTATGGAGATGAAAAATGGAAGCGAGGGAAAAGTAGTCGATTCGGCTATTCGGAGGGAGACGGTTAGAGGGAAATATTTTGTGTATACTCAAATACACAAAAAATTTAATTGGGAAGAGGGGTATTGTAGCGAGATATTCTATAGTAGGAACATTAGTTAGAGCGAGTATATAATGACGACCGCAAGGGCGCGAGTGAGATAGATATATCGTTTGCTTCGTCACGTCGGTAACGAAAAAAATCATCGAACAGGATTTGGCCGGCACGTAGAAAGTTAGGTGGTGCGACGCACGGTGTGTGAGTGAATTGCTCGACATGTCTCAGACACGAAAGTAATTAATAAAACTTTAACTATAAAATGTAATCCATACATATTGAAGGATAATGTAAGGTTTATTCAGTTGAAAAATCATTTAATTTTAGTGCAAAACCTAAGATGGAATCCGCAACGAAATAAGGTACGTTTTCTTTCGATAAAGTTGATTTCAAATTTACAAATTGTAACATTAGTAGACAAAATTAAAATAGACAAGTCAAGATTAAATATTAAGTATATCTGAATGATAATTTTCAGATATGCGGTTCTAGTCTCGGGGTAAAATACAGGGTATAATTCCTTTTTCTGGATAAATAATTTTCGGATGGCAGAGGTGGATAAAGTATTTAGTTGAAAGTGAGGAGCTATCAAATTACGGCGAATATTCAAAACTCCGTCGAGTCTTGTATGCCTAAGTATTTGGATGGGGAAGACAGAAGCTCCCGGGTTGTAAACTTCACATATATAATCAAAGACGGATTATCTTCGTACTTACTCCATACGCGTTGAACAGTTGACCTGTGGGTAGGTCAGTTCAAGGGTGAACCAAAAGATTTCAAGGCGAATTCTTGGGAACCAGTTGGAGAGGAGGAAAGTTCAGAGGTTCAGGTCGTGTCCCTCAAATTTAGGAATGAAACACAGCTGAGTAATCTTTTCTTAACTTTTTTTATTTAATATAGATCATGGTATGCTCATATTCAAATCGGTAGTTGAAATATTCTTATAGAATTTAGTAATTAAAAAATGGCCTTTATGTAAGATTATAAAAGAAGTTGAGGGAAAGAAAGATGTAATAAGTCGAAGCATTGACAATATTTTACTATATTTTTGGAAATCATATAATAAGATAACCTGCAACCATTTGCAGAAAGATTTTGTAAAGAATTAATTAATTTTAGTTATTTGAATTCATGTAGTTTACAATGCTTATTGATTGAACGAATAAATTCAGTTTTTATGTGAAACCCATGTTATTTATAATTATAGAATACCTAACACTTTTCAGGACATAATCATGATCGTTACAGCTCACCCCCTGTAGAGTCTCAAAGTCCGTGGCATAATATTGTATGAGAGTAATAGATAACGGTTCCTGTCGTTTTTGATGCTAAAAAGAGAGGCAGAGCTTCCTTGCTTAAGAGAGAGCAAGGGAGGGTCGAGCCCTCTTAATAAAGTAACACTCCACGTTACAATGCATTTTTGCCAATGCTGTGGTAGTTCGTTGATGCCCTTCTTGTAAAAATCAGCTGGACGGTAGGCAAAAAACTCTTCAAAGGCATTTTGTACTGCCTCTCGGAAATCGATTTTTTTCCCGCTAAAAGTCAAATTTAGGAAAAAGTGATAAACGGCACTTTGATGCTCTATTGAGAAATGAAATTGACAGATCAACAGAAATTCCGCGAAAATATTAACCTATGTTTTCCATAGATTTCCATGGTAACACTACCAACTGCTACCAACTTTAAAATATTTTTTTGACATTTCAAATTTTAGCTGGAATATTTTTTATGAAACGCGTCAGCTTAAATGAGTCTTTAAATTTTAAAAGGAACTTTAACTAAAGTGCTTTTTTGAAGCATTTATGAAACCGGCTGTTAGTCATACTTTCTGGGACACCCTTTATAATGAAAATATCGGACTAAATGACGTGTTCAGACAAATAATAAAATCACGGATATTCCAAGTTAATCAAAATTAATAAAAAAACTATAGAAAAGGAGCATAGAGAGAGGATCGCCAGGAGGCGAAAATGAATTGGTTGCTTGATTTTTTAGGGTAAAAGATTCTGAAAAACTTGTGAATCAAACAAATCGAATAATGCAAAATCATAACTTACTGTCAGATGTATGAAGTTTGCCTTGAAATAAACTCAACGGTTTTGCCCATTATTTATAACAAATTCAGTTCGTGTCACATAATATGGGTATTTGTGATCCAAAATAATCTAATTTCAATAATAATTAAACTTAATTAACTTATTAAAGATTGATTGAAATTAATGTGATTTTTCACGATTTGAATGTCATACAAATTGAATTTTACAAAATAACATTTCAATGTGATCTCACTGCCAACAGATTCGCATTTTATTTTTCAATCTCATTTTTTGTGGATGCTACAAATTGATATTTTCAGATAAAATAAAATTTTCCAACCATTTTCAAATCAAAGTCTTAATAGTACTAGTATAAATGTTCAAAATTAACATCCTTTACCTACTTATATACCATACCTACTAGCCTGAAATACTGGCTGATCGACTGACTGAGTGATTGACTAACGCCGCCTAACCGAACAAAGCAATACCATCACGGGCCACACATACGGTATACAGTCATTGAGTATTTACCTTACCAGTCGTTGTCCTCATTGCTGAGGGTCGTGACCATCATGACTGTCGTGGCTCTCGAACCATTGCTCACCAGGATGTTCTGTCCGCCGCCAGATGTACGGCTCTATGAAGTGTCGTCGCGTGGATATTTTGTTTTATTTGGTCGCTCCAGCGCATCGGCGGTCTGCTCCGTGGTCTTGTACCCTCTTCCAACCATTATCAGCTTTTCAAGGCTGTCCTCCCCTCTGCGTGCTATATGTCCAAAGAACTTTAATACTCGAGACAGAGATACGACAGTCGCATCGTGATGCGGAGTTCTTGAAGAATTTAGATGTTCGTTCTTCTTGCTGTCCAGGGAATTCTCAGCATTCTCCTCCAGCACCACATCTCGAAAGCGTCTATTCTGTCTTTGTCCCTAGTCCGCAGAGTCTACGACTCCAATCCATTAAAGAAAATTGAAAACACAAGAGAACGAACCTTCAGGTTTCTGGATATGTTCCTGTCTCTCCATATTTTGTTGAGACTGGTCATCGCACCCTTAGCCATGCCTATCCTTCTCCTGATCTCGGTTTCGCTTTCACCTTGGTTGGTAATAGTGGACCCCAGATAAATAAACTTATCTTTAAACAGAGTATATACAACCACAAACACACATTCATTCTGTTGTTTGAAATGGGTGGATACACATACAGTTACTGCATTTGTTCTGTCGTTAATAATATTGTGTAGACATTAATATCATTTTTGGTAACTAACAGCCATCATTAACGTGTCGACTATCAAAACATGACTGAGGAAATTTCATGTTAACGGAAAATTGATTGTTTCAATGATCAATGTAATTCATACGTACATACCTACGACTTTGGTCTACATATTTTCTTCTGAGAATCCTTTGGCTTATTTACTTTCCGTATGCCATTTCCGGAAAAATCTTGGCCCGTAAGGGGCTGCGTCTCATCCTCTTCAGCCAGTCCACCGCCTTCGGAGTATCTTCGTTGATACTGGCGTATATTCAAAATAATAAAAAATCTATATATTTATACTGACGGAAAAATTTGACTCTGTTTAAACTTTAAAAAGATAGAGTTTAAAAAAAATTTAGGTCATAAAAATATAGGTTCTGTTTGAAAACCTAGACAGTTTTAGTGAGTGGATTTCACTAGAAAGTAAGTTTTACATATTATACGAAATATAGGTAGTATGATATTTTTTAGAGTCACATTAAAGTTTTCATAACCCCATTTGTTGATACATTTGTGTTTTATTGATTTGAAAACTGTATCTATTTTTCTGTATTCTATTGTTGTGAAAAATGTTTTGTTGTTTAAATATTAATGGCGATTTCGCCGTATATGCTTTATAAATAAATAAATAAATAAATATTTGGCACTATTTGGCACATATATATTTTAACGAGCAAGATCAAAATAATTTACATATCTTGCTCTTCCTTTTTTACATTTCATTATAGGGTACGGTCAAGTACGGTGATATCCAAGAGATATTATGTTATTCCGTTTTCATATCAACCAATACAATATTGTCCTCGTGATGTCGTTAATTATTGTTCAGTCAGTTTTGTTCCTGCTATGTTATTTACATGCCTCATGTGATGAGGGCTCCCAGCAATATTTTGGGTGGTCCTCCTGGAAGCCTGCTAGATTGTGAAATGCCATCTCTAGCTGTCTTTAAAATGGTTATTATGACACAAACTCGTCCCTATCCGACAATGTCTTCAGTCTCACATACTTTTTACAAAACTGCCTGTTTATTACAGTTTATAAACAATAAACTTTACATAATTATCCAGTTGAACGAAAAATTCTAAGTAGTTTTATATTCAAGATGTTTGGGTCCATGGGTTAGTTTCTAGACTATCACGATATGGTCACTTCGAGAAAATATGTTTTCACAGTTTTCTAGAGAATACAAGCAGGAGAGTGCTGAGAACATTGTATTTAGTTTACTCATATTTTTATAGCTAGATTTACGAGTCTTCGCTAGGCAGCCGTTTTGTTTTGCATAATAGTTTGTCATTGAATGACTAGGTAATTTAGAGGCTAGGTTTTGCTTAGATGTAGCTTGACTAGTTCAGATATACCCTGCATAGAAGAAACCGTGTTTTAAGCATTACGATTTGAATATTATAATTATTGAATTAATAAAACAAATATTTTTTTTCTAGACTCATCGACATTCATCACCAATGCGTTTCTTTTCCTTTCTTGTTTTGTTTGCCGTGGTGCTGACCATGAAGCTCATGTTGGCTAAGGCCGAGCCTGAAGCAGCTCCTATTGCCGACCCTGAACCCGAAGCTGAAGCGGATCCATACCGAGTCGTTCAGCCTTCGATCACTTTCAGGAGAATTAAAACCAGAAGACCCGATTATTAAGTGACTTTATTACACGTTTTCTACAAGAAAACACAACCTCAAACATTAAAATATAGAAATCGCAAACTATTTATATTATCAACTTCGACAAAATTGAAATAAACTCCATATAAAATTACCTAAATGGTTTTAAATAATACCTATAAATAATTCTGAGATAATTATTTTTTTGACTTCTAGGAATGCCAGCAGGTTTTCTCTACTTTATTTAAACTTTGAAACCAACCAAATCTTAAATATCTTTAGCTTCCTCAACCAAATTCTCAATTGTTTCACCAACAATAATGATCCTTTACTACGTCTTTCTCCAGGTATTTAACATTCAAGAAAACCTCACTCAATTTAATGCATTTAATATTAAGTATATGCTTTGTAAACTTGACCCCAAGGCTTTTGATGGGGAGACGTTGTAGAGATTATCAATCAAATGACAACAGCTAGACAATCAAGTCACATAATATATACTTAACACACTACCAAAAAAAGAAGAATAAAGTGGAAAAAAAAACGTTAACCAAACAGATACATACTAGCTGCAGTTGGCATAAAAAAATGTTATCATAGGGGAAATGATTTTTTCATTTTTTTTTATTAAACTAGCACCCGATAACGAGTGATGCAGGTTTTGTTTATTTCAAAATTTTTAATGGGAAAACACAAGAGGAAATGATTGATGAGGATGTAAAATTAATGTTTTGAGGATATAGACTTGGAAGTTATGAATGATGTGGATCGAACACATCGATTCCGTCTTCAAGGAAGGCCAGGTCAGAGTAAGAGAAATAGGAGAGGTTGTATGAGAAATGTTATATCTGTAGATATATAGAAGAAGCAAAAGAGATGTTCCTAGATAGAAGAGATTGGAGGTACTTTCTTAAGGGACTCGGCGTGATGGGTAAAAAAATATAGCTTCGATTTCGGAAATAAAGGAATTATAGACTTTCTCTTCTATGCTGGCGTTGCGGTCTCCATGGATGATAGTGAAAACGATTTTTAAAGACCTTAATAAATTCCATAAATCAGCAGAACAATTCAGCATTAAAATCTCCATATAGATACTACAATAATCATGGTAATTTTGAAATTCTTATGCTACTTACATACTTCAGCCTTGTTGTTAATGTGTCCAGTGTTGAACAAAGGCCTCCATCTTGGACTTCTCACATACATACATCTCTGTCGGACGCGACTCTATTCTTTTAATATGGTCCGACCGTCTTGTCAGGAGCTTATGTGACCTGCCCACTTCCACTTCTGTTCCGCGATTTTTTGAGCCACATCTGATACCGTGGTCCTTTTCCGTATCCACTACACACTACACTATATTAAAACAATAAATGAACAAAATAATGCTACTCAAGTACCTAAACTAAACTTAAAAGAAGAAAAAAAAGGGGAAAAATAATGAGAGGGGCATGCTTGCTTATGCCATGTGATGAATAAACTGGATGCTCGCGTACTGGAGAAACTGACACATTTTGAAAGAAAGCAAATTTAATATTTTTAACTCCTGCGTAAGAGATAATATCATGACATGCGGTTTCTATCTTGTACATTTTTCTGAGGATTTCCTACTTTGATTCTGTTTAGAAACTTGTCATTCGTTGTGAGGTCTTTTGAAGAGTTTTTTTAGATTTTTTTTTCCTACAGACCTAATTTTGAAGCTGTACCTAATTAGTTTAACCTTTATAAATTAAAACACAATAAATTATCTCAACTTGATTAGTTTTATCAGTTAAACTATCATAAATCATAATTTTCAAATAATCCTGTCACTTTTGATTTTCTTCGATAGTAAATCATATCTTTAATATAAAAGTTATTCGGGCTAGTGCGAACACTTATAACTCGAGATCAGCTGAAGAGATTTTTTATGATGCTTTCTTTATTGGATTCTTCTCCGCTCAGGATAACAGAATAATTATTAAAAATTCGAAAAAAGATAGATATTAATATAAAACATAATATTAAATTTTGTATGGAACGGATTTACTGATAACAACGCAATCTGTGAAAAATTCCATAGCAACGCATTTTTTATTTATCTTACAACTATTGAGTTTCTAAACATTGGTACACAGATTTTTGATAGAATTTCTTTCAAGATTTCAAAAATATTTTTTTGTTACATTCAAACATATTTTAAACCTATTTTTGTATAAATTACAAATTCGAAATCAATGTTCATAGTAAAGACTACAGGACTTGATAGTGTCTCATGAGCTACTACTAGCAAAGCTCCAGGCCATCGGTGTCGTCGGCCCACTCCTTCGCTGGTTTGCATCCTACTTACTTGATCGAAAACTATCTGTTAGCATCGAGGGATTCTCGTCCGCTCCATTTACGGCCACGAGTGGCCTGCCCCAAGGCAGCCATCTCGGCCCAGTCCTCTTCTTAGTATTTATCAACGACATAGGGACTAAGATTGGTAATATAAACTACCTCCTTTTTGCCGACGACTTAAAGATTTACTCTGGGGTGTCCGATTCGAGGGACTGCGAGGGACTTCAAGCAGGCCTGAATGGCTTGGACGAGTGGTGTACAACAAACAGACTGCATCTTAACATTCAGAAGTGCCAGTTCATTCAATTCTCTAGAAAAAAAGCACAGTGCGTTTTGACTATAATTTAAATGGGATTTCCTTCGAAAGAGTGAATGAAATACGCGATCTGGGTGTTATGAAGGGCTATCATTTGTTTCCTACATTAACACAGTCGCGAGCGATGCGATGAGAAACCTGGGCTTTGTATTGCGCACAGTCCATGACTTTCAAAACATCCGCGCCATCGCCCTGCTCTATACCTCTCTCGTACGCAGCAAGTTGGAGCATGCAATATGCATCGCCGATCTGGTCTCCCGAATATATGTGCCATAAACACACTATAGAGCGAGTACAGAATACATAAGTTTTTGAGACACATCAACTACAAAATGGGTATTCCCAGCGAAGAGCTGAACAACGAGCGGTTGCGAGAGCTATTGAACATGCACAAGCTATCTGAAAGACGCACTCTGGCTGACCTCATTGTGCTCTTTAAAATTCTGAACAACCTTTTTGATGAGCCCGCACTGATCGGTCTCATAAAATTCCACATACCATCCCGCAGCACTAGAAGTAAGTGCCTTTTTAGCAATTCTCTTACTACAAACTACTTGAAGAGTACGGTATTCCCGCGACTCCATCGATTGGGAAATGAATACGCAAATGATATTGACATTTTTAGCTCCAGCATCGGCATCTTCAAGAGTCACATCAGGACAAATTTCTCTTAATGGTTCCAATAGACTTATTTTCTCGACTGATTTCACTGGTTCTTCGACATCTGCTTCAGCTACGACTGTGGTCTTGTAGGCTTTCTATCCATACCGTCTTCTACCTCTTGTTATTATTTCAACTATGTATAACATATCACGTCCCGTTTGCCAGGGCAGCGTATGATATTCCAATTCTTCCTCTGCCCCTTCCTATTATTAACTCTTGTTATCTGTCATTTCCGCTCGATCATTGTTTATACCTTTATCATCCTATTTAATCACTTATAGTACTCGAAATAACTCTCCTCTTATGTATCATCAAGATTGAGACTTCTAATCATCTTTCTGGCGACTGTCGTCAGTCATCCATTACCCTTGTATTCTCATATATTGCATTCTTCTATTATACTGAAGTACAATTTGCCGTTGATAAATAAATAAAAAAGGACTACGCCTGCCAGGAAAGCTAGTTATAAATAAATAAATATCGCCCTCTAGTGAAGTGTTTTTTTTTCAATCCTTGAGTCTGTCTCGAGTGATTCAGCGTTAGTCTTTCTTATATTGTGTCTAATCAATATTTAGTTTTTTCGTATGATGAAGTATATATAATAAATTTTGTTTCTTTGGTTATTTTTATTTAAAACATAGAAATGAAGTAAAAACAGGTTTTCAGATTTTGACAAACAGATTTTCAATGTTGCCATGAACCTGAGAAGGTGTTTGTTTATCCTAAAAGACTTCCAATGACACTCGGAGGAAGGAGGCCTCTACGCTGTGGTACTGGCTTTGGGTCAGCCTCGGGTTCTGGCATGGGTTCAGCGTTTGTGGTCCACACGGCCATCATCATGAGGAAGGTGAAGACGAAAAAGACGTTGAAGAATTGCATGTTGGCTGGAAATAAGGAAACAGAAATATTTTAATTTTCAATAAAAGTTATAATATTAAATAAGAGCTAAAATTAATAGTAGAATTTCTCCTCAAATTACAGAAGGGAAAGCAAAAAACTGTACATGGATCTTTGTGATTAAAGAATACACTGTTTTTAAAAGGTTTGACAATCAACATACATATATTCTTCCTTTAAGGCCCCTCACACACCGCAAGCTATCCCGGAGAAGACCGATCCGCTGCAAACCCGACCTGCACGAAACCGACCCCCCCCCCAGCTCGATCGAAGCATTCAAACCAAAAAGCCGGCCCCACACAAATCAAGCCCACCGCGAATCCCCCCCAAACCAATCCGCAATGCGGGGGGCGTAAGCTCCACTTGGGAGCCTAGGGAGGCATCAAGAGCTCTCCATTGCGCTCGAAGGCGTCCGAGGCTCATTGTGCCTTTTCTGACCAGTTGAGATTTAAGAACGTGAAGTGGTCAACCTCACGGTCCCTATCTGATTTTTCGATTTCGTGCTTCTTACGGAATGCTAAAAAAAACAGCAAAAATAATTAAGGTGCTTTTCTAAGCTGGCTAACCCACGATAAAAACAAACAAAACAAGCAACAATAAAATTTGATTCAATACTTAAAACGAAAGAGATGATATGGTCAAAATATATGCCAATCAATATGTAGTTTTAATTATCAAAACCAAGTGTTCGCCAAGTCTAAATTTAATAATTTAAAACGAGGTGTTTTCTTACCTTACTGGTTCTTCTGGTGTAGATACAGTGTATGCTTAGTCCAAAATTGTTACCATTTTTAAATGAAACCTTACAATTGTATTTTTTAATTACAACTTCACGACATTTTTATTCCTAGATGTTTAATACAATTACTAATATTCACGTTAAAATACAATAAATTAGATTTTTATAATAAAATCTATAAATATAAAGAAATGTGCCTGACTGATTGACATACTCACTCATCAACGCATAGCCCAAACGGCTAACCACTAACCTAGCCTACTTCGCTCCGCGTTCCACGTGTATAACCGTAATAACAATAATATCGTTTTGAACTAGCTGATCCGTCGAACTTCGTCCCGCCTTGGAAAAAATAATAGGTTCAAGGTTTTATGTATAACATTAAGTTGATTTCGGTTTTCAGACATTTAACACAGACAACGTGGTCCTTATGTTGAATTTGAATTAGTATAATGAGGGGAAATCCTCCAAGGACACCTAAGTGGTAGTGCCGGACTCCTACCGGCTAAAACCCCTCACTCTTCTTTTCCAGCCCGGTATCCACCTTTCGGTCTACCCGGGAAGCAAATTTTGTCAACGATGATCTTCTTCCTTCTTCTTCATAATCACCTCCATAAAACCCTCAATGGCCTTCCATGTTTCTGGCGATTTCAGCATGTGGTCTATCAAATTATCTGTGCGACAGGTGGAGAAAAGAAAGAGAGGATCTGTACGAGTCCGTAGACTGCGATCTCAATACAGAAAATTTGAATTAGTATAATGATAAATTAATTATTTTTTAACTACTGTAACCGATGCATCTGTTCTAAACCATATTATTATATTTTCTAAAATATAATAATATTATTATATTTACAAAATGCCCATAAAAACTTACAATATGAAATTTGAAGTTCATGGCGGGACCTCTAGATGTCGAGCTAGAACATCCACATTAAGGGGTTTTATTAGCAACTATATATAGTAACTTTTTCCTTATATTCCAATTCCAAATTAGAAAAAAAAATGTTTCCATACAAAAGTGTTCCAATCTACTGTCCACTTCCACTTCTGTTCCGCGATTTTTTGAGCCATTTCTGATACCATGGTCTTTTTCCGTATCCAAACTTACACTACAACCTTCATGATATTAGAACAATAATTGAACAAATGCTACTCCAGTACCTGAACTTTAAAGAAGGAAAAGGGGAAAAAATAATGAAACAGGCATGCTTGCTCTTGCCATGTGATAAATAAACTGGATGCTCGCGTACTGGAGAAACCGACACATTTTGAAAGAAAGCAAATTTAAGATCTTTAATTCTTGCGTAAGAGATAATATCACGACATGCGGTTTCCATCTTGTACATTGGTCTGAAGATTTCCTACTTTGATTCTGTTTAGAAACTTGTCATTCGTTGTGAGGTCTTTTGAAGAGTTTTTTTAGATATTTTTATTTCTATATACCTAATTTTGAAGCTATAATTAGTTTAACCTTTATAAATTAAAAAACATTAAACTATCTCAAATTGATTACTTTTATCAGTTAAACTACCATAAATCATAATTTTCAAATAATCTCTGTCACTTTTGATTTTTTCCGATAGTAAATCACATCTTTAATATAAAAGAAATTCGGAAATTCGGCTTAGTGCTAACACTTATAACTCGAGATTGGTTGAAAAGATTTTTATGATGCTTAGTTTATTGGATTCCTCTCCGCTCCGGACAACAGAATAATTATGAAAAATTCGAAAAATGGATAGCAAATAATATAAAAAAGGATTTTTTGACAATAATGCCATCTGTGAAAAATTCCATAGCAACGCAATTTTTATTTATCTGACAACCATTCAGTTTCGAAACATTGGTACACAGATTTTTGATAGAATTTCTTTCAAGATTTCAAAAATATTTTTTTGTTACATTCAAACATTATTTTAAACTTATTTTTGTGTAAATTACAAATTCGAAATCAATATTCACATTAAAGACTACAGGACTACACCTGCCAGGAGAGCTAGTTTTAAATAAATAAATATCGCCCTCTTGTGAGGCGTTTTTTTTCAACCCCTGAGTCATTATCGAGTGATTCAGCGTTAGTCTTTCTTATATTGTGTCCAATTATTAATGTTAAGTTTTTTCGTATGAGGAAAAATATAAACAAAAAAATTTATTACTTCGGTTATTTTTATTTAAAACTGGTTATTTCTATTTAAAAGAGTTTTAATGACAGTTGGAGGAAGTAAGCCTCTAGGCTGTGGCACTGGCTTTGGGTCAGCCTCGGGTTCTGGCATGGGTTCAGCGTTTGTGGTCCACACGGTCATCGCCATGAAGAAGGTGAAGACGAAAAAGACGTTGAAGAATTGCATGTTGGCTGGAAATAAGGAAACAAATATATTTTAATAAGGAAAAAGTTATAAATACTACACCGACTGAAAAAAGGCTAAAATTAATAATAGAATTTCTCCCCAAATAACATAATTAAAAGCAAAAAACTGCACATGGATCATTGTGATTAAAGAATACACTCTTATTAAAAGGTTTGATAAACAACATACATAATATATTCTCCATTATGGGGCCCCCGTATACCGCAAGCTAGCCCGGAGGAGACCGATCCGCAGCAAACCCGACCCGTACGAAACCGACCCCTCCAGCTCGATCGAAGCAATCAAACCAAAAAGCCAGCCCCACACACATCAAGCTCACCGCGAATTCCCCCCAAACCAATCCGCAATGCGGGGGGCGTAAGCTCCACTCGGGAGCATAGGGAGGCATCAAGAGCTCTTCATTGCGCTCGAAGGCGTCCGAGGCTTATTGTGTCTGGTTTTTCTGGTTTAAGGACGTGAGGTGGTCAACCTCACGGTCCCGGTCTGTTTTTTCGATTTCCTGTCTCTTACAGGATGCTCATAAAACCAGCAAAAAGAAAAGAGTTGCTATTCTAAGCTTGCAACCCCAAGGCAAAAACAAGCAACAATAAAATTTGATTCAAACTTAAAACGAAAGTGATGGTATGGTCAAAATAGATGCCAATCAATCAATATGTAGTTTAAATTATCAAAACCAAGTGTTCGCCACGTCTAAATTAAATAATCTAAAACGAGGTGTTTTCTAACCTTACTGATTCTTCTGGTGTGGATACAGTCCAAAATTTTTACCATTTTTAAATGAAACCTTACAATTGTATTTTTTAATTAGAACTTCACGACATTTTAATTCCTAGATGTTTAATACAATAACAAGTAATGATGTTAAAATACAATATATTAGATTTTGATGAAAAAATCTATTAATATAAAGGAAAGTGCCTGACTGATTGACTGATTGATGGCTGACATACTCACTCATCAACGCATAGCCCAAACGGCTAACCACCAAACTAGCCTACTTCGCTCCACGTTCCACGTGTATAACCGTATCGTATTGAACTAGCTGACCCGTCGAACTTCGTCCCGCCTTGGAAAAAATAATATGTTCAAGGTTTTATGTATAACATTAAGTTGATTTCGGTTTTCAGACATTTAACACAGACAACGTGGTCCTTATGTTGAATTTGAATTAGTATAATGAGGGGAAATCCTCCAAGGACACCTATGTAAGTGGTAGTGCCGGACTCCCTCACTCTTCTTTTGCAGCCCGGTACCCACCTTTCGGTCTACCCGGGAAGCAAATTTTGTCAACAATGATCTTCTTCCTTCTTCTTCATAATCACCTCCATAAAACTCTCAATGGCCTTCCATGTTTCTGGAGATTTCAGCATGTGATCTATCAAATTATCTGTGCGACAGGTGGGGAAACGAAAGAGAGGATCTGTACGAGTCCGTAGACTGCGATCTCAATACAGAAAATTTGAATTAGAATAATGATAAATTAATTATTTTTTAACTACTGTAACCGATGCATCTGTTCTAAACCATATTATTATATTTTCTATCCGCATTCCGTCAATCGTATCAACAATCAAACAACTGATTCCTGTCAAACGCCTGATTTAATTTCAAAATTGGAAAAAATATTTTATGAAAGTTCTGAGAAAGTTACCTGCTTTAAGTTTTATTTTTATTCCGTGCAACTTTTTTTTTTTCATAAGAACCTTATGACAAAAGCAAACACGACAAAAAAAGAATGGCCGATATTGGTTTATAGCCGTTCTCGCGTGATTCGATGATCACGAAAAATAGGGTTTCATTTTTATATGTGAGATGATAATATAATGCCTTGCAACACATAGGTACCTATCTATACCTACCTACTTTTATTTCTCACGACATACGCGGATAAGATCAAACTAATTAGGTGACTGTGTAAAAAGGCTATTTTATTAATAAAAGTGCAGAAATTAGATCGAAGAATTTGTGAATACTTTCGAAAGAAGAAAACTATTGTTTGTTAATATTAATGCGAGAGGAAGTGTAGCGTATTTGGAATACTGCAGCTAATTTGGAATACCGTATTTTCTATATTATGGTTACCAATATCTGTGTGATAATACCATAAGCTAATGCGTCAAGGACCCTATAGCCAGTGACAAGTCGCGACAAGTCGTCAGTTGATAGTTAGCTGAGCTCTGATGGCAGCATTTTATGTTAACCTATTGTCGCGGACCCCTGTTTAAGGTGGTCCAGCAGACTTAGGAAAGTCACGTAGACTACTTCGTCTCTTCGTGTTTTCCTGAGGATTGGCTGAAAGAAAGATCACCTGGGGTTTTTTTCCCTTCTGCCCGGCTAGAGGCTCACTGAAATAAACTTGTTATCCCTCTGGAATAACTTTGCAAAATCTCAAGGGTGGATTAAAAATGGTTTTGGCTCAAGAAAACTCTTGGAAAGGTTACAGGCTCCAATAAAAGAAATTGTTTACAGATACAAAGGAATTTCAAAGTTTATTCAAAAAAATATTTTTCATTGAATATGGATTTCAACTTAATTTCTTTATAATATGGAACTTTTCAAATAATAATTCTTATTATCAAACTTATAACTAATTTATCATACATTTTACTATAGGTGAAACTCAAATCCAAAAATTACATTGTCATCACAGTTTATCAAAAATGTGAGAACAAAATTATGAACCAAGGTTAAACAAGAAAAATAATTCTATATATAACAAAACTTAACATTCAAATTATCCAACTTCTCAATCATTAATCTATGTGAATATATAGTTTACCCTGGTTACTCCAGTCCTTATACAAAATCTCACAAATTGGAATACTACATTCTTATATGACTTCGGTAAAAAAATTGAAAGAATAAAATTGAAATAAAAAGTTCGTGAAATGTTTGCATGCTAATGAAAGGAAATTGCGGTTATATACTTAACTCAGGTCCGTAGACTTCTTCGAAAGTAAATTCTGGTTGACCAAAATCACTCCTCCGTTCCTCTCAACAACTAGACTTTCCCTCAAATATTCGGCATCCGCAATCCTCAACTTTATAGATTATTTCCCTAATAATACCGTTGAGCAGCCTCCTTGCTTGGTTCCTGTCTACAATCCACTTCATTCCAAAAAGGCCCGCATCGACAAATGTAGATATAAATTTTACCCGCGATTAGGGTTAAACTGTTTTACGCATTGTCTAATACGTTCCATCCAACTTTTAGTCTAAACGACTGACTTCAATTTTCAAAACTCCGGGTTTTATTTGCCCATGACTAGGAGTTTTTTTCTCCCCAAGACTAGGAATTATATCAAACACAGGGTTGCTTTCTCCCCAAGACTTGGAGTTTTCTCTCCCCAAGACTAGGAGTTTTCTCTCCCCAAGACTAGGACCCGCTTTTCTGTAAATAAAATTTACAAAAAAGTGTCACTAATAAGAAAATTATATGATTGTCACAATGGCTACATTGCAAAGATATTACTGTATAAATTTCACGACCAAATTTATATTTTATTTAAACATTACGTACCTCTTTATACTGCGGGTTGAATTTACCACATTAAAAATTACACCACACAAAATTAAACTTTGTTAATTAAAAAAGATCTATATTTTTATTCATCTCGCGCGATGCAAAAATGCATTGTCACGGTCTGTATCCCCCGCTCTGATTTTAACAAATGCCGTCGTATAGCTAAGCGCTTCGGGTTACCTCGTGAAACGTCGTAACACCTACGACTCTTCGGCTGTAGCCGAACCGATACTGCCCTATCACTCAAAATATCTGTTACACTATTTTCGAAAGTTTTTTTATTACAAAATTATATCCGTTTGTTATGATCGATTGATGCGTTCAAAATCTGTTCTGAGAAATCATGAAAGTAGGGGAGGTGGGTAGATCCCATTGTGGGTTCCGAGCGATAAGAAAACAATAACACGGCGACAGTTTGTCCCTAACATAGGCTTTTGTTTAATTCACAATATTCTAGGTAAACGGGTTTTTTTGGATGCTTCGAAACACCGTAGATAAGGGTAGCTCTTGAGTGCATGTTATTGTTTTGCAGAATGAAAAAACCCTTGTAATAATAAAATATAGAATATAATAAGGGGTTGGTATGGCAAATATAATTGTTTAGATGGCATTGTATTTTGATTATCAAATTATGTACCTATGTAGTTGTAACTGTAAATTAACATAAGTAGGTATGTTGTTGTTCTATAATAGACTATGGTTTAAACAAGACTTAAATACTGAATAAATAATGTGTAGAGATTATAATGTTGTTTTGAAATGATAAATTATAACACATATGCTTAAGGAGTAATATAAGATATTAGAAGACTATTAGATTAATTATTGATTAAGGCACGTTAGTTTAATTACTGATAAGCATCTTAATTAAGAAGGAATATACCTATGTGTAGGTTAAGAATTACCTAAGATAGAATTGATTAATGGCCAACATTAGTAATAAGATTAATAATAATTAATATTAAGACAATTATTGAACATGTCTAGTATATAAGATTTCCATATATTCATAAGGTTGTAATTAATTTTAAGAATTAAGCTTTCAAAAGATTATTATTAAGAAATGTATTAAATTAAGGTTTATGAAAAACGTAGATCATAATACTAACCTATCAGTTAAGATGAAAAATCATGTATAAAGAAAAGATTTATTGATTACTAGGTATGAAGATTCATACGGAAAGATATGTTATAATTATATTATTTTATTATATGTTTCACGCGCGTAGACATTTTGTAGTGGTCACAAAAACAATTACCCTGTCTCCCTCGCACACTACATCACAGGCGCCTCCACCAATAAGATCATACTTTGACTCCATTTTTTCCCCCTTCCTTGTCCTGACTCCGCCTCTCGGAAGTTTTCTTAAAAATAGCTGTATTGCAAAGCGAGCCCTCATAACACGCTAATACGTAGTTGCACGCACATTGACTTACGCTACTAACGGTTGCCTGAGTTGTTTAGAGTTTTGACGTAGTGTTTTGATTCGACAGTATATGTAGATTTATTGTAAAATAATTAGTTATTCGGTGAAAGTGTAATTTCGGTTTATTTTTGGAAATAAGCGTAGAGTGGTGTCGGGAATACTTTAACCGCGTAGTGACGTATTAAAATAAACAAGTAGAGATTAATAGTTACATCTAGTGATTGAGTTTATTTGCTAGTATTGTTTAAATAAATAATAGTTGTTGTGTAGTGATACCAAATTGGATTAATTGGCTGGTTGCAGTAGAGGTTTGAGTATCTTAGTTTACTAACCATACATTTGTTCATACCCCAGTTCGTATTATATGAGGATTTAAATTTTACTTGTTTTGTGTTGCAAGTTACACAGTCGTGTAACCATTAAATTAAATTCACTAGAAGAGCCTCTGAAAGGATTACTCAGAGGGGTCAGGGAGGGCATTCCTCACACAATACCTCCCACGGGTTTTAGTATACTAACCGAAGTAGTTTGAAATTTTTCTGTTTGTTTCGCTTATAGGTATTGCATAATATTTTCATGTTTTTTGTCTCCCGAGCCCTATAGGCGTAACACGTTGTAACCATTGATTTAAATTTATGTAAATTTTATCTTATTAATTGAAACGATTTAGGAATCTAATTTGTGCGTGATAAAAGGGTTATTTTGTGCGAAACTTATTAGGTATTTAAGTATTTTATTTCAAATTCAAGCAAACCATGAGATGATGGTAATTTGGAATACCTATACAGTAAAGACTCTCGAGCGGAAAAGTGGGTGCGCTGCCTCATATGTGAGACGTGGGCGCACTTTGCTTTGCTGGATAAGACTCTTGCTAATAAACTGCGATTATTACATAATATTTTCTTTAAGTAACAGAAGGTGCAGGTAATTTGAAATACCCTATTCCAAATTACCTGCATTCCACGTAGAAGTGAGATTTTTGTCATTTTCTAATCAAATCATTTTTTCTCCTTTATTAAAATATATTTTCTGTATTTTTGCTTTCGACAATAAAGATTATTAATTTTATTGATAACTTAGCATTTTTTTTTTCATAAACCTTCATTAATTTTATGTCTATTTGTTTAAAAGTAAATGGTATTCTAAATATGCTGCACTTCCTCTACACATGAAAAAGGTATAATTTTTAGTGAATAAATAGGTACCTATATGAAATGTCGTTTGGGGTCGATATAACTTGCTACTGGGTTAATGCTAAGATTGTAGGTAACGTGAGGTTGACCACCTCTTCTTAAACCTCAACCGATCCGAAAAGGCACAATGAGCTTCGGACGCCTTCGATCGCAATGGAGAGCTCTTGATGCCTCCCAATGGTCCTGAGTGGGGCCTAGGCCTCCCGCATTGTGGGTTAGTTTGGGGGGGGGGGGATCCGTGGCGAGCTTGGTTTGTGTGTGGCTAGCTTTTTGGCAATCGGGATAGGGGTCGGCTTTGTGCGGATCGGGTTTGCTGCGGATTGGTCTCCTCCGGGCTGGCTTGCGGTGTGCGGGGGCTCTTCAAAGAGAGAATTTTATGTTATTGTAAAAATGGAGACCTACTTTGCGAGGTCATCTTATCACGCCTGAACGGCTGGACCGATATCGCTTATTCTTTTTTTGTCGTGTATGCTCAGGAGAAGGTATTTATGAAGTAAATTAGACGTTCAAACCTACGACCAGACCAACAACAGCAAATCAATGTGAAATATATATATTGAAATTAAAAAAAAAACGTCTGTAGCTTGAAAAAAGCCCAAAGCAGATAGAAATAAGTATTTTAAAGATCACTAATTTCATTGCTTTTCGAGACCTGAACATTTTTTTATTCATATCCAGCAATATAAAAATTGATTTCAAATGACGTCATTTGGTGCAATAAAAGTTATTCGAGTTATTTATAGGGATTCTAATAGGACAATGTCAGTCGAGTTAGCAAAATATGGTGATTTTTAAGTTCACGGGATGATTCTATTTGTATTAGCAGCACATATTTTTTAAATACAGATTGACAAAATAATGACAAAAATAGAATAAAAAATATAGTAATTAGGTTATTTAATGGAAATTTTAGAATGTAAATAAAAAAAAAGAATTATTCAGACTTCTCAGACAATCTTGGAAAGGGGACAAGATGTTTCTTATTATAATTAATTTTGATGTGAATTTTTTGCCCCAGAACAGACTTTGTCTAGTGGGGCAGTAAATTCCAACAATTATATATGTAAACTGTTTGTTGTGTAATTGCTAATGGAAAATAAATAAATAAATTCAGCATTTTTAGGAAGAGAAACCAAATACATACAGTAACATGTGAGCGAAGCCACGGGTAACAGCTAGTATAATATGAAAAACTACCTTAGTACTTTTTACTTGATTAACACAAAAATAATTTATTTTTTAATTAGTTGATATTTTTTAGTTGAAAATTCAGCATTAAAACCTCCATATAGATACTACAATAATCATGGTAACTTTGAAATTCTTGCGCTACTTACATACTTCAGCCTTGTTATTAATGTGTGCAGAATTGAACAAAGGCCTCCCTCTTGGACTTCTCAGATACATACATCTCTGTCGGACGCGGCTCTATTCTTTTAATATGGACCGACCATCTTGTCAGGAGCTTATGTGACCTGCCCACTTCCACTTCTGTTCCGCGATTTTTTGAGCCACATCTGATACCATGGATTTCTTCCGTATCCAAACTTACATTACAACCTTCATGATATTAGAAAAATAATTGAAAAAATGCTACTCCAGTACCTTAACTTTAAAGAAGGAAAAAGGGGAAAAAATAATGAAAGTGACATGCTTGCTTATGTCATGTGATGAATAAACTGGATGCTCGCGGACTGGAGAAACCAACGCATTTTGAAAGAATTTAAGATCTTTAATTTTTTTTTTGTTTTTATTAAAAATAAATCTGTCCCCACTCGAAGTGAACACAAATACACTTTCTGACATCTTTCACAGTAAGCAAATGCTGGTGTCGTGAAAGCGGAAAATGGTCGACACGGCCAGGATTCGAACCCACGACCTCTGCACGAAACAGTGCGAAAGCCGGCGTCGTAACCGCTGGTCTCTCAACCACCTAATTCTTGCGTAAGAGATTATATATCATGACATACGGTTTCCATCTTGTACATTTTTCTGAGGATTTCCTACTTTGATTCTGTTTAGAAACTTGTCATTTGTTGTGAGGTCTTTTGAAGAATTTTTTTAGTTATTTTTTTTACAGACCTATTTTTGAAGCTATAATTAGTTTAACCGTTATAAATTAAAATAAATCAAACTATGTCAACTTGATTGCTTTTATCAGTTAAACTATCATAATTCATAATTTTCAAATAATCTCTGTCACTTTCGATTTTTCCGACAGTAAATCATATCTTTAATATAAAAGAAATTCGGGTTAGTGCGAACACTTATAACTCGAGATTGGTTGAAGAGATTTTTATGACGCTTAGTTTATTGGATTCATCTCCGCTCCAGATAACAGAATAATTATGAATTATGTATGGAACGGATTTACTGACAACAACGCCATCTGTGAATAATTCCATAGCAACGCTATTTTTATTTATCTGACAACCATTGAGTTTCGAAACATTGTTACACAGATTTTTAATAGAAATTCATTCAACCTTTCAAACATATTTTTTTGTTACATTCAAACATATTTTAAACCTATTTTTGTAAAAATTACAAAATCGAAATCAATATTCATATTAAAGACTACAGGACTACGCCTGCCAGGAAAGCTAGTTATAAATAAATAAATATCGCCCTCTAGTGAAGTGTTTTTTTTTCAATCCTTGAGTCTGTCTCGAGTGATTCAGCGTTAGTCTTTCTTATATTATTGTGTCTAATCAATATTTAGTTTTTTCGTATGAGGAATTATACACAATAAAATTTTATTTTATTGGTTATTTTTATTTAAAACATAGAAGTGAAGTAAAAACAGATTATTATGACACAGATTTTCAATGTTGCCATGAACCTGAGCAGGTGTTTGTTTATCCTAAAAGACTTCCAATGACACTCGGAGGAAGGAGGCCTCTACGCTGTGGCACTGGCTTTGGGTCAGCCTCGGGTTCTGGCATGGGTTCAGCGTTTGTGGTCCACACGGCCATCATCATGAGGAAGGTGAAGACGAAAAAGACGTTGAAGAATTGCATGTTGGCTGGAAAACAATAATATTATGGTTATAAAGAAAAGATAACAACTAATGACTCTAACAATTCATTAATAATGTTCGATTTTTAAATGGAACAAACCACTACGGGCTTACGACCGTCTTCTACTGTTATTTCGACGGTTGGCTTAGTTTCATCACTTTACGTTAACAACGTTCGCCATTAGGTGGTAATGTTTGTCTCCGAAACTCCTAATCATGAGAATTCTCAACATGTTCAACATGTCGAAAAATCTCATGTATGCAACAAGGAGAAATAATAATCAATGAAATACAAAGTTAAAAGTTGGAAATTATTGAGAACAAGAGAGCAACCAAATTTAAAGACTGCGACTGCTGTCATGTATTTGGCGCCAGGATTATGGTTATAAATTCTTGGGAATGTAAGATTGGATTCTCCGTTAGTATTAAAAACAATGTCAACTTACAGGTTTACACCTAGCATTTTCCTTGTTATTTATTTTTTGTAATGTTGATTAGTATTACTCATGTAAGCAGATATGATTATAATGTGATTTCTAATAAATAAACAAATAACTTCACTGAATCTGTCTGATCTCAGACAGAAGTGCTGAGGGTTGACAAATCGTTAGCTCTTATCTGTGCTTGATCTCTTTTTAATGATCTAAAATTGATCATAATTTATTTATTAGGTTATGGTATTCCTACATGAGGAACAGTGAAGAGTATAGAGTTCATCAGGCAAGAGTTGCCTTCAATAGAAGATCAAAAATATTGATTCAGGTGAATATGAATTTAAACAAAACTCTTATTTGCCAGAGCGAGCTGGAAGTCTGACAGCTTTTGTAATGGGGTTATACAAACACATGCTAGGGATCTCCTAAAAAATAGTTGCCCAACAACGCGCTCAATGGATAGACCATAATATTATTATAAGGCACCTCGGTCTTCCCTTAACCATTGTTTGCCAGTGACATTATTTATTACAGTTTACATGAAAGGATTAATACAAATAAGGAAGAGAGTTGCACAGGGTCAATTTTCCTGCTTGTCAGATGTTTATGTCTAAGTTATCAATAAATTCTATCGCTCATTGTCATAACCATAGAAACTTAAGAGGCGAATGACAGGGAGTTTTTCAGCCTTAGCCAAAGGGAAAAAGAAAAAAACGTATTATGGGTACCTACCTACTTATTGTGAGATTTTTGTAACATACATTTTTTTTTAGGAGAAACTATTTACCTTATATGTTAAGCAACAAAACTTTTTTTTGTTAAGTATCAGGGATTTGAAATGATAAATCGGTTAAAAATGACGATGAAAAAAAAAAACAAAATAATTATACACAGGATTGTATCCTTAATTTAAATTTGCCAATCCACGTGAATTTTAAGTGATTTAAGCCAGGATTTCAGCTCATTTTTTTTTAATTCCAATAGATAGATGTTTTCTTACCTTGTTTTTTTTCTCGGTGTAGATACACTGTATACTAAATCAGAATTTTCCACCATTTTATATGCAACCATACAATAGTCTATTTGATTAGTTTCATTTTCACATTCATTCATAAAATATTCATTTTTGAAAAACAATATCAATTAATTAAAAAATAAATTATTTTTGTGTTAATTTAGTAAAAAGTAATAAGGCAGTTTTACATATAATATTTTTTCATCAAAATCTAATTTATCGTAGTTAAACATCATTATTTTGTTACTAGGAATTAAATGTCGTGAAGTCCTAATTAAAAAATACAATTGTAAGGTTTCGTTTAAAAATGATAAAAATTTTGAACTTGGCATACACTCTATCTACACCAGAAGAATTAGAAAGGTAAGAACACCTCGTTTTAGATTATTTAGACTTGGCGAACAGTTGGTTTTGATAATTTAAACTAGGTACATATTGATTGATTGGCATCACTTTCGTTTTAAGTTTTTCATCAAATTTTATTGTTGCTTGTTTTTGCCGTGAGGTAGCCGGCTAAGAATAACATCTCTGCTCTTTTTGCTGGTTTTTCGAGCATCCTGTAAGAGGCAGGAAATCGAAAAATCAGATGGGAACCGTGAGGTTGACCACCTCACGTCAGAACCAGACACAATTAGCCTCGGACGCCTTCGAGCGTTATGAAGTGCTCTTGATGTCTCCATATATGCTGCCGAGTGGAGCATACGCCCCCTGCATTGCGGATTGGTTTGGGGGGAATTCGCGGTGAGCTTGATTTGTGTGGGGCTGGCTTTTTGGTTTGATTGCTTCGATCGAGCTGGGGGGGGGGGTCGGTTTCGTACGGGTCGGGTTTGCTGCGGATCGGTCTCCTCCGGGCTTGCGGTGTACGGCGGTTAAATGGAGAATGTATGTATTTATGTTGTTTGTCAAACCTTTTGAAAAGAGTGTATCCTTTAATCACAAAGATCCATGTTCAGTTTTTTGCTTTTCCTTCTGTAATTTGAGAAGAAATTCTACTATTTATTTTAGCCCTTTTTCAGTCTGTGTAATATTTATAACTTTTTTCTTAAATTAAAATATATTTGTTTCCTTATTTCCAGCCAACATGCAATTCTTCAACGTCTTTTTCGTCTTCACCTTCCTCATGATGATGGCCGTGTGGACCACAAACGCTGAACCCATGCCAGAACCCGAGGCTGACCCAAAGCCACTGCCACAGCGTAGAGGCTTCCTTCCTCCAAATGTCATTGGAAGTCTTTTAGGATAAACAAAAACCTACATTAATGAAATAGCTTTGATGACAAATTGATTTTAACCTTTTTTGGCATGACTAAATTATGTATGAAATAAATTATATATCAGATGATAAGGTTCATTTGATTTCCTCAAGGCTTTCCTATCCTCTTCTTTTTAGTGAGAATGAATAGATGGAGAAGGGGGCGGGGGTGTAAGGCACCCCATAGACAGTCATGCTGTACATAATTAGGTGTAAAAGAAATTGGTGTCAAGTACATATCCAAAACACAGCTTGCTTTAAAGTGCAAGATGTAGAAAAGATTAATATTCTATATTATAAAAATGGAGGCCTATTTTGCGTGGTCATCGCATCACGCCTAAACGGCTGGACCCATTTCACTAATTCTTTTTTTGGCGTGTTTGCTTTTGTCAGAAGAAGGTTCTTATGAATGAAAAAAATAATAAAGTTGTGTGGATTGTAAGAAAATCAAACAAAACTCTAAGTAGGTAACCTTCTCAGAACATAATTTTAACAATATAATATTTAATTTGTATTCCAAATTTGAAAAATTGAAATTAAATTAATGTTTGATAGAACAGGTTTGATGGTTGGTGCGATAGACACAATATCGATGGAAAGTATATTATGATTTGAAACATATGCATCGATCTAAATTACATTGGTTAAAAGTTAATAAGCTTATCATTATACAAATTTGAATTCAATATCATGTTAGGAACACAGGACAACGTCTGTTGGGAAAGCTAGTAAGAAATAAAAGTAAAAATCGGTGAAATAGCTCTTTTTCAGAAGTCAGCCTATAAAAATCTTGTTAGAGATGATCAGCCTCGGTGGGTGTTGACCAGGAACGTCCGCTAGACCTGTGAAGCTCGTACGATTTTTATCTTAAGATATTTGCTCGCTAATAAGTGCTTATTAGCGAGCAAATAATGTTCTAACATCAAACGATTTAATCGTTGGATCATTTTGTATGAAATTTTTTTCGAAACTCTTTCGATGTTTTATCATCGAAAATTTATACTAGGGGTGCTTTCTTGGCAAGGCTGGCGTTGTAACGCCTAGAGCTCCCAAACGCACCACCACTTGATGTCCCGTGTGGATACTTCGGGTAGGCGGCATTCGTTGAGGATAAGTCAATGTCCTGCGATTATCTAATGACAAATGAGTTCATCGGAAAATCCTATATTCAGACAGGGACCCAAACGTTTCGAGTTGAACAAATATTTTCTCTTCTTCTTTATCGGGAATGGTGGCCACTCTCGCATATTATGATTGATATCTCTGCTGGGTACTTACCTAAATAGCATTACAACGCCACGCTTATCAAGCCGGTTGGCGAGGATGTTCTTTCATGTTGAAGCTGTCACCCAGCGAAGTTGATTACTTATGGTTTCTAGATATTACCGAGGTTATGGAGTGGTGTAAAGGTACTTGAGATCAAATCAATCTAAGGCATCAATCCTTTTCTGACCTGTTGGGGTTTAGGAACGTGAGATGGTCAACCTCACGGTGAATAGCATACACTTCAAAAAAAATAAGGCTTTTGCTCCATGTAAAGAGTTAACATGATCTTGATCCCGCTTTCGTGATAGAGAATTTCTGACATCATGATCTGAAAGATTATTTAGTCGAATGCTGCCAGGAATAGCTTCTGCAGTTTATCGTCGAAGAAAGTCCAAAAAGTTCCAAACCGTTGGGGCAGTAACTTGTGCCACTAGGGACAGAGAGACTATTTTCCAACTAATAGTCAATTTCTAGAGGACATGACCTGGCTCTAAAGATTAAAAATTGTCATGATAGAAAAACAGAATTTTGATGAAATCAATTTTAATGTTTTTGAAATTAAAATCTATGTTGAAGTCATGCAAGTTTTAAGAAATAAACGATCATTACCATATTGGTGGGGCAGGTCTTGGGAATGGAACCGGGAACGGATTGGGTCTGGGAAACGGAATAGGTACTGGAAATGGAGCAGGTTCGGGAAGTGGTAATTGTGGAAATGGATTAGGTCTGGGGAATGGGAATGGAATAGGTTCGGGAAATGGTTCAGGTAATTCAGGGAGTGGCAACTGTGGCAGTTCAGGTAATGGGAGTTCGGGTAATTCTGGTAATGGCAAGCGAAATGGTGGTAAAGGGGGAAGTCTTGGAAATGGGGGAGGTGGTCCGGGAAAAGGTGGGAGCCTTAAAGATGGAGGTCTTGGGAGTGGTGGACGTCTCGGAAAGGCGAATGGAGGTGGTTGTCTCACTCCTGGAAACCGATTAGGCAATGGCATTTGTCTTATTTCAATGGAATCTGGAGAACCTGTTGCATTGGTATGTAGCACTGCAAAATGCGTAGCCAGTATACCAACGACGGCCACTTTTAAAAAAGCGTGCATGCCTGAAACAAAAAAAAAATCACTGATTTACTGGAAAAAAAATGTAAATTGACATAAAATGCATTAGTAACAATTGAATTAGAATTCATGGCGGCAACGACCCTCTGCAATGATGACGACTGGTAAGGTAATGTAGTAATTTAATAACAAATTTTTGGGGATTTGAATTTGATCGCTGACTTGCGAACATTCTTTACAAAGCAGGGACTTTTATCTTGTTTAGCCCCCATTTTAATTATCTCATACATACACACATACATACTCCCGTTAAGGTCCCCCACTCGACGCAATCCAGCCCGGAGGAGAACAATCTGCAGCAAACCCGACCCGCACGAAACCGACCCCCCAGCTCGATCAAAGCAATCAAACCGAAAAGTCGGCTCCACACAAATCAAGCCTGCCGCAGAGTAAATATTTTTTGTGTATCGATGATATTTTTTTCAAGTCGACATATTATGTGTGATATTAATATTTTTTTTTTACATTTAAAATATTTGAAGAACATAACTTATTAAAGGATTCTCACTTACTTAGTAATTCAATTATTTCTTAATATGATTTGTATAGCTCGATGTTTCGTACGTTTTGTCAAATATTCCAGTTAATGTTAAAATCATGAAAATTTTGCAGTGCTTTATAAATTTCAAGATCGATTAATTAAACGGATAAACCGAAAGTTTTTGTTAATTATTGAACTCTTTTTCGATGAATCCAAAACTTTTTGTGAAGCTAAGCATGGATCACTCTCTCGAGAGTGGATTGCCACGTACCAAAGAAGGAGAAGAAGCTAAATATGTTTAGAAATCTCGAAAGCATTACCTTTGGCATGTTTTTCTGGCATCACATTAACATAAAAAGAATATTTTGACCATTTTTTTTAATTATTAATAAATCTAATACACTCTTTTAACTCTTTCAAAGTAAGCTATTTAAATCTTGTGTCGTGAAAGACGAAGATCGTCGACACCAGTTATCGAACCCACGACCTTCGCACGAAATAGTGCGAAAGCCGACGTCGTAACCGCTAGTCTACCAACCATTTCTATTTTTTTTATATTATCATTTTTGTTCACGCAAAATCGTAGCGAACCGATAAGGTTTTTTAAGGGACAAGTGTATCCATTGTGAAGCCTGCCTGAAAAGTTTTCAATTTTTTGTCGTAGGCTCGGTATCATTTTTTTAATTTGTTTACTATGAAAAAGAGAGAGATCTTTGATACTGTGTGGGACGAATTACCTTGTATTGTTCTACCTTTAATTTGATAACGTACAGGCACATAATATGTTTTCATGAATGAAGAGAACATTAAAAATATTTGAAAATGCTTAAGTAAAAACTTACAAAAAATTTCGTTCCCAAATCTTTCAGGTTGTTTAATATTTCCATATCACACTTTTTATTCAATTTCATAAATTGTCAATGGATTGTAGCAATTTAAATATACAACAAAGCATATTCAAATACTATGGTTTATAATTATTATTATTTTTTGTTAATAACCGTTGTGTATTTTATCTACCTAATTAAATAAATAAAGTAATAAATACGCTAGTTAATTTCTCCTTTGTCCAGTAAATTGGTTTTAAATTAAAAATTCCATTTAATATTTATAATTATTATATGTAATATAGATTTGATCAAAGAACGACAGGATCATATCGTACAATAGGCAATAAACCTGAATGTTCCACATTCTGTGACTAGAGGGAGGCCAAAGAATTCCTGGGTGACGCAAAGGCGCGAGCAGATGCAAAGATGTGGGGTGGGGTAAGTAGTGCAGCAGAGGAGAGTCTACAGCCTGAGGACGAGGAGAGCTGACCCTAGCAGTCTTCATAGACGTTAAGCTGGGAGCAAGCCAGGGAGAGAGAGAGAGAGAGAGAGATTTGATCAAAGAATCGTTTTAAAAACGATTCATTGAGGGTTGCATGCTTCTCATAACTTTTGCCTCCATCAAGAATAGTCTTCTGCCGTCGTCCTTCAGTTCGCTGCAGTATCTGTAACGACTCCTTCTTTATGATGTCTTGTTGCCAGTTATTCAAGATGTGGATTTTGCCTCGTGTGAAGTTTATTCCTAGCTGTTCTTTGATGTTTTAAAAGCCTTCCTGGGGAGCGTCTTCCATGGGCAATACAATTTTAGGTGTCTGAATAGACTCCTATATTCTCCTCACATGCGCAATCCAGAACCTTCATCGTTGCCTTCCCCATCTTTCTATATCCTCGACCTTGCATATTATCTCCCTTACTCTCGTTTTTCTAACTCTATCTCTGAAAGTCTTCCCGGCTTTGGTTTTGATAATTTACATTTTGAGACTGTCGGCGTATTTTTGGTCACAAAGAAATCAGGCATGGGCTCGATTCGTACGTCATTATGATTCTTATACACACAAGTTTTATACATTTGCTGTTTATTCTCACATCAGGATTCTTCCATATATCCTGATATTGTATTAGCTTCGTTGGTTAAACCCAGTAATTCAGTCGGCAAATCGGTCAAACCACACCAACAAGTCCACCGAATCACTGCAACCCACTGGTGACCATGCTTTACCTGTTTTTTTTTTTACAAACAAATTCGCTGAAAACAATATCTCCCTGGCCACAATAATTCTAGGATTGATTTGCAGCATTGCTAATAGAACTCATACCATGAAATAATTCCTTCCTATTAAAAAAGTCCTTTTGAGTCCGTCTTAAGACTCGTAATGCCTACATAATCGTCCTGCTGAAACTAGTCGAGTTTTTCATTGCACGTCATGTGTCCTATTAATCTTGCACATCTTTCGAACAGAGTAAGTTATGAACGTGTGTCCTTCCCATCTATACTTTGAATAACCTCTAAATTTTCATTCAATATATTATGTTCATGCTTATCATTTTTTGTACATATTTTTTTATCAGTATTTGGACATTGTTTTAGTTTACGACCGTTGCTTCCCCCTTTACTGAATTATTTTTCTTTTATTTTGCTTCCTACTGAAACCTTATATTCTGTACACCCAAGTCAACAATGCTACGAAAGTCTTTTGAACAGCCTTATTTGATCCCACACCCTTATTTGTATTGTAAGTTTTACTTTGATAATTATAAAATTGTATGTTGGGGTTTGTCCTTATTATTTTGTGTGTAATTATCTTGTCAACTTCCCTCCATCCCTTATCATAATTGAAATCTTTTTACCTGTCTGCCACGTTCATATTTTATTCTCCTTGTACGTAATGGGATAGTTCGAGTAATTTAATTCTTTTTTCAGGTTCAATTTCAGCTTCGTTATTTTCTGTTTGTGCGTTTTGAACAATAACAAAAAACATGTTGTGTACAATAATTATTAATATCAATATCTTGCGTTATTGCCCCATACGCGCTTGCCCCGCAACGTATCAGACTCGGACTGCGAAAAAAATCAACGATTTTTCTGTATGATAAATGAATAAATCACAGGCCTAACTTTGTAGGTATGATTGTATGTACCTAACTAATTCTAAATCTCAAATATTTTTTCTAAGAGAGAATTGTAGAAGTCTAATCCATAACTGGATTAGACTAGGTATATTATACAAAGAAACATCCACCAAAAAACATAGAAACAAGATTTTTAGGCCCTTTCCTAACCGAAAAGTGATTGCGCGACCATGCGATGAGCGTTCATACAATGTTCTCAATTTGAACGATCCGTCCGCGTTTGAATAATATATGAAACTAGTCGCGAAAACGCGCGTGAACGATTACCAGTTAGGACGCAGATTCTAATTTTTTAATGTAAAGGAGTAACCAAAACCATTATGTACGTTTGCTTTTGTTTGCCCTACAACATCTGAAATTGTGCATAAAAGATTTACTTAATTTTAAAACTTATGTATTTGACTATGGAAACATTCGTCAGCTTTCCGTTGATAATCCTGATGGATTCTGCTGACTAAATCTCATATTGCACAACTTTGGATAAAGTTCATAAATAATTCAAATTATTTCAGGGTTACTTCATCAGCCTTGACCTTCTACAGGTATCCTTTCCACTTCTCTGTCCTCTTCAACTCTCCTCCGATTTGTCATTCCGGAAGCTCTTATGTCAACTTCTGTGTCATCAAACCATCTCAATTTGTGTTCTCAATTTGTGTAGCTCTACTCCTACTAACCATTGATTGTGACCATCTGGATAAGTTCCTTGGATCTTTTGCGGGAAACGATTTTCAAATAATATTTCACAACTTTTAAAATCTCCGAAGGTACTTTTGTAAATAAATCTGGGCTCACTCGGATCTTTCAAAGTAGATGTCATTATATTTTTTGTGTTCGAACATGAGAAATTCTGGCAGACTCCAGGTCGGCTGGCCGGACGACATCGCCAATACTGCGAGCCGTGCGTTGATCAGGGAGGCTCGCGACACAGTACCGCTTGTATAAGTTTTCGACGGTCGTACGATTCGATCGTTTGATGTTAAAGTATTTGCCCGCTCTGACTAATATGCGCTTATTAGCGAGCAATAAGTTTTCGATAACGCTGGTACCTACTAGCTCAACAGATAACTGGAAGGAGAGGGGGGAGGCCTATATTTAGCAAAGGACGGAAAAAGGCGGATTAAGAAAAAGGATGATTTTCGAACCGGAAAATGAACTCATGAGCAGTACGAAAGTCAGCGTGTGAACAGACTACTAACTACTATTGTAATGGATCCTACATTTCCCAATGTCTTTCACCGCTCCAAAGATTTTTACGAAAAAACAATAATGTGAAGAGAGTACCGGACTATTACGGAACACAAAATTAATATTGTAAGAAAACATTATTTCTCTATCCCAGTGTCTTTCGGCCGGATTAACCTTTTAATAATAAAATTTCAGTCCGTAATGGATCGCTTCTGATTATTCATGGATATTCAAAGGAGTAAAATTAAAATTATTCCACTCAATTTGATAAATTTCCTTGAAAGAGGTTTATTATGTTTCCTTCAATGGTTTCATTTTAATGAATTCGTTTTTAAAGTTATTATAACAAATGAGATTATTTCGAAAATACCCCTTGCAACTTTGGTGGGGTAATTGCTTTGTTTATCGCGAAATTTGCTTCCATTGAAGATAAAGATTCCGTTTAAATGGAAAAAAATATGGGTATCGAAGCAAATAGGGGATATTCGTCAGAGTACGTATCATAATTATCATGGTTGCGTGTTAAGAAGCACTAATGAGCGGGCATAATAAGCATTATCAAAATGGCCAAGCAGAGGTCCCTAAAAACACGCAAACATTTTGTACCGACGATCCATCACAGCTGTTTTAAGGATAAATTTCGGTTTTGTTGATTACCAATACTGTTTTCTTGTATTTTATGTAGACTGTTCTGGACATATTAAGTTAATGGTCCTCTCTTCCTAATGGTTAATGTCTATTGTCTATGCTAATCAATGGAAAAAAGTCTCTCCAATGTACCTATAATTATCGAGAACTTCAGTGGTTTGTGGCAAAGGTGGCCGATTTTTTTTTTCTATTAAGCAATGTCTTTGTCAGAATGCTCAAAGTCTATCATTTAATACTAATTCACTCACATCTTCTATAATAAGAAAGTCGGGTTAGTGCGAACACTTATAACCCGAGATCGCCTAAACAGATTCTTCCGATGTTTGATTTATTGGATTCTTATCCGCTTGGGATAACAGAATAGCAACTAACTATTAAAAAATGCATGCATATGGCAGTATCTGTATATAATTTGTACTTAAGTGTTTTTTTTTTTGCTTTTATGTTTGTCATTCAGAATTAATTTTATATTAGTTTTGAAGAGTTGCTATTTCAACAGGCATGTCATGCCGTTATAATAAATAAGATGTAATATAAAATATAATAAGTATTAAAGTAAGAATGGAGCGGATTTTCTACGTCGCCAACGCCATCTATGAAAAATTCTTAAACAACAAAACTATTGTTTACCTGACAGCCATTGACATTAAACATATTGGTACGCAGATTTTTGATGGAATTTTTTTCGAGCTTTCAGATATATTTTTTTAACATTCAAACATATTATTTTAACCCTCCAATTCCCAACGTCACCTACAGGTGCTGCGTTTTCAAAAAAATATTAAATTTTTATTTTTTATTTTTATTTATTTATTTACATATATAAAAATCAATCATTTTTGTACAAAAAATCTCAACTAGGACAAGCCTGTCTTTGAGAAAATGAGTTGTAATATTTTTTATAAAGTTTATACATAACTAATTAATAATACTTAATCTAGTTACATTTTATTATTTATTTATATCTACTTATATATGAGGTGGCATATTTTAATTACATATATATCTCTTATACTAAGTTCCTTCTACTTATTGACATTTTCTTTTACATTTTTTTTTAATAATAATTTGGATAATTAAATTGGCATTCTTATCTATTTTAGTAACACGAATCAAGATACACTGAACAAATTTAAAAAAAATACGTACCTACACATTTACTGAGATTTACGGAAATATAAGTTACATTTTCTATAGACATACATTTTATTCTTATCATATTTGAGGCATATTAATTAAAGTATTGGCATATTGTTTTATAATGCTCTTCTATTTAGGTAACATACTTTTATAAACAATAATGAGTATACAATAAAATTAAAAACTAATAATAAAAAATAAAAAAAATAAAAAAAAATAAAAAAATTTGGAGGTTTATTACAATATTTATTTTGATTTAACATTGTTGTACAATGGTATTACAATCCGATTGTGTATAATTTTTACGATTGGCAATACTAATCTTGCATATTTTAACAGTTATTGTCAGCCCTTGGCAGGAATTTTAGTGTTATTGTTACGTAACGAAATATACATTAATAAAAAATGTATAGTAAGATTTTTGAAATATTCTTTCTAAAGCAGATTTGTAAAGGATCAATTTAGTATTTACACAAATTTGTTTTCACGATTACATTAAAATATTCGATTTATACCTATTTGAAGTTTTAATGTCACCTCCAGGTGACATTAGGCAATACAGGTCGGTTATTGAACAAATTTAGGAACTATTTGTATGCGTTGTATTAATTCTTGCTTTTTGTTAACTTTATAGCCTTGAAAGTCTCAAAAAAGCAAATGCGTTAAAGAACTATGTACGTTATAATAATATAGATGAATTTGTTGTTATTTTTCCTCCTCAAGATGGAAAATTTACTTCATTGGCTCAGAGCATTAGCTTTACTATATACATAGCAGAAAACTTGCCTCAAGAACAAATTTAATGCCATAATATAACTAATATTTCTTTACAAGTGTTAAATTACTCAACACCTTAACGAAAAAGGGATTTGGAAGAGCTGGCACTGTAAGAGAAAACCGATCGGAAAAATATCCACTACTACAACGTGAACGCACAACGAAAAAAGGGAGGGAGGTCCGATTTCCTTCAGTGAGCTCAAGTCTGTGTGTTTGTAAATGGCATAACAATAGTATAGTAAGAGTGGCCTCCGACTGCCACGGAGTGCCTCCCAGGAGTAAATTCGATCGAGTTGGCGTGGTGGGGAAGCAAAGAAAAAAAAATCAAGTGAACTGCCTGCTATGATCACAAAATAAAAGAACTACATGAAAAGAGTTGACCGTTTTAACGAGAATAGCCGCTTGCAAAGGATTTCACTCGTGGGCGAGAAATGGTAGTGGCCCTTGTTTGCCTTCGGAATAGCCAGTGTATGTCAAAATAGTTGGCAACTTGCCAAAGTAACCTGTCATAATGAGTATACTTATTGTGGTACAGGTATATTTTAAGAAATATGGGTTGTGTCATGAAAGTGAAAATGGTTGGAACCGGGACTCGAACCAAAGATCAATACTCCGTATGTACGAAAGCCGCCGACTTATACTACTGGTTAACCAACCACTTCATTTATACAACATCAGTCACATCTGTGTTTAAATAATCTTTTTTTTTTTCAATAAAAATATAGTTTTGCCTACTAAAAATATGTATGATTATGTTTTTGCCTAATTTGGTACCTACGATGCCCAATGTCACCCTCAGGTGACACCTCCTCCATAAAAAAACTACAAAAAATTTGAAAATTTTATCGATGGACCATCACTTTGGATTCCATAAAGGCACCGTATACAAAATTCCATATGAATATCATGATTAGGTAAGGCATGGGAATTGGAGGGTTAAACGTATTTTTGTATAAATTACAAATTTGAAATCAATATTCATATTGAGGACTAAAGCAAACGTCTGCCGGGAAAGCTAGTTGTATATAAAACTTCCCTAAGTGAACATCATGCATTGTGCCAGTATTTTATAAATCCACAAAGAAAGCCCATGTGATAGTAAATTTTACTGACCTCAGTGTAGCCTCTGGTATAGAATTTAAGATAAAGAGTTCCCAGCAATTTGATTAAGAGTGTTGGTAGCCCAGTAGTATCATTGGCGGCCGTGAAGGTCATGGGTTGAAATCCCGGTGACGACTATTTCCACTTTCACTACTCAAGCTTTTGTTTAGTATGATATATGTCAAAATTGTGCTCACATTAAGTGAGTTCAGATTCATTTACAAAAATGCGAATCACAATACTAGGAACTTATTTAAAAGTAGGTAAAACGAATAAAAAGAATCCTTCCACAGGCTTAAAATTCGTTTTAAATCCTTGCAATTTTAACAATGTAAAATGCGAAGATGGGAATATTGTTTGTTCAACAATAGAATTTGAAGAAATATCATTAACAATGTTTGACAACAACAAATAATACAAAACACAAAGAATAAAAAAGTAATCGTTAGAGGTTTGTGTTTGTACAATGTTTTATGAATTATGAGCAAACAGATTTGCTTTGAATAAAATTTTAATAAAATAAAGACTAACAAAGATTCATTCTTTCATATTTTAATATGAACAAGCGGTCGGCCAGTGCTCGAAATTCGACCATAACTAATTTAGATTATAAGTTTGAACATTATTAAGATTCCTTTGTCAAAAACTGAGCGAGCGTTATTTTACAATTTTTTATCAAAAATAATTACACGGGTACGTCAAATTTGAAATGTTGATATGTTCAAAGTTTTTTTTATGGTTATTTAAAACAAAAAAAAAATTCTTAAATTATTTCAAATACATCGAAGTGTGTGTGAATATGAAATTCACAACAGTAGTGTGCGTAGTGTTTTTTTTTTTATTGATTTAATAAAGGTATTTTTATCCATAATTTTAAAAAAATATTAGCACTCGCCACCCCTTCTCTTTATAAACTATAAGTGAAAGAAATTTCATACTCCTCCGTCCGCGCAATTTTCGTAAAAATAGTCACAAAGTTTTTCCTTCACGTATAAATATATAGATAATGAATATTTGCAGTTACTTATATAATATTGTTTTGCATATTTTCATTTTTTTTTGCAACATCTTTCAGTATGTCATTGTGTTAAACAGTTATCTCTTTATATAATACATATTATATAAAGGTGTCAGCTTCATTTGGTTCAATACTAAAAATGTTAAATTATTTGTTAGTTTTTAGTGCCTAAGTTTAGTTTTTAATTGTAGTAATTTTTCTTTTGAAATAAGGTACTATGCAGAATCTATTGCGTTTAGATACATAACATATTTTGCTCGTTTCAAAATAAAAAAATTCATTAAAAAAATCCAAGTAATCTACGAAATCTTTTTATATCTATCCAAGCGACTCCAAATACCTTGATTTCAAGAAATTATCCCTTTTACACACTTAAATAAGCCTGATTGCACGGATTTCTCAAATATTAAACGATTTGTCAATTACACGTATTCGGCAAAGTTATCCGATTACACGTAATGCGGTATACGTTGTTTCGTTGATTTATGTATCCTCACAATTTACGCCGATAAAATGTGCAATATTCAAATATTATTAACACAATTTTCCCTCGGTTATTATTAAAGTAACACAATCTAAGTCACAATCGATATCTTGCGTGCGAGCGAATCGCTTCGAAGATCTAATGAGAATGATTTATAACATCTGGGACAGGCTTGTACAACTCGCGGCCCGCTGACAGAACACGCCCCTAGACTGATTTGAACAAACCTACCTTGTGAACAACAAAATATGTAGGTATTTTTGTTACCTTAGCCTCCAATTGGCTCTTAGAGATATTCCAGGCATTCATAGTCCTCGATCACTTAATTTCTGATGTTTTCAACACTTATTTGCTCCAGACAAGTATGTATGGTAAATATTGGATATTGATAGACATTGAAAAGAATAATATTGTGTTAAAAAAACTATACGTTTCTTCCCTAAACCAAACGTATACAGGACATAATATCAGCGCAATTGGAACATCAGCGCAATTGGAACATCAGCAATTTTTTTTTTAAATTAAATGTGTAAAATATCATATATATTTAAATACTTTACTGTACATTGTTTACATATACACATAAAAACTTAACATAACAAAGACATCATAGAATCAACATACATAGGGCGAGCTTACAACTAACCCTATATACGATTGGATTTTTAAATTATTTGTAATTCTAAAAGAAAACTATCTTTATCTATCATGGTTAATAAAATCACCACTATTTAGAAGTTGGTATCTACATTTAAGTACATAAAGAAATATTTTCAACGATAAAGCACACAACAAAAATCAGTAGGTACCTATATTCGAAATAACTGAGTTCCTTGAAAACTCACTAAAGTTTTCAAATTCTTATTTTAGAATGTTAAAGAGTCTCAAAAAACAAAGAAAAGCATTTAATTTATTTGTTGCCTAAATTAGATAGGTATATCGAATGTATAAAAGAGTGGTACAAGGATACATAAAGCTTGGAAACCCCTGCCCTGGTTTTAATAAATAATATGACACTATCATATTTGACTCGCATAAATAATCATTATAATATTATTTATTATGACAGATGACATTTTGAGGAAGTAAATGTATTTACCTGTTGGTTTCACAATGATGTTGCACGCCACTGAACTACTTTGGCTAAAGCGGTCCGGTTACGTAATACATTGTGCATGATGATGATAATACTGCGATATATTTGCAGGAGGTTTGGATAGTGAGACGGTTTCTGAAAATAGAAACCACCCACAACGTTCTGCATTAGGTGACGGCAACCCATGACACGCGAGCACCTACCGAATTTTTTAAAATTAAGAATGAAAGTGGTTTTTAGCCTAGCGGTTCCTTGACGACATTCGTATTATGAACGAGTAACGTTTCAAGTTTCGTCTTTATAGTCACAAACTCTGCTTATTTTTAAACATATTCAGTCGTACTTATAGATCGTTATTTTTATTGAATTAGCGCAGAATAAGCAAATTTTCCACAAAAGTGTCCCAAATGGTATGAAAATCGATCACAGTACTTCAACTTCTAATACCTACGTTTGATATTCCATTTAGAACGCTGTCGTGGAAGATTAGCTTTTTCACGGCTGATTCGATGTACGGCTGTTGATGGCGAAATTAATACTTAGCCCTGATATTTATATTCATTAGAAAAAATTAACTGGGTTTATGTTTATTAATCTTTTATTATGAGCCTAGTAAATATTGTGAAATATAAATTGAGCAAACAAAATTATTCGCAGTAACCCTTTTTAATAGTTTACCCTATTTTCATTAGTCAACCCTTTCTTTCATCAGCCATCTTGTGTCCATTGTTGGAAATAGGCCTCCTTGTGAGACTTGGATAGCTCCCAATCCTTCGGCAACATTTTTAAGTTAAAATAAACAACTAATGACTCTAACAATTCACTACTAATGTTCGATTTTTAAATGGAACAAACCACTACGGGCTTACGACCGACTTCAACTGTTACTTCGAAGGCTGGCTTAATTTTTTAAGTTGACAAACTACCTTGTCAGAGGCCTGGTGCGTAGAAGAGTATGATAGGTATCTCATTAATTGATACGAAGACAAAAACACGAATAAGACGTAATGATCAACCCAATTATTTAGCATACGTATAAAAAATAATCTTTTAAATTTTATTTGTAAATTTTTTTTCTACCCGTTGGCAAAAAAGGTTGTCGAGTCCTGTTTCACATTAGTACTTCTAAAAAGGCGTAGATATAATATTGTAGTTAGATTACCTCACGGGTATATAAACGTTCAGGTGGAAATAAAATGAACATTGACTAATGTTTATCTAAAATTAACCCTTTGTTATTTTTGTGGAGTAAGTAGGCACTTACTTCACGTACGAACTTTTCCTTAAGAGATCTTTGAGAAAGGGATGGTTAAAAAAACACAAAGGCTACAAGAAACATTTTATTGATCGATTTTAACCCCCACCTCTAAAAAATCAAGACAATTAATAAATCATCTACTTTTTTAATTATTTATGAATTTCTCTAGATTGAAATTGATTTTTAAATACTAACATCATCATTAAGGGTTGCGCCCTCCCATACCCCTGGATGTTTCAGGAACCTAAGTTCTCATTTCAAAATAAATACTAACATGTAAATGGTCAAATAGTCGAAAGAAGTCAAAGAACGATAAATTTTATTTCTGAAATATTTTCGTCCGGCCAAGCGACCATCTTCAGCGGATAGTTTTTTTTGAGGATAAAATCTAACATCGCAATATTGCAAAGTTTGTTTTCTTTATCTATTAATACAAAGGAAAGTGCCTGACTGACTGACTGACATACTCAGTAATACTCACTCATCAACGCACAGCCTAAACGGCTAATCTTAGAGAAGTGAAATTTGGAAAGCAGGTAGGTTACAACACAAAACATTCCACTAAGAAAGGATTTTTGGAAATTCCATCCCTAAGGGGGTGGAAAATAGGGTTGAATGTTTTTAAATGTATACGAATACCTCGGAAACTAGACATGGTACGAACTTGAGATTTGGCATATTATGAATTCTCCTATAGAAATGAGTAGTAGGTTGCTTGTAAATTAATATAATGACTAAGTATTACAAAGCTACAAATAAAGATTGGACATTAACAAAAATGGATATAGTCATATCCCGGCGCCAAATACATAACAGCAGTCGCAGTCTTTAAATTTGGCTGCTCTCTTGTTCTCAATAATTTCCAACTTTTATCTCTTTATTTCATTAATTATTTAATATCTACTTGTGCTTACATGAGATTTTTCGACATGTTGAACATGTTGAGAATTCTCATGATTAGGAGTTTCGGAGACTTTAACATTACCACCTAATTTATTTACGTTGTTAACGTAAAGTGATCATACTAAGCCAGCCTTCAAAATAACAGTAGAAGACGGTCGTAAGCCCGTAGTGGTTTGTTCCATTTAAAAATTGAACATTAGTAATGAATTGTTAGAGTCATAGTTGTTATTTTTTTTTTCTTAAATGATATTAGAATTCTCACGATTAGAAGTTTCGGCCACTTAAACATCACCACCTAATGGAGTTGTTAACGTAAAGTGATCACACTAAGCCAGCCTTCGAAATAACAGTAGAAGACGGTTGTAAGCCCGTAGTGGTTTGTTCCATTTAAAAATCGAACATCAGTCATGAATTGTTATAGTCATTAGTTGTTACATATTCGTTACAAATAATGTGTTTTAAGAAGTTAAAGAAGTATAATTCGTATTGTCTGCTCAATTTTGGAAGATGTGAGACTCAAGGCCAGAAATTTATTCACTATTTTTTGTAGAAACTCACTGAGTGACAATAAGTAAAAAAGATATTATATTTGACGCATCGTTGAATATCATTCACTTTTAGTATGAATATTCGACGATTTTCCACGCTACCTGTTATTCGTAGAAAATTGTAAAAAAGTGTCATTCAACTCAGTTGAATGTAGATTTTAGTTTATGGTTTCAAAATTTGTATAAACATACTCTATTTGTATAGAAATATTTATATTATAGATAGTCAAATGTTAATAAGGGAGTATAAGAAATAAATACTGAAAAATATAATAATATAAGAATTCTTCAATAATATTTTATTCGAAAACTTATGAAAATATTAAACATTTACTGCTTGATTTAAAAACTACGATCAGTGGAAAAAAATAGCTCAGCGATGGAAATATTATGATCAAGCTGTCATCGAGATAGTTTAACGCAAATCGCTTGATTGTGAGCTGATCTCTGTATATTTTGACCCGCCATGTTGAATTTTACGTCAACTGACAGCTATTTCCAGTATACAAGATTACGCTTTCTGTAATAAATACACTGTATTTAAGTTTTTTTCCCGTCCAATTAGGTGCTCCCTTCATATTTTGGTCCATTTTGTTTTGGTTTATCATTTTGATAATAGAAATTTTAAACAAATAAAGCAAATATTGCATTCCCGTAATCATCGAGGTCTTACAACCATGATGCACCAACTAAATTTATGATAAATATAATGACGTTTTGAAGAAAATATTCAAAGAGTACTTTTAAAGTAGGTACAACTATTAAAATTGAAGTGATCAAACATGAATTGGTTCATTTTGGCTGAAGCATAAAGGTCTCGTATGATTAACTATATTTTGACATAAAATAAATAATTAAAAAATAAGGCCTGACATAGCGAATATTGGTAGTTTTTTTTTTTAATTTCAGTAAAAACTGATCAGTGATTTATAATAATGTAATCTCACGATCAATGAATTTTTTATAAGTAAGACGGTTTATTTCTACTTACTTCGTGTATTAACTCAATCATTTTTCATATATTTAGTTATAAAAAGTTCTAAAACTGAATAAAATTAAGTAGGTACCTAATGATATAATTTTTTTTTTGTTACAGGTATGTTCTGGGCATTTCTATTGAACAAGTGAAAAAGAAACCTGTGCAGTGTGCAAGTAAGAATAATTTTCTTAACAGCCTTATGAAGAAAAACAAAACAATATCGACATTCGAGAAAATAACATTCATAATATAGGTTTACTACATAAAGTATGTGGGAGATAGGTAGTTGGTAATCAGATTTTTGAAAAAAGAACATGACAAAACAACACGATGTTTTCATAATTAATTATTGTACTAATGAGATTTTAGTCCGTGTGTTGTTGCCGCAAAAAAAAACATACGACACTATAATAATAATATAATATCAACGAAGCTTCGAAACACAGTGAGCCTTCGATATTATTAACAAACGTGGTTTGAGTTTTATCTACATACATACATAATATGTTTTCATTTTTTGAGAAAATGTTGCCAACTATTAAAAATAATAATATTCGTCGTGTGCTGGATTTTTTTTCAGGCACTGAATTTTAGTGACATATTTTTTTGCTTGTTCTCTTTTTGGAAAATTTATGAGTCGACGTTATTAAAGTTGCTGAACGTGCGGTGCAGGGGTCTGCAACCAGTTTCCTTCCAGATACTTTAACACATTATTTAACATTTCTTTAACTCGGATTTAACCCCTCCCACGGGTATAAGTTACACTGAACACAGTTTAACGTGACATAAAAATAATGCGGTATTAATAATAAATAATCTTTAGTTTCCAATTTCATTCAATGCATTTTTTGAATTTTCAAAATGTAAAATGTTGAGAATTCTCATGATTAGGAGTTTCGGAGACTTAAACATAACCACCTAATGGCGAACCTTGTTAACGTAAAGTGATCACACTAAGCCACCCTTCGAAATAACAGTAGAAGACGGTCGTAAGCCCTTAGTGGTTTGTTCCATTTTAAAAATGGAACATTAGTAATGAATTATTGTTAGAGTCATTAGTTGTTACATATATTCTTTATGAACTAAGCCTGAAAAATAACCCCCACCTCTAAAAAAGCAAGACAATTAATAAATCATCTACTTTTTTAATTATTTATGAATTTCTCTAGATTGAAATTGATTTTTAAATACTAACATCATCATTAAGGGTTGCGCCCTCCCATACTCCTGGATGTTTCAGGAACCTAAGTTCTCATTTCAAAATAAATACTAGCATGTAAATGGTCAAATAGTCGAAAGAAGTCAAAGAACGATAAATTTAATTTCTGAAATATTTTCGTCCGGCCATGCGACCATCTTCAGCGGATAGTTTTTTTTGAGGACAAAAATCTAATATCGCAATATTGCAAAGTTAGTTTTCTTTATCTATTAATACAAAGGAAAGTGCCTGACTGACTGACATACTCACTCATCAACGCACAGCCCAAACGGCTAATCGTAGAGAAGTGAAATTTGGAAAGCAGGTAGGTTTCAATACAAAACATTCCACTAAGAAAGGATTTTTGGAAATTCCATCCCTAAGGGGGTGGAACATAGGGTTGAATGTTTTTAAATGTATACGAATACCTCGGAAACTAGACGTGGTACGAACTTAAGATTTGGAATATGAATTCTCCTATAGAAATGAGTAGTAGGTTGCTTGTAAATTAATATAATGACTAAGTATTACAAAGCTACAAATAAAGATGAGACATTCACAAAAATGGATATAGTCATATCCTGGCGCCAAATACATAACAGCAGTCGCAGTCTTTAAGTTTGGTTGCTCTCTTATTTTCAATAATTTCCAACTTTTATCTCTATATTTCATTGATTATTAAAATATCTACTTGTTGCATACATGAAATTTTTCGACATGTTAAACATGTTGAGAATTCTCATGATCAGGAGTTTCGGAGACTAAAACATTACCATTATCAGGTAGTCATTAGTTGTTACATATTATTTAAAATGTAAAATGTTTCTTTTTTGTATGAAAGGTCAGGGGACCATTTTAATCCCTTGTGTCTTTGCGACCGTAATAGTTCCTTCGTAAAACCATTATTTGTCACAACTTATCCTCAAGCTTCACAAATCGTCCTTTACGTGACGTAATGCCATATTTATATAATAATAATCCTCAAGCTTGACTTGCGCCATGTAGCTTAGAATCTTTATTGGTGAAAGAAGTCTTTTTTCCACTCGTAAAGTTCAAAAGTGGCTTTCTAAGGGCGTATTTTGATAAAAAAAAAAAAACTACGGCACCTTCGTTCGACATTCTCAACACATGTAGGTACCATATCTCAACATAGTCTCCGTTCGTAAAAATACAAAATAACATTTGAAAACTTTGCCAATAAAATGAAAAAAAATATATTCACGCATTATATTTATGCATCTTCGAAATCTGATCTGTTTATATACATACTTACCTACTGATTTTTTTTTTGAAGTTTGCAAAGACGTATGCATTGCTTTCTTTGTTACAAGCAATACTGATAAGTCTGACATTTTGCATTTTATGTCATGCTTATATCCGGCAAATATCCAGTTAAATTTTATTTCTTTCCATCTGCAGTTGACTTTAAAACTTACAGAGGTCTCTTGAGAAAATATAAAAACGAGTTATTTCGCGTTGTCTCCTGTGGAGGAATTTTTTTCTAAACGGGCTGTTTTGCTATAGCTTATTTTGTCCTAGAGTTTTTCATCCTATAGCTTATGTTTTGAGCCACATGTAATGGCATTGCCTGAAGAACACGTCGGCAATGCTATTGAACTGAAATAACCAGAAGTGTTAAGTGTTAAGCCAATAAAACTGTAGGATACACAGAGATATATAATTAAAAACAGAATAATCAAGAAAATATAGGTGATGAGGGGTGGTATTATATAATATAAAAGCATCGTATCGTCCTCACTGGAGGAAAGAAGGCTGAGAATGAATAAATAAATGAAGAAGAGGATACGGAAATAAGTTTTATGTGTGCATTATCGTCTGTTTATTATAAAGAATGGCCGTGAAATAAAAAAGTAAAATAAAATGAATTATACGTTAGGTGGAAATAAAACAAAATAAAAATAAAGAAAATTTGTTGAAACAAGAGCGTTAAGAGCATCGGAGATTCGCAAAGGAGTCGTTTTGTTTAGTAACGAATTCCCTCTCTCTCATTCTCTTGCGAAAAGAACTTTCACCATTAAACGTTTTAAATTGCAACTAAGCTTTTTCTCAGACAAATAGCTCTGGCCAGGTAGTAATGCTTTACGGCTAACAGGAAATTTCTTATTGTCTCAGTGCTTTAGGTACGTAAATAAAAGTTTAGAACTCTAACTCACCTCGGAGTCACTATTTGCCCACCCTCACCCATTCGCTGCCTTCACCAGTTATTATATTATTATACCTACTTGCATCTACCACAAAAATGCTGCGGGGAAGAGATGGACGTCAAAAAAGTGTCTTCGTCGACATACTCTTCGTCGACATATAGACACTTTTCTCTATGAGAGGATTTCCTATCTTTTTTACCTCATCTCTAATATAAATGAATGTCGGGTTAGTGCGAACACTTATAACACGGCTGAACAGATTCTTTCAATGTTTGATTTATTGGTTTCTACTCCGCTCCTGATTACAGAATAACTAATAAAAAGTTGAAAAAAAATGGGTAAGAAATGATAAAAAATATAATATTTAAGTTAGTATGGAACGAATCACCTGCGACGCGCCAACGCCATCGCGGATAGTTCCCTCTCATTCCCACTTACTCCACCGCACCGTTTCGAGCGTTTTAGAAAATTTTCATACAAAGTCAACAAAATTATCGGGCACATTCGTGTCGGTACCTACTTCATAGTTGAGGTAGAATGTGTCCGCGCGCATATATTCTCACGTTGTTCCCTCCTGATCTTTGAATACGAATGAAATATGGATGTTTTAGAAATATTTTAACATTATTATTTTATTAGTAGGTAACTTAATCGGAATAATTATGTATTTTTGTTTCTGGGGACGCAGTGTACATAATGAACAGGCCGCCTCTGGTTAGGACTACTAAAGCTAGTATTTTATATAATTCGAGCTTTGCAATGGGTTGCAAAGCTCGGGTTGCGAAGCTTGGGTTGAGCGCAATAATTCTTGAAGTTTCGCATTGCCTTGCTATGCTGTCAAATCGAAAGATCTGACGATTAATAACAAATTATTCGAGTCACAAGATTGTGTCGCAAAATATAATATAACAAGCATCAAAATCCATAGGATGATAGGCATATAAAACGGTCTTTAATTGTTCGATTTTGCTATCAATCAGTTACATATATTGTCCCTTGAATGGTCCTGCTATACAATCTTGGGGACTGGGGATATTTCTTCATTCCTTTTAGACGGAGCTATATCGCTCCAAAAAATCAAATGGATGATGTGAGTGAAATGATAGGGTGAGTCGGATATCAATAAGTACAAAATTAAATCGCGTCAAGCCATTCGTCCATCACTCCAAATGGACCGTCAACGAGGAAACTCATGTGGACGTAGTCGTCACATCACTTGATAATCAGTGTTATAAACTTGGTCCAAATTTGTCTCATTTTGGCTATCATCCTTCCACCAAGGTTCACGTTTTGCTGTTTTAAATTTTGTCATACCAAAATACATGTATGTATTAACGTTGTAATATTTCGTTATTATTACCTATTGAAGTTCACAATAGATGAGTCAGCAGTCCATTTGTGAAATAGGGGCCTTAATATGTTATGCTATGCTGAATGTTTTGTCAATTCTAATTAAAAAAAATCCTTACAAATTTAGGTACCTATGTTTTTTTTATACGAGGAAGACCCTCCCACACTGTGTTCCGCTCCTTCGAAGCAGAGCTGAGGGATTTGGACATGTTGTAAGAGGAGGTAATAAATATTACGCAAGATCGAGCGTAATGGAGAGCTCTTGTTGCCTCCCTATGCTCCTGAGCCCAGGGTGTAAAAGGGAGAATTGATTAATTGATTGATGTTTTTTTTTATACACTCTTTAATCTTTCTCCCCTTAAAGAAACTGAAAACAAGATTTGATAACGTTATTTGGTTATTCTATTTACCACTACAGAAAAATACCTTCTTTATTTCAATGAACTAAATTTTAATTTTTGTAGCATTTTCATCATTTCAAACTTGTACCATAAGCAATAATAACAATAATTATACTAAATTAACCTTCTTAAAGAATTTTAAATGCCCGTCGTCTTTGGTTAACGAAACAATGATTGTCACCAATTTAATAAACAACCTTTTAATTTCAACATTACAAAATATTTTCAGTAAGTAATATTAAATAATATTATTTCTTTATCACCTTATAATTAAGTCTTCAGAATACCAATAATTATTTATTCATTAAATCACAATATATCATATGAAGTATACATCATTGTAAAAAAAATTAATAAAAATAAATTAAAATTAAATACAATGCTATATACTAAATATAAAAATATCGGTATTATCTCTCATGATACATCACGATGTAATGTAATCATGAGAGATCCTCGAACTACAGAGAAAGGAACCTTCTTAACATCCTACATGAGGACAACAGAACTGCCTTTTGGATGGCATATCTGAGACCACAACAGATGCCAAGTTTCCCTAGATTGTCTTTAAGAGACTTAGGAATAACTCCATTCGTCGATATCACTATAGGTATTATTCGTCGATATCACTATAGGTATTCCAATAATTATTATTATTATCAATACAATTTACATTAAACGAATCCGGCTTGAAGTGAATCGTTATTTTATGGTTCACAACGTATTTAAATCGTCTTTACAACAATTTATAATAATTATATATTAATTTAATAATGATTTGAGAATGAATGACCTATTGATAAGAGCGGGGTCATGTTGATTATAGACCTTCCTCATTGATGAATCTTTTATGAGGTTCTAAAGAATCCTTTCAAATATTTTAACGATTCAAATAATAGTAAGTCATCATGTCTAAATTGAATATTGTTAAATTAATAATTGTAAATTAATTATGCATATTATTGTTTATTTCTTATCGTTTACTTGATACTGTCCCAAGTTAATTTGAAGGGTGATTCATTTATGAACACGCGTGAGTAGGTCTACAATTAGGCTGGGCCGTTCTAGTATGGAAGTTTAAAAAGTGCTTCTAATCTTAATGTAATAGTGATAATTTGTTGCCTTATGATGTATTATAACTATCTATAAAATTTCATGACAAAAAAATAAGATCTTCTGTCTCCGAATCGACCTTGAAGTTTTGTATGGGACGAAAATATCCCATACTAACTGATATTTTTATAATAATCATGTAAAATGATTCCGGTCTTGTTTTTTATTCACTTTTTTATTATACCACAGATAATAATTCAAGAACACACTTCTATTTATTTAATAACACAAAAATAATAAATAAAACTTTCAAATTTTTTATGTAAAGCAAGTATATGAAATTATGTTATATTGCGGTGATTGTTTTTGATAAATTGGGTTTGATATCTTTTTTACTCGTTGCTTTCTAAGCTTTTACATAATATTTTATTGATAAATTTCTCCGTTAAGTTGGTGAGGCTTCTTTAACAATTTCACAGATCGTCAAACTCCTTAGATATGACAAGAAAAATTCAGGAAACTGTATTTATTCATCTTCGCCATTGTATGTAATGAATGCCGTAAGATCTTCGTCGGATACTTGTCGATTGGTGTTTCTATTACATTTTGCTGTCTGTTTATAACTTAGTTCTTGTAAAAGGATGTTTCAAAATTTACTTTCGGTACTTCAAGGATCAAAAATGCGTTTTTTTTTGGGTGAATCGAGATTTCACTATCCAGCGAGCGGTTCATTCTCTTACTTCATAGTGTATTTTGAGCGAGATAGCTTTTTCTTTTAGTAATTACAGTTTATATAACAGATTTGATAATCTGATAAATATATGGATAAGAAATTAAACTTCCATAGGTAACTGGATCAGTTGCGAGGTAAGTTGGTGCACAAACATTAACAATAAAGATAAGTTAAAGTCATCAAACTTTCTGAAAGAAACGCAGTCGCAAAATCCTATGAGCTTAGTTTAGCGATTATTACCTACATGGGTTATTTTTCCTGGAGCTCAGTTGCCTAAATCATTAGAAAATGTTCCTGTTGGTATGACTATACCAATTTGGAATAAATATAATTGATCTTTTCGTAGATATTGAAATTATAAAATATCTAGTAGTTTCTCTTGTAATCACCTGGAACATATCAATTGTTTTTATCCAGTTGTTTTCCAAATTGGTCAGAATACGTTTGATGACTTGAGAAAGCACTATCAACACATTATTATACAAAAACCTAAATAATTGTTTCTTGCCGTTTTTTTTCTAGATTATCGGCGACTCATTCAATTGGGATTATTTGTGGTTTGCAATAAGCAAAATATTCATTCTAATGGTTTTATTAGTATTTTCTCCTGCAAACTAATTATTCAATCATGTTTTCCGGTATTTACCTACACTTTTTTTCATTACATCAGACGACAAGTAAAATATCCAATGAAATATTGCTTTTTGAAAAGAAATCTGTAATCGATCTCTCTATCGGTTTCGGTGTTCCAAATTTTCCATCAATTTAGAATCAGTTTACTTTAACACTCTCTTAATTATTGTTCATCTGTATTTTTGTCCACTTTTTCTAATCACTAGCCTAAATCTTTGGGTTTACGGCCATCAAAATACAAAACTGGTATTTTTAACCCTTTTCTCATTTCATGCGATTTTCTCTTGTTTATTGCGGCGCTTTATATACTTTGTTGCTATCTTAAATTGTATTTTTATGCTTTATATCATACAGAACTAATTATTCCATCATTTTTATGACATACAAACTTAAAAAATATTATGTTAAACATATTTTTACTTTCTTTATACCTGCTTCAAAATAGGACAAATTTAACAATTTCTTGAAACTTTGAGCTCAATTCGGAGACAGAAGATATCTTTCGAATTGAAAAATATTTTGCATATGTATTTAAAACAGCATTTAGCACTAAAATATAACTATTACGTTAGCAATAGAGGGAAAAACGGAAATCGGCCCACACTAGTCTACATACATAATTTTATTACTATAGCCTGATTTAAACACAGTTTTTTTTGTCAATGTTAATCCTAGAGCTTCCAAAGTACATACTCAGTAGGTAATTATCAACTTTTTATATGAATTTCTTAGCGTATGTTTGCTTACAAAATAATGCTGTTTTGTATCGGAGGTCGTGGCTTCGATCCCAGGTGCCGACCATCTTCCTCTTTCAAGACACAAGTTTTAAGTAGCTTACTGTGAAAGAATCGAAGAGTGTATTTTTGTGTTCACTTTGAGTGAGCACAGATTCATTAAAAAAAATTGTATGTTTCCGATGGTGAGTTGAAGAAGAAAGTAGTTACTGCCTCTACATTTAGAAAGAAATTCCCATAGTTTTTCAAGTAGGTACCTTGGTTTTTTTGTTAATATTATGAACATTCGCGTTCATTGTCACAGGACCAAGGACAAGTTTCATTAATAAAAATGTTTTTCAGGGCCAAAATCTCTACTATATTGGAAAGGAAAAGGACACGTATTAAGGATGCCAAATGACAATGGGCCGAAATACACTGTTCTTTATTACGAGACGAGAAAGATCCTCTGATTGCCTTTTCTGATCTTTCGAGGCAGAACTGAGGGGTTTGGAAATGGTGTGGGAGGAGGTCATGGATATTCCGCGAGATAGAGCGACGACGTCGAGAGCCCTTGTTACATTCCTAATATGTATGCCAATTCGTGGGGTCAAAAGGGATAATTGGTTGATTGATTCTTAGGGTCTGTACACATCTGAACACGCGCGGTAACGTAAGCAATGTCACGTTGCAAGAAACGTACCTACAGGCCATTATATGTATTGAGAATTACTGAAGTCTGTAATAGGCACTAAAGCTCGGTATTCATTGAAGACAACTGCTATTTTGACGACGGTAAACACTCTTCCAAGACTACGTTCATGTAATAAGGTTTTGTCACAAAAAGCCTGTAAGATGCCATCGGCATCCCAAAGAAGATTAAGGTTTTTTCGCGAAAAAAATGTATCTGTGGTCACTCAAAGTGAACAAAAATAGACTCTTCAACTCTTCACAGTAAGCTAGTTAAAGCTTTTGTCGTGAAATATGAAGATGGTCGGCACCTGATGGGATCTAACCCACAACCTCCAGTACGAAACAGTACGAGAGCCACTGTCCTAAGTGCCTGGCTATTTTTAAAAGTTCTTCTCATAATGTGATTCCTTTCTATCAATCAATCAATATTCCCTTTTACACCCCACTCAGGGGCATAGGGGGGCAACAAGAGTTCTCCATTGCGCCCGATCTTGCGCAATGTTTATGACCTCCTCCCACACCGTGTCTAAATCCCTCCTTTCTATCAAAGCTGAATAATTTGATCTTAGTGTGGGAGGAGGTCATAAATATTGCGCAAAATGGAATGCAGTGGAAGGCTCATGTGGCTTGCTAATGCTTATACATAAGTAGGCTCACAAAGGTGATCAATGTAGGTTTAAAATCTACGTAGAAAATTGCTTTCAAAACTATGTATATTACCAATGAACCGTGACTGGCTATAATGATATCGCGGTTTACGAAAGAATTAGGTTAGTAGGTATAGATATGCCTTATGGGTGCTAGACTACCATAATGTTACACAGTAGGTATGTACGTAGAAGTAGGTATAATAATAATAAGTATGATGTATTTCACAGTGTAAGGCAGTTAGAGGAAATATATGAAACGACATAAAGGCAACATAAATTTAAGTTAGGTTGCGTCAGCTGTCGGACGAGGAAAAAACCTGCCGCTCTAAACACAGGACAGAACTTACTCTAACACTTTTTAATTCTTTTGTTTTTCTTGCCAGTAAAAAATCGGCAAACCCACAAATTTGTTTTTCGTTAATATATGAGCTATGTTTGTAGCATTTTTGTGTTGGTTGATTCGATAATTTTCATTTCTCACGTTTAACATTGCGCATTTTTTTTTAAATGTTCTGCTGACTTGTTAAGGTGTATTTAAATCAAACGAACTAAGACCCCGAGCTTGAAAATAGAGTATAATATTTTCCAAATCGTTGATTTGGTCACCAAGGAAATAATAACCAGAAAGAACTGTCATCGCCTACTAATAAGTTGTTGTTTCCATGGTGACCATATTATCAATGATTATTAAACTATATTCTAATATCAAATCAGCAAAGAAACATATAAGGCGGTTTGTGCATTTACAGTATTAGCTTAAGTAATCGCCTACTAATAAGTTGTTATTTCCATGGTGACCATATTATCAATGATTATTAAACTATATTCTAATATCAAATCAGCAAAGAAACATAAAAGGCGGTTTGTGCATTTACAGTATTAGTTTAAGTAATCGCCGATTTCTTAGGAAATTTTTTTAACCAAACTCACACTAGATTTCATGAGTGACAATTACTTTCTTAACAGATAGGTATATCTCTTTGCGTGGCAATCGAACATAAAAAAGCATCGGAAATAGATGTTAGGTAATTTAAACGCCATTTCAGAAGTTAAATAATAAACACTCAGTATGAAAAGCATTAAAAAAAACCTAGGTCCCTGCCATATTAAATAACTGACATATTGAATTTAAACACCCAATTGGAGTATTATTTCAGCAAAGAAGATGCAAATTTGAATTCACTCTTATATATTATTACCTATTCGATAATTTTATTTTACCTTGATGTTAAAGTAGGTATGCCAGAGGAACTTATTAACCCATATCTTCCCAGACATAGAAATAGCCGTTAGATTTTCATGAAAATCATACCAGGGACTATTTACGGTCTATGTATTGATAAATAAGTGTCAAATTTTTTTTTGGATATTTGGATTTTTAGTTATAGAACCGTTCCAATAATGGAACACTGGGAAGATACATACATGTAACATTTGGGCTTTTGTATGGGAAATCAAATACGATATAGAGCGCAGTAAAGTACTTTATGAAGAGATTTTAAAATTTTAATCCACAATTTATAATTTATAAGCCTTGTATAAAATAATACAATAAAAATCTTCTTCTTCTTCTCTTTTATAGACACGGGAGTCTGTTTTATCAGGGTTATCATCTTGACTTGCCTTGTTCCAGGTTTCTTACCATCGCTTGAAGAGTAATTTTGATCGGCGCACCCCTTTTAGTACCCTCATGCAGGGCAAGATATAGTATTCTTACTTTTATTTAACTTCTCAATACATGTTAGTGCCAACAAAACATATAATAACAAATAATAACGTACCCACCTGACCACGTTGTTCGACTTATTAGACCTTTCAAATTACTGTGTTTCTAATTCGATCACGCAGAGATTAACCACGGAGTGTTTTCATTTTAGATGTTCTAAGCATGCTTTTTGTTTTGACAATGTCTGCCTTGGATAAAATTCCATGTGTCTTATAGATACGAACCTTCTGTCTGTCCTCATAGCATTGTTTTTCCATATTATGACATCTTTCAAGCAGACTGCTTCTGCGGCAGCTTTATCAACCTGTGACCTTACTAATCAGGCTAGAAGATTACTTCGCTATTGACTGTAAAGCAAAGCACTTCAATAGCTTGCTGATGCAGGATTTTCTCCTGTTTTAGAGATATAACATCTGCTTCAATGTTATTCATAGCGTTCTTGACCAAAAATAAAAATATCACCGCATCCTGGTAGTATTGTCACTCATCAAGTCCAATGAATTAATTTTTTGTATTTTTGAGCGTAGCAGACCTTAGGTGGAATCCGATGGTTAAGATGATTTTGCAGATCCTTTTTGAAAATCGACGTCTTTCACCTTCAAAGTAACCATACAAACAACGTTTTCTTACTGTGTAAGGTTTAGTTGTACCAGCTGTGTCCGCATATTTTCTTTACATAAAATACTTTTTTCGTTTCTAGATGTTAAAATATTTAGTACACTATTAAACTACGACCAAAAAAATTAATTTCCAAGAATAAATAATTTTTTGCATGAAAATAGTACAAAAAATTTACATTGGCATATTATCCCAGTGTTCCAAAAATGGAACGGTTAGGAAAATGGACATGAAAATACCTACTTATAGTCATCTTTATTTTTATTATTTTTTATAACGATAAAAGAGACAACAATAGAACTGGTAACGTATTATTTGAATGTGAATTATAACAAACAAAAAATATACGGACATTTTACAACGAGCAATGTTTTTCCACAAAATCTGCTATAAAGAATGCTTCATATCAGAAAAAAGCAGATGCGAATATCGTGCAACAATATCTCTAACTATAGCCTATTAATCGAAGATTTTAAACACATAAAAATAAACGAGTTGCGCATTTCCAAAAAAATAATAAAAATTGTTAACTAAACCGTTCCAATAATGGAACACTGGGAAGATATGGGTTAAAATAATTAATCAAAATATTCCCTTCCGAAACACGAGTATATACTCATTTTCGGGAGGTATCTTGTTTAAGTATATTTTAGTTGTTAATAATTATTTGTAAGCATGTTATTTTTTATATTTGTATATTTTATCAATAAAGGCTTTGTATTATTATTATTTAGATTTTTTTTTCATAATTTCATTATTAAGATAACCAGGTTTCGAAGACAGACGTTTGGTTTAAACTAAATATTTTGTTTTAATTACTTTAAAAATATGTTTCTTAAACAAGAAGGACAGTACCTAGTTACGATCGAGAAGATAAATAATTATTCTAGAGGAAGTAAAATAATTAACGTTAGAAAAGAAGAATTTTATTTGTGAAAATATAAAATTAAAATAAAAATCAGTTTCTAAGTCAATAAAAATCAGTTTCTAAGTGAAAATATAAAATAAAAATCAGTTTCTAAGTCACCTGTGACCATGCAGGACCTGTTCCTGCGAAACTAGTCAGGTAAATAAATATAGTGGAATAACAAATCAATTGTTTCATTTAAATTATTTTAAAATATAAAATGTTAGGAATATGTTGTTTGGGGAGAGTCCGGGCCTGGTATCTCGGGATCTGTTGAAATATAAACAAAAGCGCATTTTAAATCCTTATTTAATACGCATTTCTGGCTCGTTTGTTAAACGTTGCCTGGTTGAGGTAAGGACTGGGAATATCTACATAATATACCTACCATAACACCATCATACTTACTTAGGGAGTTATATGATTATCGTGATATTAATAAAACGTTAGAAAAACTTCAATTATTTTGAAAATAAAGTATGATAACACGAAAAAATATACTAAAAACCATTCGCAAAAGGCGTTGAAGCGTAGCGTATTTTTCTACGCGCATATTATTATTTATGGTACAGTACCTACGCTTTATAATATAAATCTAAAACGTCATGTGATAAAGGTTTAAAGCATTTTATGTGGACAGTTCGAGCGTTGAACTTTTTTGATTGGTATTTGACGTCGTCATTCCTGTTTGGTTATGGGAAACAAAGCATCTTCAAACTTATCATAATAAGTATCTACTTAGGCTTATAATCTATTTTCCTTTACCATATTTTATCCTTTATTGAACAATATCTATCGGTTATGTATGAATGCCAGACTGGGGATAAAAATTAGTAATCAATCTTATGATTAAAGGCGCATAACCTCAATGTGAAGTCGTCGCCCTGCAACCCTTTCATCAGCTGATCTCCTTCAAATTATCTTTCAGCACAGGTCAACCAATTTATCAAGGGTCCTCCCTCATATTCATACAATTTCATGCATCTATTTCAAATACAAAATCCTTCTGACCTCGTTATCTTAGTTTTCCAAGGACCTCAATATATTATAGATAGTTCCTGGGTTCGATTACCAGCAGAATTTTATTTATTGTTTTTTATTGAAATTTTAATGCGTGATTTTCCTGCGTTGGGACTGGTAAGGTAGAAAATTTGTCGATCAGGCGCGCGGGTACAGTATTGGGATACGAGTTTGTTTCCTGCCGGATCATGCAATTTTTCGACATGTTAAACATTCATGGATGTGATATGTTCGAATCATACAAACTATTGTCAACTTTTAAATGATTCCACGAAAGTTTCTTTTCAACTAGCAATAAAATCCCGCATCGGGTCATATTCAAATAAACCCTAACCGTCTAACTTATAAAAAATTCGTTAATCGTAAGATTACATATAAATCACTGATCAGTTTTTACTTAAATTATAAAAAAAAATATTTAATCCGCGTTTGTTATGTATGAAGATGGCATTTCATACAAAATTTAGCTGGGCAACGCGAGTGGTAACTACCAATATTCGCTATGTCAGATTTGAACGAGTTATTGATGCAGAATAGGTACCTACCTTATTTTTTAATTATTTATTTAATATCAAAATATAGTTAAGTCCTTATTAAATCATACGAAACCTTTATGTTTCAGCCAAAATAAACCAATTCAAGTTTGGTCACTTCAATTTTAATATTTGTACCTACTTAAAAAGTATTCTTTGAGTATTTTCTTCAAAACGTCATTATATTTCTTATAAATTTACATAGTTGGTGCATCATGGTTGTAAGACCTCGATGATTACGGGAATGCAATATTTGCTTTATTTGGGGGAAAAAAACTTAAAAACAGTATATTTATTACAGAAAGCGTTGTTGTTTAAACTCGAAACCATTGTCAGTTGATATAAAATCCAACATGGCGGGCTAAAATCTACAGAGATCAGCTCGCAATCAATCGATATGGGTTAAACTACTTCGACGACGGATTGATCGCAAATTTTCTACCGCTGAACTCTTATTTTCCACTGACAAGACTTTTTTAATAAAGCAGTTAAAAATCAAATTGCAGTATTCTTTTTGCATCTAAAGTTAAGTGTTTGTCATAATATACATACATTCGCCCTTTAAAACCCCACTTGGGGGCATAGGGAGGCAACAACAGCTCTCCAATGGGCTGGATTTTGTGCCATCACAGACACCAACTACCTGAACCACCTTATATATATTACATTTTCACAGCTATTTTCTCTCAAAGTGATTCTTAAGCAAAAAAGTGAGTCATTAATTGTTATTAATAATCCCATTATATATTTTTTTCAAGAAAATTTTCCGGGATCGTTTCGTTTCAAAAAAGTCTAAATTCGTATTAATGACTCTTCGAATAAAGACACGTTAAGGTCTCTAAAAGTAAAACAAGTAAAATGAAAATTTATCTACCACAAGCAAGTGAAACTTGATAACACCCCAGAGGTTCCATTTTCCCTACATTATTATTTGCTTTTATTCCCAAACTCACTCAAATAAACAACCAGGAAAGAGCGAGGAGAAGGGCTTCCTACTTTGCCAAACTTTTAAGACCCCTTTTTTGTTTTTTTTTATCGAAATATTCCAAACTATTCTTGTGTAAGATTTTGGTTTTATTGAATTCTTAAGTATGGCTCAAAGCGTCGTGTTAGCGTGAGTTTGTCTGGAGATTAGAAATATTTTTGTTTTTTTTTTTTCATTTTCAATATGAGTAAACTCATTTGTTTTCTATCGTAATCTGTGTGTATCAAACAAATAATGGGTATAGTTGACGAATGTTCCAAAAAGTCATACTAAACTCTTTTATTTCTTTAATGTGTATAATATTGAGACGACGAAATGTAAACTCTTTGATGCCCGTGTGTTGCCCAATCTACTTTATGCGTATGAGTTCTGGCACCTGACCAAAGCCCGGGCATAAAAATATCTGTCTTAGAAACAAAGTGCCAAAGAAGGATATTGGGCATAAAGTGGTACCACCGCGTCACGAAAGACGATATATCTCAGAGAAGGTCCGTCACTCCAACCATTGTTTTTAAAGAGATTGTTACAGCAATAAATAAAATCAAGATTGAATTGCACCGTTTTATAAAAATTAGTGACATATTAAGATAGGTAGGTACATGAACGAAAGAAAAACACACTGGTATTTAAAAAAATGTATGTTTAATACTTAGACAAAAAGGTCTTCTTATTGAAGTCTACTTAAAAAATTTTTTTTTCGTAACATTTAAAGGTAGGAAGCCTAACACATTACGCAAATATTATTCAATATAGAACACCTTTCCATAACAAAACACATAACCTTTGGTATTTCCTACCTCTTGTATTCTTTTCCACTCTATTTTCTCACCTTTCGCACGGTACCCGCTTCACTCCGCATCAAGAATAGAAAATAAAAGTGAATGTTAACGCCGGTCATTTCCTTTAACTGCCCCTGTAGTGAGTTTGGAAATATACATTAACTATTTATTGAATAAAATATTGTGGAACCCGGAATGTACTCCAAAACTACAAGTAGGTACCTACACAAAATTCAAAGCAGCAAGATTGTTCGTGAAAAAATTTAGATTAACCATTCAAACTAGCTGACCCAACAATAAAAATGTTCTTTCTGTCAAGGGATTTTGGATATTCAAATAAAACTATAGGTAGGTGATTTAAAAATATAAATTATTTCATTACAATAATTATTATAATAAACAGAACTGCCAACATCTATTAACGTGATGATTAAAATGAAAACACAGTTGCACTTTCACAATTTTTTAATGAATCTCGAGCGCTTTCGTCCGACTCACGCAGACATTGTCAAGAGACTAAAATAAAAATTATAAACTCAAAGAAAAGTATGGTACAATGATGGTGGGAGAGAACACTATAACTAACAGATGACAAGATATTATTATTATTGTATACATATTTTTTAGGATAGATCTTTAGAGATTAACTAGTAGGTAACAAAAGGATGGTTGACCGAAATTATCAATAGCTAAGGAATAGGCTGATAAAATAATACATTAATAATTTAAAATAAATACAAGTATATATTCATAAGACAATATCTATGATAATAAAGGAGATGGTGCAGGGACTTGAATGTTAACAATAGAATCGCGATTTTTATGTATCTCGAGCGTTTCAAGGCCTAATCTGCGATACTTGTGTTCTTCTGAGTGCAACACCCTCACATTGTTCATACTAAAAGAATGGTTATGTTCAATGCAGTGGTCCGCCATCTCAGAGTAACCAGATAGACCTCTAAACGCTCTATGGTGTAGACAACTAGATTTATTCCTTAACTTTATGAATTCAATCAAACCAAACATCCAATTCACCCTAGAAATAGAAACGAATAAACAATTAAACTTCTTAGACCTTTGTATTAGCATCATAGACTCAAAATTTAAATTTAGCATTTATAGAAAAGCATCATACACAGACGCAATCATCCACGCTTCTTCAAATAGTCCACGTTCACACAAACTCGCATTCTTCCACTCCATGATACATCGCTTATTACACATCCCATTAGACAACAACGATTTTGATAAAGAACTTAAAATAATAAAAACTATTGCTAGAAATAACGGTTATAATGATGAAACAGTACATAATATACTCCAAACTAAACAGCTCAAAATGATAACTGCACAATATATATATACCCATATGTCCCACAACAGAATAATAAAGATGTACCATGGAGAAAAATCTTGTACACCGGGAAAGTCTCTGACACAATAAGTAACTTCACTAAGAAACATTATAAAAGTGCTTTTTATACGCGTGATAACCTTAATAAATTACTATTCAATAATAAAGATAAAAAAGACAGCATGGATGAAGGCGGTGTATACATGCTATGGTGCAGTGACTGCTCAGCAAAATACGTTGGAGAAACAGGCAGATCCATTACAACTAGATTAAAGGAACACCATAGAGCGTTTAGAAGTATCGCAGATTAGGCCTTGAAACGCTCGAGATACATAAAAATCGCGATTCTATTGTTAACATTCAAGTCCCTGCACCATCTCCTTTATTATCATAGATATTGTCTTATGAATATATACTTGTATTTATTTTAAATTATTAATGTATTATTTTATCAGCCTATTCCTTAGCTATTGATAATTTCGGTCAACCATCCTTTTGTTACCTACTAGTTAATCTCTAAAGATCTATCCTAAAAAATATGTATACAATAATAATAATATCTTGTCATCTGTTAGTTATAGTGTTCCCTCCCACCATCATTGTACCATACTTTTCTTTGAGTTTATAATTTTTATTTTAGTCTCTTGACAATGTCTGCGTGAGTCGGACGAAAGCGCTCGAGATTCATTAAAAAATTGTGAAAGTGCAACTGTGTTTTCATTTTAATCATCAAAATGAACTTTCACTATGTGAATACACAAACTTTACAAAAAGTATCTATTAACGTTTTGTAGAAACAAGACAGATACCTAGTAAATTATTAATGAACTTACTTATATAAAAAGTTGATATTTTACACACATTTCAAAAGGTTGTTTTTTTTTATTTACAGTTACTTTAACAAAATACTTTACAGATTACTTCTTTAAGTTCATATTTAAAACAATAGAATATCTTGGCCTTGAACTAAATTGTCTCCCATCGAATTTTGTCACATGTAAGGCAAGTGATGCCAAGAAATAGAGTCACATATTTACACACGGGCAGAAGGCACAATGAATCAGCCCAGTACTGTTTTGTTTTTATTATTATAAACACAAAAATGATTACTTTTATAATCTTTTTTGTATTCATAAATTGATATGACGCCATCCACCGCATCATGACAACGAGAATAATTTACATCTCATCTCGTTGAAGGCGAGGTGGTCAGCGCCGGTGTTGCTATCATCAAACATCACGGTTCACCACTGATCGACTAAGGCCGCCTATCCGAAGCATTAAAAAAAAAGAATTCCCTGCCGACCACACAAATACACATAGTGGTGCGTGTGTTCTTTTGTTTTAAATGGGTGGATACAAACATATACCACACTCAGGTTGCAATAGTTCTTTGGTCATTTTTGGGTAGACAAGAACTTAAGATTCTACAGCAAACATTTACGCGTCGAATCGAATAATAATTTCTTCATCAAAACTCCAGCATTAGGTACCTATCCTTATTGGTTTTTTCCAATCAGTAATTTTCCGTTGGTAGGATTCCAACCTTAGAAGGCTTGCTGCCATATAGGTTTTATCATTAAACTGTCAGCGATCGCACTGACTCCACATATTTTGTTGGTAGATAATTTTCAATTTTACAGTTCTTATAATTATCATTTACGACATTCATTGGACGATTCGTGATATTATTTTTCGCTAATGAGATTTCCAGAGAATAAGATATAACCATAAGCTGGAATCACTGTACAAGGAACCCAAAATAATAAAATTTGTTAAGGTGTACCGCCTGAGATGGTTGGGCCATGTCCAGCACTTGGAGGATGATTAAAGACCAAAGAAAAATTTCAATACACGACCAGATGGTAGACGCAGGGTGGGCAGACCCAAACTTCGATGGATGAATGGTGTAGAAAGGGACCTTTGGCTGTTGGTGGGACCAATTGGAGAGTGCGGGTGATGGACAGGAGGGAATGGCGACGAATTCTAGAGGAGGCCGAGTCTAACAGTGAGCTGCGCCAGTGATAATGATGAGATCTCCTATTTTAATTCAATGAATGTTTTTTCTGTAACGTTGTGATACTTCTCCATATTAAGGTATTTCAATAAAAGATCTTTGCAAATATCACTTAATTTTTTTTTTATTTTATCGCTAAAATATTTTCTACCGCAATGCGGCCATCTTCAGTGGCTGTCTGAGTGAATAAGACAGCCACTGAAGATGACCGCATTGCGGTAGAAAATATTTTGGCGATAAAATAAAAAAATAAAAAAAATTAAGTGATATTTGCAAAGATCTTTTATTGAAATACCTCTCCTATTTTACTTCAATATTTGAGAATATTTCGCTACCTGACGATTGTTTTTAAGATTGATAATTAGTAAGTCTTGTTGAAAAATAATGCATTTTATTATATAGTTATATAGTTTTGCATAAAGTTTGTGATAATAAAATAAATAAACAAAATAGCTCATAATTTCAACTTTGTGTTTTAAAAAACTGTCTACCTAAAACCCTAATTTTGTCTTAGTAATTTAAATGAAGGTTGTTTTAGATTGGACGCCAAAATTTTTCGCAATGTTCTTGTGAGTGTGTTTTTATGAAAGATAAAAAGTTATTCACTCTCATTTTTTTAATAAATAAAGTTTAATTAGTTTTTCAAATAAGATTAGATAATTTATTTCACCACCGCGTCTACCCTGAATCTTGAGTTCTTCCTGTTTAAATGTTATCTACTTTTCACTGTACATATTTCCTACATAATAATATTTGCGGCTGACTAAAAACATATTTCTTTGAACATAATACGCTTTGAAATTCAGATCGAATTTTCATATATTTTTTTAAAGAATATTGTCAATTGTTTTCAGTGACCTAATAAAAACGGATATATATGTATCTTCCTATATTTTTTCCTGTCTTAACTAAGGTGAAATCATGTTTGAATCATCTATGTTACTTCATAGAAATCTGGGTTAGGTATATCTTACAAAGAAAATCTGGGTGATATCCAATGTAAGCGAAATGTAGTTTATATCCAAGGCTGTAGAAACCTAAGATTTGAGCATGTTAATTAGGTACTTTGTAAATATTTCTGGAAGTCAGCGCTTTAAATAATTGGTATTATTTGATTCACATATACATTATAATTCATTATAGCATTTATTTAAAAAATATTAGAATGTAAAAATGTCATTAACGTTGCACAATGGAGAGCTCTTGTTGCCTCCCTATGCCCCTAAGTGGGGTCTAAAGGGAGTTTGGATTGGATTGGAGAATGTAAAATAGCAATGGTATAAACCTGTATTAAGGTTAGCGTATTCATCATGATAAAGCAAAAAAAAAAACAGCAAAACAATGAAAATAACAGAAATACAGTAAAATACCAATACTTCATCCGTCCGAATGGAATGGTGGATTCACCGTATTGTGTACTGGACCATGCCTTCCTTGGTTGTCCTCTGCGGGATGCCTATGACCTTTGCTTGGCTCTCCCTAACCTTCCACTCCCAATGTGTATAGAATATCTGCTCTCAATTAATGATGCAGCGGTACGCTCGGCGCTACTTAAATTCATAAATAGAAATATAATTATATTGTAGTTTTATATTTAGATATGTACAAATAGGTACCTACCCTTGGTTTTTTATCATTTCAATATTTTAAGAGAAAGACAATCCGTTAAGAGTTGTAAAATTAATTTGTATTAGACATGTTTAATGATTTGATAGGCACAAATCGTCCCTAGATGGATGCAATGCCAATAATTAAAAAAAAAATTGATCGATGTCACTCCAAAAAATGATCGTTTGTGGAGATAATCAAATGGATGGTGTGGAGTGATATAGGGTGAGTCGGATAACCACTCCAAAATTCAATCGCGTAAAGCCATTATTAGTCCATCGCTCCAATCGGCTCGTCACCGGGGAAACTCGAGTAGGTGTGGTCAATGTCGCTACGTCACTTGATTGTGAGTTTTGATAACTTGGTCCAAATTTGTCGCTTTTTGTCATAATAGTTCCATCATAGTACCCGACACGCATGTTGCTGTTAAATTATTTAATAATAGCAAAATACGAAAAAACTTAAGTTTCTCACTGTCAAAAAGGAGTGACATCTCTCCATGGAGATGGATGGATAGAGATATCGTCACTGAAAAATGATCAAAGTATATGTAATATGCATTTTTTATACCTTCCAATGCTAGACATATGATATCGAATTAGTTTCATTCGGTCAAAACGAAATTTCAACAAGTTAATGTCTCGAAAAGCTTAAACTTCATAGAATTTTTTTTTTTTTATGAACAAATTGTTTGACAGTTTGAGATCGTCAGTCTTCTACAAAATATTATATTATTTTATCTATGGGTATGGTAAAAGTGTTTCCTAAGAGTTTCTTGTTTAAAACTTTAACACATTTTCCTTGATAATAATTAATAATTTAAACAGTGATTACATGAAAGAAACCAAGTTATAAAATACAACACGTTCGGAAAGTTCTTTTTAACAACTAACAAGGAATGTAATCCAGAAAGAAAAAAACAAAAAAGAATAGCTAAAGATAAAATTGTTGTATCATTAGACTTTGGTGAAATAAATAATAGGTATCTACTTTCTTAGTTAAGTTTTTAGTAAAAAAATTATCACATCATGAATGTAAATTATATTTTATGAGATTTAACTAGTCAATATGTTATAGAGATTATGTCATCAAAAAAACCGTTTCACTTCTTCGGTCCTGAAAATTACCTACGTGTTTCGTAAAGGGGCAGTTGGATGAAATTGCGCCTATTTTTCTGCACTGGCTGTCCTCGAATAACCGTGATTTCACTATAGTTAATTTTATTTTATTTATTTTTATTTATTTTATTCCCAAAAAATACAAAAAAACATAAGCATTTTACATGTGTATATATATATATATATAATTTGTATAAAGGGTTTATTACCTCACTAGACGAGAGTCTGTGCTGAGGCAATACTACTTAATGTAAAAAGAAAAAGAAACCATGCACCCATCAACCATATATGAAGTTTTCAACTTGCATTAGAAAATCGTAAATACAGAATAAGCACGCACACAAAATAGAACACACACACACTCATAAGGTCTTTGCAGCACACTTCACAAGCATCATCCATCACCAATTCGACCATTCGTAACTGCAAAAAAAAACAAAAATAACAACTACCACGCAACACGTCATCCAACTCAGAAGCCCCTATCTTAAAATCTGCATTAGCATAGTTAATTATCTCATTAGCAAACTTAATATTTTATACACGTAACTCTCCGAACGAATTTTTCGTTGTAAACGATAATATAGAATTTTGTGATGATCTGAACCCCTCGGAATCTTGTTACTAGTCGTTACACACTGATTAATTAAACCAGTGGTCGACCACTGCTCGAAATTCGCCCATAAAACTTATATAAATTGTAAGTTGGAACATTATTAAGGTTCCATTGTCAAAGACTGAGCGAGCGCTATTTGAAAATTTTTTTAAATACAATGACATGGATACCTACTGCATACGAGTATGTCAAATTTGAAATGTTGATATGTACAAAGTTTTTTCTATTATGATTAAAGACAAACAATATTAATCTATTCTCAATTTGACGACATAATAACAAAAGAATATATGCGTCTGTGTCAATGTCAAATACATCAATACATCTGAGAGCAAATAGATAACATTACAGTAGTGTTTGTGATATTTTTTTGTTGATTTAATGTATTTTTTGCATCATTAAAAAAAATAATAGCATTCGCCACACCTTCCCTATATAAAGTATAAGTGTGCGAAATTTCATACTCCTCCCGAATCATCCGTCCCCGCAATTTTCGTAAAAATGGTCACAAAGTTTTTCCTTCACGTATCAATATATAGATTGACTCTGACAAAGAGGCAGTGTCCTCACACAGCAAAATGTTGCTGACTTACTGAAATTTTAGCATTCTAGTTTTTTCAAAAGGTACGGGATTTCCGCTTTTAAAAATCGAACATTTTACAAATTTTTATTTCGTAAAAATTATTATAGCCGATTGATGCCATTATCAACGATTTTTTTTAAATATATAAAAACAATGCGTTCACGTACAACAACATATTTTGTACAGGGTGGATAGGCTGTAGTTTATTATACAGGTTGTTGTTTAATCGCGTCTGTCATTCACCACTTATTTACGTAGGGGTGTTTGCACATGCAGCATCATTATTTACTGTATTTTGTTCTGATAACAATACACTTTAAATAATAATAAATAAAATTACATTTGTATTGACAAAACGCAAATTGTTTCATCTTAAGGTCGTTTTACACAACTTTTGAAAAAATATAAAAATTAATTCACACTCTTCTTTAGGCACATAGGATGTCAGTGTTACCGGCGACAATCAAGTGAAAACAGGGACTGCGGCAAATTTGACATTTCCTCCCGCTGAAGCAGTTGTATGTAGGAACCTCTGAATCATATTTATTACTAGCTAATACCCGTCTTGCTTTACGTTTTTAATTCAGATTGTCAGGCTTGATCGGTAAGTAATTAAACAGGTTCTAGTCTAGCTTCTCATTGCTTAACAGACCTCTATAACTGACATAAGCACAGAAAAAGAAGAATGACACTTTCACAATCCATAAAAAGAGAGAAGAATTTCAACACATTTAATGTTTATAAAAAAGAGAAAAGTTTGAATTACATTTATTTTTATTTCAAATCAATCTTGAATCTTTATTACATTAAATATATTTGAAAATTGTAAAACTTTGTATCTATGATTACCATAAATATACCTGCAAGGATCCACGATGATCAAAATCCAACGCAGAACCTACGCTTTTATGCTCCAAAATATAAAAAAAAATACTATTATAAATAAAAACATTACTGAATTATTATGTAGATTATATTTCAAAAATTTGATCAATTATAGGTACTTAAGTAATCTAAATAATAAAAATTGCTGAAACAATTAAAATATCTATCTTCATTAAAAATATTGACTAAAAGTAGGCATGAGCTACCATAAAATATACCTGCAAGGATCCACGACATTAAAATCCAATGCAGAACCTACAGTTTTATGCTCCAATATACAAAAAATAAATAAATAAACATTACCTACTGAATTATTAGGTATGTAGATTATATTTCAAAAATTTGATCAATTATAGGTACTTAATTAATCTAAATAATAAAAATTGCTGAAACAATTAAAATATCTATCTTCATTAAAAATATTGACTAAAAGTAGACATAAATTTTCTTAAGATTGTTCAAGTTAAGCTTCTTACTATGGAATTTATGTATAATTTAATATAAGGAAACTTGTCTTGTCCTATAAATACTACAGTAGTAATATATAATCAGTGTAGTCCCTGAAACAATGTATTGTATTACGTAAGAAAGCATCTATAAAAACTTTGATTCCTTCAGAAATAGAACCCTTGTCCTCAAGATCAAAAGTCGACATCTTAATATTGAAACTTAATGCACACAACTGTTGAATAACAAATTTAAAGTCCACGTCAAGTTTTAAACCAGAATCTAGCTCTACTTAAACTGATTATTTTCTCTAGATGTGGTTATATAGAAGAATGCTGAGCATATCATGTGTTGATAGGGTGTCTGTGAGTCCTGGGAATGATACAAAAGTAAAAAGAGAGCTCCTTACCACTGTCAAGAGACATAATCCCCCATACTTTGGCTACATACTCATTACTCCGTGATGAAAAGTATTCCCTCTTCCAACTTAAAATTCAAGGAATAAAGTGGTTTGAGCAGAAGAGAGTCTTCTGAGAAAAGGCTGGCTCAAAATCATGAAGAGTTTGCAGTGATGGTCACCAACTTTAGTTAGGAGAACCACACGAAGATATTCATATACGTCGAGCCATGATTGAAATCCTCTATTTAGACCAATATTTTTTTTTTCTTTTTTGGCATTTCATCCACAAATTTAGACTAATATGTAACAACTAATGACTCTAACAATTCATTACTGATGTTCCATTTAAAAATGGTTTAAACCACTTCGACGAACGTTTTCTACCGTTATTTCGAATGCTGGCTTAGAGTGATCACTTTACGTTAACAAAATTCGCCATTAGATCTAATAAATCTGCTATCCTGGACCTTAAAATGAGTAATTATGGTGAAAAGTTTCATGCCAATTGCAGGATTCAACCCCTCATAGGGATATCTCCTACATGAAGATACTTCTTTTGACACCGATAGACATTGTTAAGTTATATGCAACAATGGGAAATAGTTCATAAGGAAGAAATAGCACTTTGTGGGACATATTAAATTTATAAAGAATTTTATATGAAATTGACTTGCTAATAAGACAATTTCATATAAATTGACATTTATCTTCTTGCTTCCTAAATTTACAGAATAGCTTTTTAATAATAATAAAGTAAGTTGTGTTAAAATGCCACATTATTTGATACTTATTTTAACAATAACATAAATATCTTATGTAAAAATACTTACAAAACTCCCTGAATTCTCATAATTTCTTTTTGCTGGAGGCATCATTTTTAAATTTAGTGGTGTTTGGGAGAATATATTATTATGTTTGATGAAAAAGAAAAACATAATGTTATTTCATTTAGTATATTTCTAGTTATGAATAAAACAATTTAGTTTATTTCATTTCAGTCATATGACAATATGTCATTGTAAGATCTAACAGATAAAAAATAGAAAAAATATCTCCTATACAAATGAAAAACGGGGTTAGTGTGTTGATTCTGTGATGTCTTTGTTATGTTAAGTTTTTATGCGTATATGTATACAAATTTACAGTAAAGAATAAATAAAAACCTGTATAAAAATGTATTTCATATAGAGTCAGCACACAAAGCTTCAGACTTGCTAAACCAAAATATTGTGTTTCAAACTTGACATAGTTAGTGTCATAAATAATAATTGTTAATTATTTATCAAACAAACAAATGGTTTATCGTCTTGTAGGTATTGTCGCAGCATAACTTATCTATACCATGCAAAGTTTTAGAGGATGACAGCCAGTTCATTATTACTGATTATGACATAATAGTTGTATTTTTACATTCCAAAATTGGCAATTGGCAAACATTTAATATTTTTCAGTATGACTTGATTCTGTCCTCGTTGAATTGGTAACTTTGATAAAGGTTTTTACGTTTTGGAAATTCACCAATTAGTCCTTATTGTTGAAAATGCCACCAGAGCCTGTAAAAATATAGTTACACAAAAAATTAGTCAATGACATTATAACTGCCATATAATTATTAATATTATATTGTTTTGAAACAAATAACTATGCTTACCAGTGGATTGTTCATTAATATTCATGTTCGTTATTTATAATTAAAAAATAACCAGACAATAGAAAGTTGGTTACATTTTATTATTTTCATTAGAAAAAGAATAGTTCGAATAGTTCTTCAATTTCTAGTTGACAACAAAATTAGAAGTGTCAAAAAATTCATAGACAACGCAACAAAATATTTCTTTTTTAGTGCTGCAGTCGTTTTCGAACTAATACAAAAGTTTTGTAAAAAAATACGTAGGTGTGTATATGGTGTGTATCGTAAGTAATTTGAGGTAAGTATTTTTATTAATTTAAAGAATACATTATTTACACAAAATACACATTAAAAAAAATCATTATCTTTCACAAAAATATTTCATTTTAATCATAGCCTATGGTTCACAGCTGTCATTAATTTTGACACATAGACGATGTAAACAAAACATAATTAACTGTTGTTCGAAGTTTGAATAAATTATAATATAGGAATATTATTGCTGCTGTTTATTTTTTTCTAAGTAGGTACCTACATTATAATATTAAATTAATCAAACTGCACATAAAATATTTTGTTGTGAATTATGTAGATAAAAATATGATTTCTCTTAAGTGTCATTTACCTTGAAATCTAATGTACCCAACCCATGACTGTATGTTTTTAATTAACTTTGTTTTAAAAGTTTTATGTTCTAGGTATGCCTTAGTTTGATTTCTTAATTGTTAATATTGATTTCATTGTGATATTATTCATTTAAATACTTTAAAAAAATACCTGTAATAAAAAGAGTGTTGATTTTGGCTAGTTATAGATGTATTATATACCTACAATAACTTTAATTAATGTACATGATATTACATAACGTAAATTATGTGGAAGATGAAATGACATTAGGTTTATGTCGTATCATAATAATATTGTATTTATTCTAGGATGAATGATTTGTCACAAACCTTTGCGGGTCGTCAAGTAAGGCTTCCAATCAAACCTCTTATTGGCCGCTGTCTTTGAAGAATACTTCTTTTAACACAATTGGTTTAAAGTTAAGTATGTGACACCCTATGAATATTTTTTTTAATTAATTTTCACGCCAACAATACGACCATGAGTCCAAATTTTTAACAGTACTTTTATAATATGCAGGATAAAATAAATAAGCTAATGTGGTTTTGAGTTTATTTACATACTAATTTAGATACAATGTAATACCGCTGTTGAGTGTGATTAATTTCAATACAAATATTATATTTCTAAATTATTATGTGGATAAAACAAACGTTTTATTAAACTGATTAAAATCCTGAAGCCATTTAAAGATTCTCAATTATTGTCAATTTTATTTCTTTCTCTCAACAATTCTGTCAAGTTCACTGTACGTTATGATCTAATTTATCGGCTACTGTTTTACCGACCAGTTTGTTTATGGAATGTTCATACCAATTTCAACGATGATTTTAAATTTAATCTTTTTCAACGATGAATATAAGATTTAAACGTTATTTATATTCCAGGAATATAAAATGATTCAACAATTATTTTTAAATTATTTAATACCTATCTACATTAGAATATGATTTTATCAGGCACCTACATAAATACTTATCTATTATCAGTGGCTACGACGCTTTGTAAAAAACTATGGCCATAAATTTTCTAAAATATGTCAAACTTCAAAATGGAGGAATGATTTTTACAAAATTTTGCATTAAATCTTTATTTATTGAGAATAATAAGATTTGAATAACATTTATATGTATAACAAATCAATCTCCAATTATTTTATTGGATTTTCATACAGTAATACCAAGATTCCATTCAACGTTTACATGAGTAATTTTATTTCCAAAAGATGGCATCTGTCTTTTTTGAAAACGTAGTATGAAGATCCTAAAAAAATAAGAGTTTTTTAAATAGCTTTAAATATATCAAAGCTTATGTAGTTAAATATATTTAAGAACGCTCTCTGGAATTTTGCGCGGCTTTTGGCATATTAATATCTGACCTTTACGTTTGTTTTCTATGATTGATGCTCTTACAAAAATATATATATATAAACGGACTAAAATATTATGTAGATTTAGCTTTTGCCAGTCACATTTACAATGTTACAGGAAAGGATCAATACAAAAATAGGGTAGAGAGTAGCACAGGGTCGATTTTTCTGCTTGTCCTGATGTTTATGTCCAAGAAGTCATCAATGGCTTTGTTTTGTCGGTTAAGGTGAGGAAATCTGAGAAACTGCCTTTATTCGCTCTTCTTTCATACTGAATCTTTAATCTAATATTCTTCTTTCTTCTGTATAACATATTACGCGCGGGCACTATCACTGTCATAGTAACGTATATCGACTTAATACAGACGAATAAAATTAGTATTTATTTATTTCCACCATAGACCCATTGCATGCACTTGGACGGACGTCAAATTTTTTACAATTTTACATGTAGGATACATTAAGAATATTATATATAGAGACGGAGACAGATCAATACAATACAATACAATTTCTCACATAAGTAAAAAAATACATAATTAAATAATAAATACATATCTACCTACTTAAAAAACAAATAATAATTAATATTATAATAAAAATGAAAATAGGGTTAGTACGAACACTTACATATAACTCGAGATCGGCTGAAGAGATTCTTTCGATGTTTGATTTATTGGATTTTTCTCCGCTCCGGATAACAGAATAACTAATAAAAAGTTGAAAAATGGATAAGAAATATAATATTAAAGTAAGAATGGAACGGATTTCCTGCGACGCCATAACAACAAAATTATTGTTTACTGCACATGATGGTAGTTCCCTCTCATTCTCGCAAACTTAATTGCCGCTCTTACAGTAGCCCATCCCATGCACTTACTCTAATTTTCATACAAAGTCAACAAAATTATCGGTACTTTCATAATATATGCACACGCAGCATCGGCACTTCATAGGCGAGGTAGAGTGTCTGCGCGCGCATATTATATTCTCGCGTTGTTCCCGCCTGAGCTTTGAATACGAATGAAATATGGATGTTTTGGAAATATTTTAATGTTTTTATTTTATTAGTTTAACTCAATCGAATTTATTATGTTTTTTTTTCTGGGGTGAAGTGTACATTATGCACATAATAATAATATGAACGGGGCGCCACGGGCTAGAACCAGAGGACAACGTCTGTTGAGAAAGCTACATAGTAAATACATAATTTTTTCTCGTAATTGGATTGGTTTCGTCAATTGTTTGCAAAATATTTCGCGTTTATTTCAACGAAAGTACAGAGTTACTGACGAACTAAGCGACTATGATTTAATTTAAATAATTTATTACACACACACACACCCTCACCCTCACACACACACACACTCCCTTTTACACCCCACTCAGGGGCATAGGGAGGCCACAAGAGCTCTCCATTGCACTCGATCTTGCGCAATGATTATGACCTCCTCCCACACCATGTCCATGTCCCTCAGCTCTGCTTCGAAGGAGCGGAACACAGTGTGAGAGGGTCTTCCTCGTCTAATTTATTACACTACAGTCAAAAAGTAAATAATTCTTGAAGTTTGGCTAGATTTTTTTTTCAGTTTTGCAAGCTTTGAAACTATTTTAATATCCTGTCCAAGTTCCTTTGTCTAAATCCACCTTTATTTTTTTGTATTTGCATTGGTTTCTGTTAAATTTATTTCGCATTCATAAAATATGATTGTCTGTATACCTAGTAAAGCCAACATAGCTAATGAATAAGTTCCTATATGTATTGTAATTGGACCATTTTTCAAACACAATTTATTTTCGAATCCCATATTTTATTAATTGTTATTTCAAATCACTAAAAAACTCTATTGCCTTCTTTCGTTAAGTTTTTTTTTTGATATTTAATTTACACACGAAAAATTATTTACGACGTACGTACCTACTCTTTGTATATACCCTTGCTTAGTTTTGCATAGCATCATAAACTTTCTCCTAAACAATGTTCAAAAATAAGCTCAGAAATAGAACACAGTATGATACTGTCTTTCTGACTTATTCGTAAAAACAGCGATAATCCAGTAATAATAATAATATATTTGACATTCCTTACAGCGTCGTTCGTGATGCCTTTCAACCTGGCCATATTCCAATAATTCTTCAGAGTCACTTTGTTTTTGGGTGAAATGTTTTATGCCTGGGTTTTGTTGAGGTGCGAAACCTCATTATAAAGCCGAGCACACACTAGTTGAGTGTTTTAGTCGGATAGCAAGTAGTAATTTAGTTACTTAACGTGCTCGAACACCCATTATTTACTTAGGTAAATTAGTCGGCATCCATTTTGTTCTAATTTTTTGGAAAACTAGCGTCCTCCACAGTGCATCACTGCCACTGGCTCACTAGCCAAACGAGTGTGAGCCTAAGTATAGTTTTAGTCGAGTTCATTAGTAGCTAAAGCGTAACTTTATTTTGTTGTCGGCTGTTCATTTTAAAAATTCTTCTCCCAAATGAACACTGTACCTTCTCGAATAATATAATGTGATCGTTTTTTGTCAGTATCGAGTAGTTTAGCTTCTTACTAAGCTAGTAAGTGTTAACTAGAACTAGGCTGTACAGAAAAATGGGAAACACACACGCATCAAACAGTTTAAATTCCGTCTCGACGCCAATGGTCACAAATAGTTATGCTACATAAGCTTTCAAACTAAAAAACTTCGTTTCTTTGTTTTTTGTGTCCAAATTTTCTACGCAATAAAGAAGAAGAAACAATTAGACGTAAAACTATTCTCACACTGACTGCCCGAAGTCATACTGTGTTAATTTTGAAGTGGTTGCATGGCTGCCTGGCGGTTACGATGCCGGCTTTCGTAATTGAGGTCGTGAGTTCGATCCCAGGTGCCAATCATTTTCCTCTTTCACGACACAAACTTTAAGTAGCTTGAGGGTACCTGGCGAGGGATAGCGGCACACGGGTGGCCCGTTACTGGGGAAAACAAAAATAGAAAAAATACTGAGTTGTAAGTAAAAAATTCTTGGCTGAACGTATATTCAATAAAACGTACGTTTTTAAAGCAACGAGCATATGAGGCAAAGTCCTAAGGGAGAAATTTACCCCACCTTACCCCAAACGAAATGCATATTTTAAATCCCATAAAAATACCTTTATTTCCATTGATTTGACGATGGGGCTAAACACTTCAAACCCACCCCGTCTTCTCACATATTACGTAATTATGAGAATTTCTTTTACGGAATATATTTTCCGATTTACACGTTTTATAGGAAAACTTCCACCCCTATTGGATTTTATTTCTCTCACCTTTCCCGTGTTATACAGGATGTCTGTGGTACCTACCTACACAACCGTGAAACGAAACGTATTTCTACATAATGATATCAAGGCAAAAGTATGAACACACATACAATTTCCTACAATTTAAACACTTCTTAGCGTTTTCTTCGATAAACTTTTATTTTTCACAGAACTTTTCTGCTATGAAAATATATATTCTACGTGTTTATGAAAACCTTGATAACCTTTTTAACTATCACAGATCTTCTATTTGGAAAAACTTATGAAAGATAAATTAACGCCAGAGCTTAAACAACAATTTATTAATTTTATTTATTTTTTATTTTAATTTTAACATTAATAAACAGACAGTGATTTAGTTACATAAATAGGATAATACATATACATTACAAAACATACACTAGTAAATATATACATACATTTGTACTTAAACACCAGTGAAGTATATATGTATAATATTTAGGTACTCGGCTCAGATACTGGGAAAGGGAAAAGAGAATAGGGTAAAGGTAAATGCACTGTTTCTGCTTGTTCCAAAAAAGAGTAGGAGCAATCTCAAGTCAGTTTGCTCGCACTGGTCGGACTCTCAATGAATGTGAAGGCAAGAAATCATTGATAATACTTATTATTTACAATACAAAACTAAACTCCCTATACGAATAACATTTAACTCGTTTTATCACTCATTTCTGAGGCATTCCTTGAGGGGAATATTTTATTTTAATCTTAGAAAGCTAAAAAAGTCAATGACGTTTTGACACAAATTTGTGTTCACCCAAACTGAACAAAAGGTACCTAGTTTATTGTTTCCACTCTATTTTGGGAAGAACATGCTAGGTGTTAGTCCATTTCAAAATAAAAATGAAAGAATCTTGTATACCTATTTCTATCACAACATTTAAATTAAATTTTTTGATAGAACTATATAGTTATACAAGACTGCTTCATTTTGAAAGTTTGTTCCGGAAAAGAAGGAAAATGGTTAGCATCAGGATCAAATCCATGACCTAAAGTATGAATGTTGCCCAATATATCACTAGACTAGACTACTAATCACTCCATTTAAAATAAGTTCATCTCCAAGTTCCATATTAAGTACTTATATTCTTTTTAAAAATACAATCTTTTTCCTTTATTATTTTTTATTTATATGCCATTTTTAAATGTAACACAATATAATAATCATAACAAAATGATTTTATATATTTCAATAATACAGCAACAAAAAAAAAACAATAGATCAAAATTACACGAACAAAAGCAAAAAAAAAGTCAACGTTGCGATATTGTGTCAACTAATCGAAAAGAATAATAATATTGAGAATGGTAAAACTTTTTTTAGGATATAAGAGGCTTATTTTTAGCCAAGCATGATATTTCAAAGTCGGGTTTATGAAATGAGGTTACCTTAATACCTCGAATAAATGTATGTTATTTTTGTTTTGTGTTATTATGACAACATAAGAAATGCCCTTGAAAGAAACGATCAAGTAAGATATGAAAAAAAAAACTCGTTCTCAATACCATCCCAATATCTATGAAAAACTTTATGGCAATAAAAATGATAGCTTGTCAATTATTCGTATTTAATAGGTAATGTTTGATGGTAAAACAAATCATCCAGTTTATTTATATGGTTGACTAGCAGACCCGACAGACGTTCTCCTGTCCTAACTATGAATATTGTCCTTCCTACATCCTTGTGGTGTGTAGTTCAATGGGTAGGGTTAGTCTGCTGTGAGGACGCCTCCCTATTATTTCGATCAATACATCTATTTTCAACGATTTTTATGCCTGATTCTATCGCGAAAACTACACATATCTAACAAATGACAGTTACCTATGTCAAATATCGAAAGGTTCTGTTTTTCAAAAACACTTACATAGAAGGTTACATTTGAAAATTTAATAATAGTATTATTAAATTTTCAATTATCGTATTACGATTGTTTGGATTTCTTAAATATTCTTATATTTCGCGCAACTTTGTTAATTATTTTTTTTCAAATTTCTCCAGACAAAATATATAAAATCAAAAGGCGAAATCGGTCCAGGCGTACACGTGTGATGCCGTGACAAATGGTGCTTAAGAAAATTTGGCTACCGAGGTCGGTTCACGTTATTGACAGAAAACACTAATCTTATATATAAAAATGGAGAGCTATTTTCCGTGGTCATCGCATCACGCCTAAACGGCTAGACCGATTTCACTAATTATTTTTTTTTGTATTTGCCTTTATCAGGAGAAGGTTCTTATGAAATAAAAAATGAAGAAAGATGCTTTAAAATTTGAAAATTAAAGAAAACTCTAAGTAGGCAACTTAATAGTACTTTTTAACGCATAATTTTTATTCCAATTTTGAAATTTTGACAGGAACTATCAGTTGTAAGATAGTTGGTGCGATTGATAGAATGCGCATGGAATATACATGGTTTAGAACAGACGCATCGGTCGGAATAACATTGGTCAAAATGATAATTAATTCATCACCATACAAATTCGAATTCAATATTCATAGTTAGGAACACAGGACAACGTCTGTCGGGAAAGCTAGGATTCTATAAAATTAAGTACCTACTAATGTAATAATTATTATTCATATGAACTAAATTGTTGAATAAATCTGCCTCGAACACTTCAAAGTCTTTTGAATTAAATGTCTAGTTATTTTGATGTATATAATGCATGTCTTCAAATGACGCATCGCACGGTAAACGTAGCAAATAATATACATAGTACCTATTTCCCACAGTACACAGCACAGTAGCAAAGTAGGTAGAGCAAAAAGAAGTAATTTTTGTCTAAAAAGTATAAGGCTTAAAACATGTTTCTTTCAACTTCGATTAATATTTATTTATTTTACAATTTATCAACGTCTGTGGTAAATACATTTTGTAATTCGTAGATTAAAATGTTTGATGCGTGTGCGTCGATCCTGTATGGGTGTGAGTCCTGGCACCTGACCAGTGACCATATCCCAGGCACAGAGTGTCCGCTTTCGAAACGAAGTGCCTCAGGAAAATTTCGAGTAAAAGATGGTTCCACCTCATCACAAACGAAGCTATACGCCGGCGCATCCAGCTAAGACCCATCAACTCTATCATTGTGGAGAGGAGATGGACTTGGCTGGGACATGATGCCGTTATGACAGTTGGTCGAGGAGAGCGCTGTTCTTCCTCTCATCATAGTCCCGAAGACGAAAAAGACACTCTCACGCCGAATTCTGTTTTTTTTGACATGGTGTGAAAGGAGGTCATTAACATTGCGCGCTAGATCGAGCGCAATGGAAAGTTCTTGTTGCTTCCCTTATGGCCTTAAGTGGGGTAAAAATAATAGGTTCCTATTGTTTGAAGTGAATTGATTGAATTAAGATTCTTATAATATAGAATAACGCTTTACTTTGGAAAAAAAAGAATATATTGCGTAAAATAGGAGCCGTAATTACCTCTAACAAGATAATATTATTAAGATCAGTGTCTATTATTATTTTTGTTAAGGTTACAAAAATCAATGAAACATAGAAGAAAAATATGAAAATACAAAATATGTATTATTTAAAAGAGAGTCTTTGAAGGCTGAGAGAAAGAATGTCAAGGATATCTCTCCGAAAATTAATAAATACCATCAGTGTAATTTGATTGGCCTTAATGAATAATTTAATTAAAATTAATACTTTAATTTGATAAAATTTTCTGGCAAATTCTTCGGATTCAACCGTTGATTGTAGACAGTGGTGTAGCCAGATAACAACTAGGAGTATTATCATACAATGATTAGATATTATTACCCTTATTAAGAAAGCGTTATATAAACTATTAGGAGCACAAAGACTCCTCGGAAGAGGGTCGTTTAGTAACGTCATCATCAGCAAAGGCGACACCCGCAGATCCATCCATTTAAAATTTCACTTATGCAATCGAAATGCAGATCAATTATTCGGTTGTGCATATTTTTTTGTAATCATAACTAACTTTGTGCCGTGATCTTGCTATGAGTATTGTATTCGAATTAAAAAAAAATATAAAAATGACTTGACCAATGTCATTCCGACCGATGAAACTGTTTTAAGTCACATATTTTCAATCCCAATTCTGTCAATCGCAACAACTGACAGTTTGATTTTAAAATTAGAATTATTCACTATTCGCGTTTTATTTTATAAAAAATGATCTTTTCTTAACAAATTAGAAAAAGCTAAAAAAAAATCTGCGTGCAAATATTATAATGTCAATGTTTTTCAAGTAAATAAAAATTGTGTTTCTATAGAATTTTTCATAGGTAACTTTAATACTATATTTTATATTATTTGCTATCCAATTTTCTATGCTTTAATATTCTGTTATCTGGAGCGGAGAGGATTCCAATAAATCAAAAATCATAAAGTATCTATCTCGAGTTATAAGTGTTCTAACTAACCCGACTTTCTTTTAAATATGTATATGATTGTTATAAGATATATAAAAAGATTTTATATAACTTTATAAAATTAATAAAATAAATAAATAAATATTATCATCATTCAAAATTTGATACATAAAGGTCAATAATATTTGAAAATAAAGATCAAATAAAAAAATTGTTTAACTTTTCCACAAATTTTTATTTCTCGACTAGTTTCGTAGGCTCACGTCCTACATGGTCACAGGAGACCAAGAAACATTTCTTAGTCTCCCGTGACCATGTAGGACGTGAGCCTACGAAACTAGTCGGGAAATAAAAATTTGTGGAAAAGTTAATCAATTTTTTTATTTGATCTTTATTTTCAAATAAACTCCACCAAGAAATGCATGTTCATCAGTAGTTAGTGAATTTTATCAATAATAATTGCCTGATACTAAACTTTTTCTTCCAAAAAATTTGTGGTAGTTCCTTGTCAAGTGCCTACAACGTTAGAGAACACTCTGGCAAAAGCCTCGCGATCTTCCTCCGCTACTGGATTCCCAGTCCAATCACGAACATTCCGTAAATGCGATGTGTATACTCTTTCTGCCAATATGCCTGACCCCATCAAATGCCTTCTCGTAGTCCAACGATACTCGATTATAATAAAATATACAACTTTTTTTTATTTTCTACACCAGTTATGTACTCATTACTCAAGTAGACAAGAGACTAAGAAAAAGTAAGTATCAAGATGTTTTTTAGTCTTCTATGTAAAGCAAACTTATTTATAACCTTTTAAGAGAATTTTATGCTGCTTGGGTTCGTATAAAAAATTTCTACTTTTTGTGTACCAAAATTAGTCTCTCTTTGGAAATTGCTTATCAACAACATATTCTTGGAAATTATTTAAAAATAACTGACCAGCAAGTGCCATACTTTTAAAGTTTTAAGAAAAACTCATAGCACGTGGACATTCAATATTTTAAAATGTACCTACTTTAAGCCATTTTTAAACAGATTTCATCAAAATTAAACAGCATGAAATCCCTGTGTATTGTTTATTCCAATACATTAGAGTTTCTTTTTCAGTTTCATGGTTAGTATTGATTGCATTCAATGCTTGGAATAATCTTGTACGAGTATAAATATTTTTTCAAGGTCCTATTATAATTTTTTTATAGTTTTATTTTTATTTTGAGTTGTGTAGGAATAGAGTCACTGGCGTGTGACATCTTGTATCGTCTTTGTGTCTTCGACTTTCATTACAATACTCCATTGATTGTCGATTTAATGTGGGGGCGTCTTAAAGATAAACGTAATGTCCTATTTCGCAGAAAATAACAGACTATTTCCGAACTCAGAGGTAGGTAGACTCTCTCTACTTCCATTAAATTGATGCTTTTACTGCCAAAGCTATAAACCTCCAGGCCGGGTCTTTATATTCTAATAATATGTCGCGCTCGTTATAAAATTCATTATTGCCATCGATCTAGTTAATAATTATTAAGGTATTTAATCCTAAAAAAGACATTATTTAAAAAACATATGAATTGTCACCATTCGCGAACACTCCTGATGGATTTCATCCATTTCAATTCATTTTATTGTAGCAGATTAAATCATTATGTAATGAAACCTCAAAAAGTTTTACTACTATTAAATTACCGACCTGGATCTTCCCTTTCCTTCCTTCTCAATCTGTTACATAGGCCCTAAAATGTTCGGTCCAACTAAGTAGTGTATGAATATTATGTAACAACTAATGACTCTAACAATTCATTACTGATGTTAGATTTTTAAATGGAACAAACAACTACGGGCTTACGACCGTCTTCTAGTGTTATTTCGAAGGGTGGCTTAGTGCGATCACTGTACGTTAACAACTTTCACCATTAGGTGATAATGTTTAAGTCTCCGAAACTCCTAATCGTGAGAATTCTCGACATGTCGAAAAATTCCATGTATACAATAGGCTGGGCCGTTCTAGTATGGAAGTTTAAAAAGTGCTTCTAATCTTAATGTAATAGTGATAATTTGTTGCCTTATGATGTATTATAACTATCTACAAAATTTCATGACAAAAAAATAAGATCTTCTGTCTCCGAATCGACCTTGAAGTTTTGTATGGGACGAAAATATCCCATACTAACTGATATTTTTATAATAATCATGTAAAATGATTCCGGTCTTGTTTTTTTATTCACTTTTTTTATTATACCACAGATAATTCAAGAACATACTTCTATTTATTTAATAACACAAAAATAATAAATAAAACTTTCAATTTTTTTATGTAAAGCAAGTATATGAAATTATGTTATTTTGAGGTGATTGTTTTTGATAAATTGGGTTTGATATCTTTTTTACTCGTTGCTTTCTAAGCTTTTACATAATATTTTATTGATAAATTTCTCCGTTAAGTTGGTGAGGTTTCTTTAACAATTTCACAGATTGTCAAACTCCTTGGATATGACAAGAAAAATTCAGGAAACTGTATTTATTCATCTTCGCCATTGTATGTAATGAATGCCGTAAGATCTTCGTCGTATACTTGTCGATTGGTGTTTCTGATACATTTTGCTGTCTGTCTATAACTTAGTTCTTGTAAAAGGATGCTTCAAAATTTACTTTCGGTACTTCAAGGATCAAAAATGCGTTTTTTTGGGTGATTCGTGCTTTCACTATCCAGCGAGCGGTTCATTCTCTTACTTCATAGTGTATTTTGAGCGAGATAGCTTTTTCTTTTAGTAATTACAGTTTATATAACAGATTTGATAATCTGATAAATATATGGATAAGAAATTAAACTTCCATAGGTAACTGGATCAGTTGCGAGGTAAGTTGGTGCACAGACATTAACAATAAAGATAAGTTAAAGTCATCAAACTTTCTGAAAGAAGCGCAGTCACAGAATCCTATGAGCTTAGTTTAGCGATTATTACAAGGATCATTTTTCCTGGAGCTCAGTTGCCTAAATCATTAGAAAATGTTCCTGTTGGTATGACTATACCAATTTGGAATAAATATAATTGATCTTTTCGTAGATCTTGAAATTATAAAATAGTAGTTTCTCTTGTAATCACCTGGAACATATCAATTGTTTTTTTCCAGTTGTTTTCCAATTTGGTCAGAATACGTATGATGACTTGAGAAAGCACTATCAACACATTATTATACAAAAACCTAAATATATTGCTACTTGCAGTTTTTTTTCTAGATTATCGGCGATTCAATTGGGATTATTTGTGGTTTGCAATAAGCAAAATATTCATTCTAATTGTTTTATTAGTATTTTCTCCTGCAAACTAATTATTCAGTCATGTTTTCCGGTATTAACCTACACTTTTTTTCATTACATCAGACGATAAGTAAAATATCCAATGAAATGTTGCTTTTTGAAAAGAAATCTGTAATCGATCTCTCTATCGGTTTCGGTGTTCCAAATTTTCCATCAATTTAGAATCAGTTTCCTTTAACACTCTCTTAATTATTGTTCATCTGTATTTTTGTCCACTTTTTCTAATCACTAGCCTAAAACTTTGGCTTTTCGGCCATCAAAATACAAAACTGGTATTTTTAACCCTTTTCTCATTTCATGCGATTTTCTCTTGTTTATTGCGGCGCTTTATATACTTTGTTGCTATCTTAAATTGTATTATTATGCTTTATATCATACAGAACTAATTATTCCATAATTTTTATGACATACAATCTTAAAAAATATTATGTTAAACATATTTTTACTTCTTTATACCTGCTTCAAAATAGGACAAATTTAACAATTTCTTGAAACTTTGAGCTCAATTCGGAGACAGAAGATATCTTTCGAATTGAAAAATATTTTGCATACGTATTTAAAACAGCATTTAGCACTAAAATATAACTATTACGTTAGCAATAGAGGGAAAAAAGGAAATCGGCCCACACTAGTATACAACAATTAGAAACCTTTTAAATAATTAATGAAATATAGAGATAAAATTTGGAAATTATTGAGAACAAGAGAACAACCAAATTTAAAGATTGCGACTTTGTCATATATTTGGCGCCAGGATATGAATATATCCATTTTTGTAAATGTCTCAATAAGTTGGTAGGGTATTTCTGCACCTCATTCATTGAATGATTTAAGTTATTCTAAATATTACACAAAATCATTTTTCACCGCCATAGACTTTCACTTTTATTGTGTTTGCCCGAATATTTCAATATTTGTTATTTATGAAACCCTTGGCAATGTAGAATATGTAGAACATAATTTTATCAAACTTTGATTTTCACACAATATTTCACACATACGGCATACGAGAAACTGCTTGCAATGTCGAATAAAAACTTAATACTTCAAAATATAATTACTGCACAATATTTGAAGATAATTTCGAAACTGTGCAGAACCACATGCTAAAACTTTCGAATGCAGGGTGCAAAATAAAACACACATACAAATTTCGAGCGCTTTTATGACTAAATTGGACAGGTGCGCTCCAAGTATCGTTAACATCAAAGTGAAACAAAACGAGGAGGCAGTAAACCCTGCAGTTAAAGTCTTAGAACAACAAACTTACATAACAGTACCAACATGAGTGCTAATAATTAAAAGGATGTCTGTTTAATGATTGTATAACAAATCACTTCATTTGTTCGTTTGCTTTTAATTAAATATGAAAGGGCTGATATTATAAACACCCGTTAGTTAAATTTCAGTAACATTTTATACACTGACGGAACTAACCGACCGGATAAATTTATAGTTAACCATTGGTTTTTTTTTCGGTAACACGTAAATTGTTCGAATTACAATTCTTCGAAAATCACAATTCACCCAATGGCAATTATACGAAATCACAATCCTCCTAATGCACAATTCTTCGAAATTTTTTTTTTTACGTTAGCGTTAGCAAGCTTTCTACTATTTACATGAATGAGTTAGGTTAGGTTAGGTTATAATTATAGGAGGGGTTTGGGGGGCGGAGCCCCTTTTACCTTTTCAGCTGGTCCCCCAATAGGTACAAATATTAAAAAAGAAATATGTTCATAGAAATATTCATTCGAATAAATCACTTTAGAACAATTGTGCATAATTCGAACAATTGATTTTTCGAAGAATTGTGATCAGAAGAATTCAGTTTTCAAAGAATTTTCATGGAATCTTTTTTTCGACACTTAAATGTTTTAGCAACCAATATAAGCTTATTGAGAAATGTCTTTTGCAATTTGTATAGAGACATTGAGAATTACTGGATACGCAGTCAGCAGCCCGATTCACGGAAAAGTTTAAGTCTAAGTTTAGTTCGAAGTTCGAACGAAGCTCGATTCAAACTTTTCCGTGAATAGGTACATAGACTGTAGATAGTCGCCGCCTACAATTATTATTACCAGCAGCCCTATTCACGGAAAAGTTTGAATCGAACTTCGTTCGAACTTCGAACTAAACTTAGCCTTAAACTTTTCTGTGAATCGGGCTGCAGACTTAAGTGACTTACCCATGTGATTCGTGATGACACGAAGCTATGTATTTTTATTGCGACATTAAATGTTAGAATTTTCATTTTTAATAAAAAAATTTATTAAAAATGAAAATTCTCAAATCTAAAACGTTGTGTACTGTCTAAAAATAAAATGTATGAAAACGTTGATATTTTCCACTAAGCTCACATTTTTGGTTCACCAGTTTTTCTCTAAAAACTTTTTCACAAAGCCTGATGGAATTTCTCAGAAAATTCCGTGAGCGTTTGACTGAAAGATTTTTTTTCTTCGAGAAAAATTGTGATCTTCACCATTTGTTTTCTTTGTCATTTTTTATTTTAAAATCTGGATCCGTATTATTATCATGTATACAAGAGTTTTTTTTTCTGGGTTCATTATCTTCTGTGATGCCTAACATAAATAGTCATTTGAATTGAAGTGGTTGGTAGCCTGGTGGTAACGTATCGTTCGAAGGTCGTGGGTTCAATTTCAGGTGCCCACCATATTATGCCTCTGTCTTTGTTAGTTATCGGTCTTCAGAGCCTGGTTCGTTTTCATACGGGTAAGATTAACATTTACATCAGATGGTTGTTTCAGCAACCCTGCTTTCTCAAATGTTGTCAATAAAATCAAGTGTTATTAATGTCTTTACTACGAAAACATTGAACACCTTACGTAAGGGGTCCTATATTAATATGTGAAGCAAACACTTTTTATCTTTTTATGAAAATTGCGCGGACGAAGGAGTATGAAATTTCGCACACATATAGTTTATATAGATAAGGAGAAGCGAATGCTAATATTTTTTTTAAATTATACTATAAACACTATTGTAATGTTATGTACTCAAAAACTTGACATTGACACAGACGCATTAACATATTATTTTGTTTATCTGTCGTCAAATTGAGAATAGATTAGGTAATATTGTTTGTCTTTAATAATAATAAAATAAAAATCTTTGTTCATATAATCATTTCGAATTTGACGTATCCAATGTATCCATGTCATTGTTTTGAAATAGCGCTCGCTCAATACATGGGGATGTATAAATGATTTTGTGGACTGTAATTTTGTGGTGGTAGGTATGCAGTGCTGAAAGGGTGATGTAAACAGCAGGAAAATATGGATCTGGAAGAATTTACTAACCTTAAACTCCACGGTGATCTCCTTCTGCTGGCCAGCTCTTCTTGTTTTAAAACACACGAAGCATATAAAACACAGCACAATTTATTTTTATAATATGCGGCGCGGTTGGTTCTATTTATATTGATTGAAAATGATGATTTCTTTTGCGGTGCGATGCGGTTGAATTCTTATGTTGAACTAGTATTGACACTCATCCTGGTTAGCTAGGGGTAGGAACCATAAATGGGTGACAATAAGATTGATGGAAAAAATGATAAGGAGAGGAAAGGTTGTTACTGGCAACACCAATACACAAAAATGTAAAATCTCAATATCAGTTAGTAAAGGTCGAATTTCGACCTCTGGGCGACCATTAGTTTGAAGAAATATCTGAACTAATTATATCAAATGAGTGCTTTCTCGGAAACATTTCGATAGATTGAAGTTGAGATGTTAAGGAGGAGTGAACACGTACGTGATTCATTCATTCCAATTTGTTTAACATGAAACGCCAACGTTGTATGGAATCAGACATATTGTTTCTCCTTGAATGATTCCTATTCACGTGTCGCGGAATCGAAGGGAGAATGAATAATAAAAACGTATTCCGCTCTTGGTAAGACTTTGTCGTTTTCTCTCCTCTCACTCTGTGCCTTCTAACGAATTTATATCCTATTCTCCAAGCAAATATTTACCAAATTATTTATGGGAACTTCTAACTGACAACTACATACTATTCCCAGTATTCACCCTCTAACGTATTTTCGCCATAGAGCAATCTTTTTAGAGAGATTTTGAAAGCGTAGGTAGGTACGTTAAGGCTAAAATTGTTCAATATGGCTATAAATGAATAGCACTTCTTCTTCTTTGTCAGCCATCCCTCCACTGATGGATCTAGGCCTCTCCCAATGTTTTCCACCTCTTTCTGTCCTGTGCAGTTTTTAGCCAGTTTTTCCCCGCAACAGGAACCACATCATCTAATCTCAGCTCTTTTGCGGTCTCCCAATTGGTCTTTTATTTTCATATGGGCGCCATTTTGCAATTTTGGGTGCCCATCTTTCATTCCCCTGTCTCGCCGCAATATGTCCTACCCATAGCCATTTCGGTCTTGCCACACGGTCAACTATGTCTGCGACTTTTGTTCGTCGTCTTATCTCTTCGTTTCTTATTTTGTCTCTAAGACTTACTCCTAACATTTGTCGCTTCATAGCTCTTTGTGCGCATCTTAATTTATTATACTTATATTGTGTTGGCTGTGAGTGACATTGTTTCCATTCCATATGTCATCACCGTGAGGATGCACGTTTCAATACTTTCCTTTTCAGGTTCATTGGGATGTCCTTGACTTTAAAGATATGGTCCAGTTTGCCGAAGGCTGCCCAGCCCAATTTGATTCTTCTAGGCATTTCTCCAGATTGGTTTTCTTTCCCCAATTAAATTTATGTCCCAAATATATATGTATATTCTTCAACAGCTTCAACTGTCTTGGTGCTTATTTTCAAGCTACTGTTGTGTGAACTTAATATTTTAGTTTTGGAGATATTCATTTCTAGGCCCTATTTTAGGGATAAGTAGCACGCTACAGACTATATGCTAAATGAGCGCGCTATTTAATAAGCTATTTTATAGCGGCTATTATCAGAGACCCACGATCGCGAATGGTGTGCTATATTTCGTAACACGTTACGTCACACGTCGTTCATTATATATAATATCATCGCGCGCTATTTTCTACTCGCATACAAGGATATTTTTTAATACGCCGCATTTTTGCTGTTTATTCATACTTTTCAAGTCAGGTTCTTTATAATAGTATTAGTTTAAAAAATAAAACTGATAAAATACATACTTAGGTAATCTTTATGCCATTGGTGCAATGAAACAAAAATCCGGGTGGCACAAGATGAAGACCGTGCCTTACCATTGTACGAGCCTATACCGTAGACCTGCAGAGTATCGGACTGACCAGGGAGGAAGCGGAGTGGCTGGCTGAGGACAGAAGTGCATGGAGGGACCTAGTGGTGACCATATGCACCTCCTTGGGAGCGAACGTGGATAGGTAAGGTAAGGTACACGAAGATTAGGACATCTTTTACCCATCTATTTTTTCACTTCTCCCACCGATAATCCATTTCTCATAAAATCTCTCCTATTTCGTCTCTGACCCGCTCAACCTTGAGAACGGAATCGATTTGCTCTATCCACACCATTTTTGGCCGACTACGCCTGCTCATAGCTCATCTTTCAACATGACCAAAACTTCTCAATATAATAACGAATATATCACCAACTGATGACTGACTAACACTGTTCGATGGTATAAACAAACCACTACGGAACCGTCTTCTACTCAGTCATCAGTTGTAGATATATGCGTTAAGATCTAGTCCTGAAAATGGACACAATAATCTAGACAAACATAGAACGTTCTGTATCAATATAAACCCTTTAAAATAACACTAAACGCAATACCATAATCAGCTCTTCCTTAATAATATTCTCTTTCTTTACTTTCAAACGATTACTCTAGAAGCTTCTGTTCGCCTCTGTACTGCAGTTATACTTTTTTTTTGTTAAAATATAATATGTCTATAATATAAAAGAATGGCGGGTTAGTGCAAACACTTATAACTCGAAATCAGCTGAACAGATTTTTATGATGCTTGGTTTATTGGATTCTTCTCCGCTCCGGATTACATAATAACTATTAAAACATCGAAATAGATATAGAAAATAAGACAAAATATGTGTTTTTGTATAAATTACAAATTTGAAATCAATTTTCATAGTACGGACTACAGGACAACCTCTGTCAGGAATGCTAGTTAGGTATATTTATTAATACATAATTTTGTTTACGAGAGCTGTCTATGAAAGGTATTATAAAAATATAAACAAAGTCATTTTAGTGAAAATAGTTTTATCTCATATGTGAACGTAAAATCGAGTTCAAATTTTAATTTAACAAAAGCATTTTATGTTGACTGTAATACCTACGTACTAAAATATAGTTTTCATTTTCCTAAATATTTTCGTAAGACGTTTCGGAATAGAGCTACTTCCGCCAATACAATACAGCACATATAGGGTAGAGGGGGTAGTTTCCCCTAAGACGATTTGTTTCAGCGATAAAGGAGGGCACACAAAGGCTTGAGGTGATCTCGAGAAAGTTCGCAAGGCTGTGCAGGTAACTGGGCCAAGTTGTTTTTAATCAAAACACGTCCAGTGGAACGGATTCTTTGCTTGGCGCCTTCCAAGGATATGACGCAAGTTATTTTACTGGAAGGAAACCTTTTCCCCGAAATAATGTCTCTTTTTTATCGCGTACCAAAACATGACTAGCGTTTTCTACAGTTTTTTTTCGCATTTCATAATAAAGTTCAGAGGATGTTATGAAATCTCATCATCATTGGTGTCGGTTATCTTATAATATAAACGTTTATGTCACTGACTCACTGCCTGACTGTTGTCATTAACGCTTTTAGTTCCGGCGTTTCCCAGAATATGGCGCCACTCGCAACTAAAGAGAAATTTTGTTCTACTAATGTGGCTGACAGTAACATATTATTATGACTGGTGGCTTTTTTTAAAGGTCTTGATATGGAGAAAAACAATTACGGGTTATTTTTAAAGATTCACATGCGAATTCAGCCATAAGAAAGCAAAGTTTGCATGAAAAAGTTTACGCACTCAAGTAATTTAAAGATTCACATGCGAACTCATAGCGGATAAAAGCCAAACTAATGCAATAATTGCAATAAAAAGTTTAATCAATCAAATAATTTAGCACCCACATGCTAAAAGCCATTTGCATGCAAAGTTTGTAATAAAACGTTTAACAGAAAAAATAACAAAACTAATGACTCTAATAATCCATGACTAATGTTCGATTTTTAAATGGAACAAACCACTACGGGCTTACGACCGTCTTCTACTGTTATTTCGAAGGCTGGCTTAGTGTGATCACTTTACGTTAACAACGTTCGCCATTAGGTGGTAATGTTTGTCTCCGAAACTCTTAATCATGAGAATTCTCAACATGTTCAACATGTCGAAAAATCTCATGTATGTAACAAGTAGAAATTTAATAATTATTAATGAAACATAGAGAAAAATGTTGGAAATTATTGAGAACAAGAGAGTTTGTTCCATCGAAAATTAGTCATCAACAAGAGTCATTAGTTGTTATTTTTTCTGTAAGATCTAGTCCTGAAAAAAAAGTCACAAGAATCTAGACATAATTAAAACGTTTAAGTTGTTTTTTGAGTTTTCATAAAAATTTGTTACGTATGAAAATTCACCTTTTTTATTTATACGAATGAACAAATAACATAGGAAATTATTCACCTTAATTGAGATTTGTAATAATCAATTCGTACTTTGGTCATAAAATGAGAGGTGGCAAAAGAGTCGAAAGGAATGAACTTTCCTTGCTCCGAAAGATTCGTCAGTGTACTAGACTGAGAACTATCGGAGGCTTGAAAGAACTTAGTAGAGAAACCTAGATAAAGAAAGCGAATTTAACCTACAAAAATGAATATGAGTCTATTCATTGATAGGCAAAATAATATTATGAATGTAGCATTCTCAAGTTTTGACCAAAAACTTTTTAAGCCCGAATCGTTGTTCAAAATTAAAAAAAAAACACGACGTAGGTACATAGTTCATACAAAGAAATGAAATTCGATCGCACCAGCTATTAGTACCCAATAATATTATGTAAATAGTAGGGAATTACTACTTTCGCTAATATAATAACGGCGTGTTGGGTACAATCAGATGTAATACGATTATTATGCAGATTGGTGTGTTGCGTGGTAACGATTTTCCAACACTTTTGCGTGATAAAATTTCTTCCTACTTTCAACTCCCACTTTTTCTTTCTCCTTCTTCTTCCAAAACTCCCACCAACACAAACAAATATTCTTATTCAAACTGTTTATTGTATTGATATTGAATACTTTCAACTAGTTTTGTCAATCTGTTTGGTTTTTTTATGAAGAAGAATGGACAAGCACAATAAAAATACAATAACTTTTATTTAATAAAACTTTTTTTTTTCACTGAAAAGTGAATCCCTCTACTCTCTTTTAAAGGTTTCGATTATGACACACTGAGGAGAAAGTTCATTGATATGGGAGAAATTTCAGTAGAGATCTTTTTTTAGCCTCCATAATGGGTTGTTTTCCTAAGAATGCGACGTTTCAGAGAAAAGCGTCAGTAGAACGTTGTTTATTTTGTTACCGTAGTTACAAAAAACATTTTCGTTATTTTGAAAAACGGCCGCCGGCTTGTCAGTGTCAGATGATTCGTGAACGCTTTCATTGATAGTACTGAATCAATTCATATTAAAAAAAAGCACCTCCTGTGCTACGAGATTGATATAAATTGTCTTCTCCCATATACGATATTCATTCTCCTCTGATGCCTGGACATCCTCCAAACAAATAACTATAAATCAAAATCAAGATCGTTAATTTTTACGCTCCGACACAATACGCAAATTGACGTTTGTTTTTAAAAAAACGGAGGGAATAAATGGGCACGGAATTTACCAAATGTCACCGTAAAGACCGCCGTCTTTTAAGCTGCCGTAATATACGGCCGCTCCCTAGGAACCCATTGCATAAGCCCCGATTTGCAATATTTGAGACATCACCGAATGGAAAAACGTTGAAACATAGGTGAATAATAATATAAGAAGTATTCCAAAACAAGTTTGGCAGTATAGTTTTTAGAGGTTCAAAACTCGTTTATTTTTCGTTTAGAAAGAAAATTTAATATGAGAAGTTTGAACTAAATCGCTGGCAAAGCTTGTGATATTTCGATTATGTCAACTCCGAGCGAATTTGAATTTGTATTAAAATATTTTGATTGATTTATTATGAATAAACAAAATATCCGCTGTTTGCTCAATATGTTATGTCAATATTTCTGTTTGCATTGACTTTATAAAGAAAATGAAACGTAAACAAATACAAGAAGGCAGGATTCATCTTTGTTTTCCAACGCGAAATATAATATTACTACTTATTTCTTTTGAAGACTTTAGGTTATAAATTTCAGAAGAAACACTTAGGTACCTACTTAGTATTTAATTATTTATTTATGACTAGCTTATACCCGTCTTGCTTTACGTTTTTGATTCCGATTGTCAGGCTTGATCGGTAGGTAATTACCTAAACAGGTTCTAGTCTAGCTTCCCATTGCTTAACATACCACTTTAACTGACATAAGCACAGAAAAAGAAGAATGACACTTTTACAATTTTTGTTTTACCGACCTCATAATACACGAACCTATTCAAACCACAGAGCTCTCTCTATGAAAACTTGCAAATTATGTCCACAGATAATATAAATATACTGATTATGTCGGTAGGTTCGTATATTTTTTTTTTTTTGAGGTCTATAATAATAAAAAAAATATTATACGAACCTACCGACATAATTTGCAAGTTTTCATAGAGAGAGCTCTGTGGTTTGAATCTTAGCTACATACATTGCCTGCTTTGATATTAATTGGGCAACCCACCCATAGAGGGTGATTTGTATCTGTCAAACTTCGGAATCATTTTACAATTTTTTTCATTAAATCTTTATTTATTGAGAATAATAAGCTTTTAATAACATTTATATGTATAACAAATCAATCTACAATTATTTTATTACATTTTCATACCGTAATACCAAGATCCCATTCAACGTTTACATGAGTAATTTTGTTTCCAAAAGTCTTTTTGAGAAATTTGTATGAAGATCCTAAAAAATACAGTTTTTTAAATAGCTCTAAATATATTAAAGTTAATGCAGCAAATTGTATTTAAGAACCTTCTCCAGCATTTTATACTGCTCTGGGCATATTAATATCTCGACGGTGAGCTGACAATACCTGCTATCTGACAATTTTTGGGAAATGCGTTTTTTGGTTCCATTCTATTCTAAATCGAATTCCGCACATTCTGACATTATCAGATAAGTGAAAAAATGATTATAACATAGTGTTTTTTAATAAAAACATAATAAAAAGCATGACAATACCTGCTATCTGTCAGTTTTCCTTGCAAATATATAGGGGAAAAGGCGCTCATTTTTCATTCATTTAATTTTAGGCATTAAATGAAGCATCAGGTCACTATAATAAAGGAATTGGATATATTGAATATCGATGTTTACAAGGAAAACATAAAAAAACTGTCTATGATAAAAGTTCATTGATACATGTCATGAATACCGTATGAAAATATTTTCACTGAATAAATACTGATAATTATTTTGTAAGTAAAGTATGAAAATAATAACGCAAATGATGATTTTTGATTATGACACATAGGATACAATATTCCAGTTGATCTGGACACACGATAAAACTAGAGAATTATAATCATCAATTCATTTTTAATGGATTTACAAGCTGATTAGTCGACACCAACATCGAATGCCACAAAAATTTCGTCCACAATAATTAAATATGTGAATTGAAATTGTATTTATTATTACGAAAGAAGAATATAAAACAAGAAACAATAATTCTTGACAGAAATATATTTGTATAAAACAATATTCAACTTCATTTAAACTAACTGAAACGATTGGTAGCCTACAGCTTCCGGGGCCAACATCCTTACTGTACCGTATTAGAGGTCGTGGGTACAATCGCAGGTGCCATAAAAAAGGTAAACGAAAGTCACATATAAGTTTTGAACAAGATGAAGTAATGAGTTTCTGTTATTCAGCATGTGGTCAACGGAGTAAGAGGACGTTCCATCGAAATACCTACCCTCGTATCTTCATCAGAAATGTGAGATCATGCAATAAACTACCTCACTTCCTTGGTTAGGTTATTGAATATATTTAATAGGCACTTATACACAGTTCACTTTTGGAGTCTTTTAGCAAACTGTAATTTGTTGACCTAACTCTTTGAGCGTTTCTCATATTGCCTATACCTATAGTTGTGACGGTCAGAATTCTTCTTCGCCTTGTCGTGTCTTATGCACGTGCATATTATGTATTATTTTTAAAAAATTCAAAATAAAATGGGATATTGTAAATATAGAAGCAAATTTCAGGATTTTCCAAACATATTTACTGGTTAATGTAATGGTTTTCAATGTGCTGAAGGACTCTCTGAAAAAGTCTCTTTGACTTAAATTTGCCATTGCTCGAATTGCTCTTTTTGTGTTATATGTAATATCAGACCTTGTAATAGAAAGACAACTCGTCCGAAGTAAGTGTTAGGATTAAAGAAACTGACTCTTGTCACAAGGTCTACAATTGTGTCCAGCTTGATCGATTACCCGGAGCACTATTATATTGCAAAAAAACCTTCCTTTAGATTTAAATTCAAATGATTGTACAACTCATTGAATAATGTAATGACAAATGCATTTTTTAATTCTGCTTTTATGCATACAATCGATGTATTTAAAAAGTAATGTGATTTAAGAAAGTTGAATTGATAGAAAATTGATGTTTTATATAGGATTATTAATAACAATAGCTGCTAAGTGACCATTTTTCAGAAAGCAATATCAGCTATGTGCAGTATCCAGTATTTACAGTAATATTTATTACAAAATAGAATATTCAGATGTTCAAGTACACTAATTTAAGAATATTTGCATCATTACATTTTCGAAAAGTTGAGAAATGCGTATTCCAGGAAGTTTTTTGTCTCTCCTGAAAAATTTGCTAAAGTGGACTTAGCAGGTATTGTCAGCTCACCGTCGATCTATCTTAGCATTTGTATTTTGAGCGTGATGTTCACATATACGGTTAAAGTATTGTCAAAGGCAAATAAAAAAACAAACATTTCTAAAATATTATGTAGATATCTTCTAAAAATAAATCAGTTGATATTCTGCTTTTAAATATTAACTAACTAATGGGAGTTCTTTTCACTATGTGACGGATTTTTTTATTTTTTTATTCAATGATGAGACATTGATTGATTTTATTATCTAAAAAACAATATGTTCCTACCGTTCTCAGCATAGGCGTCAAATTCTGGTCAAGAGGTCCCAGTTTTGAATCCCGATTGGCCAAGAAATTTCTTATGTCATTGTGTTTTTTCACATGAAATTTCTACTTTACTCAGGGTTGGAATCCTTTCTCAGATTTGACGGGACCGGTAGACCAATAGAGTGCCTCAAGCATTAAGTGCTACTGATGGCTATAGCTACGCATGGAAAAGTGTTGTACATTTATTGATGGCTTATTGAAGACTTTTTTGTTAATAAAATAATATGTTTTTAACTAGGTAGGTACTTATCAAAGTAAAACAGACAACATTCCAAAAAACCACAACCTTCGTAGCTCAGGTATAACGATAGTCGATCGTCGACTCTTAACTGATTTTTTCATACTTTATTGTATACTACATAATTCTGTTATGTATTTTCATATGTCATAGCATCAGGCCTAAAATACAAACCTAACGAAGAATTGTTTTCTTCCCAGAGCTGTGCAAAATCTTCCAGTGTTTGTAAAATACAGTTTACTACATTTACTGTAATATTTTTAAACGAGTATTAGCTAGAATTCAATATTAGTCGAACCCAAATATCATAACAACACTTTAATTGCGAACAATAACTATGGATACTAGCAATACAGGAAAATTTGTGATATTCTTTATATGTGGCGGTCAAATGGTCATGACTTATAGTCATATCCTGGCGCCAAACACATGACAGCAGTCGCAGTCTTTAAATTGGGTTGCTCTCTTTTTCTAAATAATTTTCAACTTTTATCTCTATTTTCCATTGATTATTATATTTCTACTTGTTGCATACATGAGATTTTTCGACATGTTGAACATGTTGAGAATTCTAATGATTAGGAGTTTCGGAGACGAACATTGTTACGATCACACTAGTCACACTAGTAAATAGTCACACTAAGCCAGCCTTCGAAATAACAGTAGAAGACGGTCGTAAGACCGTAATGGTTTGTTCCATTTAAAATCGAATTGTTAGGGTCAGTAGTTATTATTTTTCTTTAAGATCATGACTTACAAAAGAATTATCGGTACTTTTAACTTTAATTACTAAATTTTATTGCGATAAGTACCTACTTAGTTAATTGTTCACTAAACTGTGGATGTTCATCAAAACGAGTCAATTAATGTAAGAAAATGATCGAAAAGTATAACAACACTTTTAGTTGCGTACAACAACTATGGATACTATAGCGACACAGGAAAATTGGTGATTTTCATTATATGTGGCGGTCAAATGATCATGACTTACAAAAGAATTATCGGTAGGTAAGAAAATGGTCGATAAGGATAACAACAATTTTAGTTGCGTACAATTACTATGGATACTAGCGATACAGGAAAATTTCGTGTTACAATGTGTCAGAGGTTTACTCGTAAAAGCAGTTAATATTAAGTGTACGTATTTCAATGATCGTTATTGGAAAAATCCGATGTACTAGAATGTATGTAGTTGTGCTGCAATGTATGTAGAAATTGCCACTTGGAAGGCGGATCCATTTTAAAATCTAAAATCCGTCTTTATCATCTTACTGCAGGAGCACTCCTTACTTTGTGGCGAAAGCTATAGTTGGGATGAGAATCATGGAACATCGATTGGAAGAATTTAAAAAAGAACGCTGTAAGAACAAGGTTCACACTAAATTGAGTAGTGAGTAATTCTGAGTAAAAATCGTACATACTATTTATATGTAGCCGAAGTAGATATAATTAGGTTTTAAAAGGAAAAGATCTCAAACCAATGTAGAGGATGGTTCAAAGCCATCGTATTATAATAATATACATGTGAATACTGTACACAGCCCAAGATCTCACATCTCCGGGAATTGAACTATACCATTATGTAAAAAAACAATTTCACAGCATCATTACAAATACCTAGGAATTAAATATTTCAATGAGCTACCTAACTACATTAAAACTTAATTTCTTAATATTTAGTAAGATATATGAATAATTTCTTTCATAATCTTACCATAATAATTCAGTAAAATTTGGTACATTTAAGTATAAAATAATAAATAATAATAAAACTATATTACTTTCACTCTAGCAAAACGCCATTTCTGTTACTACTAGTGAATTGGACTAAAATATAGATTCACACACGTCTAACGCACCCCATCAGCGATCAGTGACGAGCGATGAAAGGCGTTTCTCGCGTAAAAAAAATTTTAGTCGTTGGCGTTTGTTCGAATCGGCTAATCCTTTTTGACGTTTCCTAGGACCTTCAATTCAATATACAGACGAATATTATGTGGTTGTGAATATTTAAGATTTTTAGATATTTTAATATAGGTACTTACCTTTATCTTAACGAAAATCTCACATTTTGTTATTTTTTTATGTTATCAATGGATAAAGACATTCAAGAGAAATAGGCAAATTATCGTAGATTAGGGTGGGTATACATCCGAAGTAATGTAACCAATGCAATTTTGCAGTCTAATCGATAACTTTCAAATATACAACATCGACGAAAAAACTTTGATCGGCATATAATTTTATCGATGACTGTATACTTTTATCATCCCTTTTAAATTTATATAAATACGCACAAATCTGTATTGGTATCTACATTAAAATAATTCATCTTTTATGTTTTTACAATAGATTTACTTTACGACTGACTATAAAAGCTATTCAATATATTAAACAACACTGTTTAAGTGTTGCATGGATCATGGATCATGTTACTCTGTAAATGTACTTGTTACATCTTTTAAACTTTCAATCAAAACATAGGTAGGTATGCTGAGACCATAGATTATACTGCCTCTTTCGAATACGAATGAGAGAGACAGCAATATCTATGGTCTCGTAAGCAACTAGTGCTGTATGTTGAATATTTTGTGCTAAGATCTTAAAGTATAGGAGTATGTATCATACCGTTAAGAGATTAGGAAGATACCTGTTATTGGAGCACTGAAGATTCTAAGTTTTTGTTTCATCAAATTATTGTTTGGGCTTTTCAGTGTTCTGTTGGTGTCTAATAATGAATATTTTATTATGTGTATACGTTTATGTACGAAGCGTGTAAGAAACGTTTTAGGTAGTCGGTGTACCGAAGTTGGCGCTGAAAAGAGCTGTTGGTCGCCCATTTCATGTATGTATCTGTCAATGTATTTATTTAATCTTATGTAACAGTTTGTACTGCTTCTTTTCATTTGGTTAGTTGGCAGAAATCGTGTCAGTAAATTAACTATTACGGGTTTTACTGATTATTGGTGCTGTGACTGGAAGAAGTTCGATGGTTCAGCTAGTAATATAATGTAAGTCAACAAGTTTAGTGCGTAAAATACTTCTTGTAGATTTTTTTTCTATACGTATTTCTCCCCGCAATATTTCACAATATGTCGTAATTCAGAACATATTATTACTTATGGAATTATAAATGACGCAATAAATAATATTTTTATAGAAAAATAATAGTCCATTGAGCAGCGATCCAAAATGTGCTGGGAGGCCAGACGTGCCGGGTACAAAAGGAGATTATAAAACGCCAATGGATGAACGCGCTCAAATCTCGTTTAGAAAATAAATAGCCAAGATATCATAGGGAGGAGTGTGGGCCATTGTGTTCTCTGCTTGATTGTACGTGGTGATGCGTGATGCTTTTGTGTTAGGAGGAAGGTTTAACAACACACAATACTTCCTATCTCTAATATAAATGAAAGTTGCATTAGTGCCAACACTTATAACTCGAGATCGACTGAACAGATTCTTCCGACGTTTGAATTATTGGATTCTTCTCCGCTCCAGATAATATAATAGCTAATAAAAAGTTGATTAAATGGATAATAAATAATTATATAATCTCTAATATAAATGAAAGTCGGATTAGTGCGAACACTTATAACTCGAGATCGGCTGAACAGATTCTTCCGACGTTTGAATTATTGGATTCTTCTCCGCTCCAGATAACATAATAGCTAATAAAAAGTTGAATAAATGATATAAAATAATAATATAATGCTTAAGTAAGTATGGAACGGATTGCACCGCTACTGCTACCGCATCTGTTGGGGAAATAGGGAGATGTCGGGTAGATTGATATTTTGGTAGAAAGATTCTATAAATCAATGTTTTCCCTATGTTTCCACAGATGGCTATCTGGCTTATAAAAAAGTCTGTAAATACCTACTTTTTTATAAGTCAGATGATGAAAATTCAATATAGATATCTAATATAATAAATGGGTGAGTTTTGGTGATTTTGAAACAACTGATTCATAATATAACCATATAACTTTTGATTTTTTCACAATGAATAGTCATGTATATTAGCTATGTTCTGTTACCCATCAATAGTTTACTGAATTTAAGGCGGGACGAAGTTCGATGGGTCAGCTAGTTTATAATAATATCATACTGGGAGGTCGATTCTGTAACGATGATTCCGCTCACGCTTTTAAAATTCTCTAAGCAATATATTTTATGAATAAAATATGTTGCAATTGAAAGTTTCGGTAAAATTATCCAGACTCCCTCACACGGCCATTCCTTTGGATGACGCTTCGCGGGCTGACCACCGAAATGGCGGAAGAAAAGCTGGGAATCGACCTCGCAAAAGGCCAGCCCCGCGATACCTTTCGAATTCAATCCACAAGGCATAAAGTATGAAGAAAAGTGTTATTTTTTTATGTATACCAGATACCTACATATTAAAACTTACCCAAAATTTATGGCTTGTGGACTGCGGATGCGAATGTTATTCGACAATACTAATTAAAAATCTTAATACATTTTGAAAGTAAGTTTTTATCAACAAATCTAATGCAGTTCATTCACTTTAAGAAAAAAACATCTACTGAATTTTAATTAGGTAGGTACTCTTCACGCACGCAAATTATTTAGCGAGATTATTACAACACTAGCAGCAAAAACGTATTGTATTAGCAACTAGGTATCGACTTTTTTTAGATTTCGCGTTGGGTTAGTTTTTTTTAAAGAAAATACCGATTTACGGACGAACTTTGGTTGGTTAGTGTGAAAGATGTCAAAAGTGTATTTGTGTTCACTTCCAGTGAGCACAGATTCATTTAAAAAAAAAAAAAAAAACTTACTTACCAATAATAATTGTATAATGATAAACTCACTTCAAACTAAACTTAATAAGCGTGGTTGGGAATAATTCAAAAATATAAGCAGTTATGTATTTCATAAGTCGGCAAAAAGCGTTGAATATATACATAGAGTCATATAATAGTCAGGTAAATAATAGTATTATTATTATCATCTAAGCATAAAACAAAATATATGGTGTGCGTGTGACGGTTGCGTCATAAATAAAGAAGTACGTTCGTATGTATGTACCAATATATCTGACGTGAAGTTATGAGAATACCGAGTTAGTTTTCAACGACAAAATAACAAAATATTTCACCCTTTGCGCTTCATTAAGTTTTATAGCCCGCCACGTTCCATGTATGTTTGGTAGGCTATAGCATTTTTAAACATTCTTTTTTCGAATTTGAATTTTATTTCGCAAAACTTAAGCAGTAGGAATAAAGGAACATGAGGTGACAGCCCGAATCTTTTTCCTAATGTTATGGCCTTGAGGATTATGATTTATTGACCATGGGTCTCCAAATTATATGAATCGCGATAGCTGACTCGGCGACTGATACTCGGCGACTTGTCTCTATAATAATAACGCATTAGCACTTGGAACTTACACGAACTGTGAGGAGAAAGAGATAAGAATGACTTTTGCGACTCTTTTGATTTCTATTTATACCTGTCATTGATAATTTGAGGAGTAGTCATTTCCGGTGCTAAGCAAAATTAAAAAAAAATATGTTTAAAAAAAAGTACAATAAAAAGGTCTATAACCATGCAAATATTGAAAATGATTGAATTCAGTAGGTGCATCAAGAAAACCTAATTAATATTGAACATGTCACCCGTGCATTAAACAACTGAACTATGGTGCGCTCAAGACAGTTTTCATTTATTCTCTGTTTTAAAACCTAAACGAACCACCTCCCCTTTTTATTTTATAGGTATACTTTGTATCTCTTAAATCCAAACAGCTGATGCACAATGCAATCCTGATACCGTCCATGATGTATGGGATTGAAACATGGACATGGACGAAAAATCTGGAAGTTGGAATAAATGCTGTGGAAATGAGATCACTGCATAGGATATGCGGAAAGAGCCAGATTGATAAGGTGAGGAATGAGAATATATGAAAGGAATGTGGAGTGGATGTTAGCGTAGTGACTAGATTGAAAGTTAATAAATTAAGGTAGTTTGGGCATGTTTAGAGAATGAACGAGGAGAGAATGACAAAAAGGATATATAAATCTGAAAAAATGGGTGCACGCAGACGAGGCCGACCTCGAATGACATGGTCCGATCATAATAATATCGGTTCAGTCTTAGAGGAGGGCCAATTCAGGAGCAAAAGGAATAGAAGAGCATGTATGCGGAATTTTATGCGTTTGGAAGAAGCGAAAGAGGTGTGTTTGGATAGGACAGAATGGAAATCCGTACTCTCTGCCTCCCACCTTCGGTAAACGGCGTGATGGGTTAAAAAAAGTATAAGTACTTTGTCAATAACTTTTAAATGAGGATTTTTTTAAATATTATCTTTGTATGGTTTGATGATATACCTAATACTGTTTAATGAATGTTTTTGTATTGGATTTGGATCACCATTGAATCTACAGTGAAACGAAAACCACCCACATTCAAAACCCTCTTTAACGACAGGTATATATAGCCACTTCCTACTTTGTGTATATGTTTTCCTTCAAGGCACGTACGATCCGAGCACCTGGACTCCTGGACGAACACAGAAAGAGGGAGAGAAGGTTAATCAATAAACAATAGACACATTCTGGAAACGTTTCGTCTTTGGTACAAAATGGAGCGAGTCTTTCAGTCCAATAGGATGCATATTATATGCATGAGATGTGGAACCGTAAATTGAAATAAGATGAATGGAGAATATTGAATGGTTCAAACGAAAACTAAATTGAAAAGGACAGTTACAATAGTTCTTATATTCAGGACATAAAAAAATACAATAAACTTAATTCGGTTGTCCCTACACTATAACATCTTTGATATACCTAGGCCCCAGAATCTAGAATTTTAGGGAAAATTTGTATTGTGTATAAAAATAGAATCATTAGGTATGGACCTGCTTTTATTAATTAGATGTTTTGACTACGCTTCGAATGGGTCACAAATAGGATCAAATTTCGACTGTAAATTCTGCGTATTTTGCGAACGGTCTCAGCGTAAATATAACCCTATTTTTAATAGAAGTAAAATTTTACAATTATTTTTATAACGCGTTACGTATTTTTTTCATAAAGTTCCATTTTTAATAATCAGAATAATAAACAAAGGTGATAATAGTCAAATTTCAGAGTTACCACTTGCAGGAATAAGATTAAAAAGTGAAGTCTTAAGCCCCCCATTTACAATCGCTCCAAAATGGATGTCATCCATATCGACAGATGCAAAACTTGAGTTTTCTTTTTTTGATAATCATAGCCTATCGCTCTACGAGCTGAGCTTCCGCCCTCTCCAGTTTTTTTTTCAACCAGTATAAAGAAATTTCACTACGTTCGTACAAGTATTTTGTTATTCTTTATTTAAATATAACAGCAACACCGAACACGTGTACCCTGGTGGAAGTATGTTTTTAGCACTGGACAATCAAGTGATGTGACACTTTGACCACGCCCACTCAAGTTTCCCCATTGACGATCCATTTGAAGTGATGGACGAATGGCTTGACGTGATTGAATTTTGGACTGATAGATATTCGACTCACCCTATCACTCCACACCATTCATTTTATTTCCACCAATTGCGGTAATTTTTTGGAGAGACATTACTTAATTTGGATGGATGGAGTGATCATAATGAGCCTTACTGAGACTCCAGACAGCCTTTACTTCATAGTCAATCTGGTCTCTAAAGAATAGAAATCGAACAGTAGAAATAAGAGTTTTTTTAACAATATTTTAAAAAGAGGTCGTGAAATTATAAAAACTCATATTTATTGCAGTACCTAATATTAATCTCCTCCAATGTTGCATTCAAGAGTAGCGTATGGTTGTGTACATAAAAACAAATTTAAGGCAAGATCATTTCACATTTTTTTACGTTTAAGAGTACATTATTTTAAGTCCCCAAAATATGGTCACCTGTAGGTACTCAGCGGGGTTAATGTTTTTTTCTTGAGCGCGACTTAAGAATTGAAGCTGGCTGTGGGTGAAAACACCTTCCTTGTTTCCAATCGCAAACTAATAATATCCCGCACGTGTTACATCGCGCCGTGAAATTCTTTGAATTGGCCACCATCCAAATCCGTTGCAACCCTTAAGCCTGTCATCTGCAAGAGGAAGCTGCGCTGTATTTATCTTGACTTCATCCTCTTAACGCTGTTAAGATTGATCCATATTCTTCTCTTTTCGCCTGGGTGACTATTCACTTTTGTCTTTGGTCTGGTTCAAGACGGAATTTACCGAATATTAACATCTTAGCCGTCTCAATATAACAATATTATTATGTTCACTGTAAGGTTTCTTCTACATTTAATTTATTAAAGTTCTACATTACAACATAATAATATTATAATACATTATTAAGATTAAAATATATTATATATTTCTTTGTTGTTAAAATATTAATGGCATTTTCGCCATATATATGATATATAAATAAATTAATTATAATATGTCATGGTGACATTATTCTCAATTATTCACGAGTCTCAAGAATCTGACTTAGGGCTCTCCGGTCAAATGAGTCAAGAATTTTTACGGATTGTTGTGTCATCGCTCGTGCTTTTCGCAACCATCTTAGAATACAACTGCAAAAACACAAAAAAACTTTGTAACTTCACGAATATATTTGTGTTTTTGTACTTGTAAAAATGGACCTTCACAAAGTTACCGCCGAAAATATGTCACAATTATTTTCATCTCGGAATTTTTCGTTTTATGGATTATAAAGTTAAATCTTAGTTTTTCATTAACACTTCTTTCTCAAAACAAACGATGAGCAGGTCATTATTAGAGTGTGATGGGAATAGGCGAGTCGTAAATAGGGAATTTACGTTCCAGTTTAAAAGGTAATAAATACAAATTTGATGTTTCGACCCCTTAATGAATACAGCGGCGATATAAAATTTTATTCTTTGTCTTATTACGATTCTAAATTAAAACTTCACCCCCAAAACATCCCCGCTACATTGTTATTATTACTAGGTATCGTATTATTTAGCACCAAGGTAACCTCTTTAGATGCAAATTTAGCCTTATTTATTTTGTAACCCTCACATTTATAATGTTTAACAACAAAATACCATCGAAAAAATAATAGAGTTGTAAAAACATCTCTAACAAGTCCGTTAGTTTAAGAGTCAAGCATGAAGCCTTCTAAAAACTTTTAGCCACATTTTGCTTCCCAATCTAAAATCACACGATAGACGAAGACCCTCACAGGGAATAAGATTCTGAAAAAACAACACAGAGCTATTAAGAAGCTTTGTTGGGGCTCTCACTCAAAGATTTGAGGTGAAACGAACTGATCAGATGATCAAAAAAGTCACTTTACCAATTTCAGAGAGTCGCGGTAGTGAAGTAGACGTGGACCGGGCACGTGGCCTTGAATGACAGATGAATCAGAGTCGTCCTTGGCAGGAATAGGAATAAGCCCAGAGACTCTCATAGCAGAAGGGGATGTGGAAATATTCTGGCTTTTGTTAGTTTTGGCTGCGGACGAGACGAACCCAATACAGAGAGATATAGCACGAAGTTAGGGAGATAATATGTTAAAAAATGGACGCAAAAAAACCTGAGTTAAGTGTATAAGAAGGCAACGTTTCTTCAAATCGTTAAACTATCAAGTTTTATCGTATTTTATTCTACTCTTGTCATATTTTCCAATATTTTGTATCTGCAGGTGTTAAATGGTTATTGGAATATCCTAGCAATAGCGCTGCAGATCTTCAGGTACATGAACAAGGGTGCTCCAGTTGAGGGGGTTTGTGGTTCTATTAATAACAAGAGCCCTCTTGTCTGAGGATTAACTCTCTAAATTATTTGACGGAATAATTTACAACAGTCAAAAACAACAATGACTAGTCATTTCAGACAAAAGGCCAACTATTATAGAGAAATCGTTATTATTCTTGTATTGTTTTGTATTTTTTTTAGGTTCCGTTTATTCCATATATCTGCAAAATGGTTTAGTTCCATTTTTGTCAGTTGTTTGGATATTTTGACATTTTTGTAGCATAATTTTTTACGTGGTTGGTAGCCTAGTGGTTACGACGCCGGCTCTAATAGTGTTTCGTACTGGAGGTCGTGGGGTTCGATCCCAGGTGCCAACCATCTTCCTCTTTTACGACACAAGCTTTAATTAGCTTACTGTGAAAGAGTATATTAATTCTTTATTCTCTCTTATCAACCCGTAGGTCCCTTGCGGGACTCTTGGTATCATCACATGTTACAAATCATACAAAAACAGTATAGCAAAGAAAAATAGATATACAAAATACATAAGATTTTAATTACAAGGAAAATAAATAATATACATAAATCAGCACAATACGGATAATACAATTTCAATAAGAAAGCACAGTAAAAAATAAATATAATACCGTAATTATTGTTTAATGCTAAAAGGGCTTCACTTTGAGTGAGCACATGCTGTTCGATATACAACATGGGTAGGCGCTAGGTACGTATATCGAATTGAGTTTACGAATAGGTAATACATCGTTTTCAAAATCATTCTATGCGTATTGAGTGCAACAAAAGCGATCGCTTTTTTTCCTTCCTTTCTCTCTTTTCTGATTCACCTAACGCATAAACGTCAAACTCGTACGTAATACATAACCCGGAAATTCGTCATCAAAATAATGGTCGGCGGTTCCATAATATATTAAGTGTTGTGCACATTATAATATTGTGAATATTACTGGAACCAGGAGTGAGTGAAGGTGAGTCCCTTTTACAGTCCACTTCTTCTTTGTTCGTCTATGTACCCCCTGCCTAAAGCTGGGAGACATAGGGAACACACACCTACCTATTTTTTTTTTAAATTATATAACGAACTCAGTAGCCTAAGTTGCTTTAATGTATTTCTTAACGTGTTATTCGATCTTCAGATAAAAAAAGCATCTCATATTAATTTCGATCCTACCATAATATATTGTGTTGTAATAATATACCTATGTATAGCTTAAAGGTAAAATCAATATTCAGCTGGGGTTAAACATTATAATTATTATTATCATCTAAAGCATTAATAATATTGAATAGATATTTTATGGATCCATAAAGGTCAATGTTCGTAAAAAAGCATCGTTAAAACATTCGCCACACAAAGGAAATTCAATCCATTAGACTTTTTCCCAACGATTGTTTATTTAACTCTCAGTTTGACTTATAGATATTATCCAATTTATGAGCGAACGTTTTATACGGAAAATTTATAATAATTTTATTGAAATATTAAATCAAACAATTAAAAAAAATTGAGTATGGTTCTTTTTCCGTAGGTATTCCAATCTAAACACTTATCTACACTACTATTATAAAGAGGAAAGTTTTGATTGTTTTTTTAATTAATTGTTTGACGGGAATAGGCTCCGAAACTACTGAACCGATTTGAAAAATTCTTTCACTATTGGGAAGCTACACTTTCCCCGCTGAACATAGGCTATATTTTATTTTCATATAGCCTTGGATCCTTACAAAATTTTAATATAAAAAAAGCTCTGATTGTGTTTTCAAAATAATATGTTTAAACGTTTAACTGTTTATTGAACAAAACTTAATGAAGTTGCACTTATTCGTTTAAGACCCGATCTTATAAGCATCAGTTAGCTAAATTTTGTTACATTTTACCAGAGATCTACCGAACAGTGGGGCTAGTACGAGTTTAATCGAAAGCTAATTGCACGCTAATAAGCGTCCAAAAAGTGTTCGAAAATCAAACGATCGAAATATCATTCGACCATTTTTGTATGGAAATTTTTCGTAACTCTTTCGATGATCGTTTCGATATTCGATCATCGAAATCTCATACTAGGGGTACAGTTCAATATTAATCTACACATTTTCTAAAAATGAAATCTGTTTTTACATTTTTTTACGTCTTTAAGCATTTTCGTTGCCAACCGAGTGGTTTATAATGTCGACTCAAATAAGAAAATTGTCAGCAATTTGTTCAGTAATGTCAAAACGTATGATTTGACAAAATGATATAAACTTAAAAAAAACTCTCGTTTCCTCCTTTTGCACTAATGCGGTGTTCACACGAGGCGAATATCGCCAGGACTCCAAAATTTCGCCAGCCAAATAAACCGTGTGAACAGATTGTCGATAAATCTGAAGCGATAAAAATGATTGAAAACGATATCGCCTCAAGTTGACTACCTTTCAACTTTTGTTTCTGGTGGCACGCATGCGCAGATATGCGCGGCGTCCGTATGTTCTGTTTCATGACAGATATAAGCACTGTTCCAAATTTATTTCTCCTTAGAATTCAATTCCACACCCAATATCTGCGTTTTCATTTTATTTTTCCTTAATTGTGTATATGATATAAGTGTCCTTATATCGTCTAAAACAACATTTTCAGCTAACCCCAAACATTCCGTAACTTCTACCTCGACGTCCGCCATTTTTAAAACTACGTTAAAATCAGCGCACTTGACACTAGATTGAATGTATGTCGGTGGATTTATGTGAACACATCACACGATCAATGGGCGACCGAGCGATATTTTTTTTATGCAAGCGAAATCGTCTGGCCTTATATCGCCTCGTATGAACACCGCATAAGTGGGGTGACAAACGGAGAAACGATTGATTGGTTGGTTGAAATGAAGATAAATTAAAATTTATTGGATATCTATTGGATAGGTATGTACATAATTTTGTTACATTGTAGATAATATGTCTTAAGAAGGAAGTTAATGGTTTCTCCACCCCAACAACCTTAACTATTTCTAATAAATCTATCAGTAATGTTTCCGGGCGTTGGATGAATCCACCTAGTTTCACCTTGCATCTCTGCAGTGACACCGCTACTGCATCCCGGCCAATAATTTATCTTGCAGGCTGACATCTTGCGTCATAATGATATTATCGTGTTACCTGCTGGCTAACCTACGGGGTAGCATCGTAGAGCCAGGTGTCAAGCTGCTTAGCTCCATACACTAGGTGATTGCTTTACGAACATTAACCCTTCCAAGAAAACCCTCGATTAGTAAATTCTTGTGAGACATTGATAAATTCGTTTCGGTTTCTAAATTCGGATGGGTGTTTCGTTGTCCTCTAAGCAAAATCTTCCAATTGGGGTGTCTAATAGTGGAATTTTGAGGTGGTTGGTAGACCAGCGGTTTCGACGTCGGCTTTCGCACTGTTTTGTGCGGAGGTCGTGGGTTCAAATCCCGGCCGTGCCGACTATTTTCCACTTTCACGACACAAGCATTTGCTTTGTGTGAAAGATGTCAAAAGTGTATTTGTGTTCACTTCGAGTGAGCACAGAATCATTTAAAAAAATTTTTTTTTGGATATACGTTTCCATAGTTTACAGTAAATTTCTCCTTACATCTTTGATCTGCTCTTTTTTAGGATGGATGATTGGAATTTCTCCATTATATTGTTTAGTCTACATTTAAGATCATTCTTTTAGTTCTGTCGCTAAAATTGGTAGTCTCTCCCTAGCCATTTTATCAATGTGGTCTCTCCAATGGGTTTTCCTTTCACTACTCCATCTTACTTGAACGTTTCAAGTCCGGCGGATTTCATTATTTGGGATTTTGCCTTTGGGCCTATTGATCCTTATAAGTGCTGTGTAAGGCTTGAAACCTTCGATGGTTAAATTTTATAGATAACTTTTAACCAGTTCATTAGCATGCTTCAATTGCATGATTTTTAACCAGATTTCACAACTCTGGTCTTTGACTTCATATATCTACTTAATTCACAAGCATTATAATAATTGTAACATTATGTACCTACCTATTGACTACGATTCTCTCAGATAGACCCTCTCATACCGTGCTCGGCTCCTTCGAAGCAGAGCTGAGAGATTTGAACATGGTGTGGGAAGAAGTCGAGCGCAATGAAGAGATTTTGTTGCATCCCTATGGCTCTAAGTGGGGTGTAAAGGGTGCATGATTAATTATTGGATTGGATTGACGACGATAAAAAGAAGTAATGAGAAAAGTGATTATTTTTAAATATCTATGTATTTGAGTAACCCAAAACACTGAGTGATCGACTAGCACCACCTACCCGAAAAACACATACAAAATAGTGAGTTCTGTTGTTTGAACGGGCGTATACAAGACCTACCGCAAGACAAGAACTTTGGGTACCTACAGCCACCATTGACGCGTCGAATCGAAATCACAATTTCGTCACACGGTGACGGATGATCCCTAGTTGTTAATATAATAAAAATATTGGGAAATATCTACAAGTATCACGTTATAATAAGTGAAGAACATAACTATCGGCATGAAGTTAGTAACGAGGAGTATGATATGAGTAGATAATAATAATAATATTGCTGGGATAATATCAGTGTGTAAATAATAATAATAATATCGTGGAAGTATGTAATAAAATATCATCAATCATATTAAGCTTATCATTACGCTACATTGTCGATATATCATGGCTGTGTGTATCGGTAGTTAGCCAAGTCTCTGTTACGACGGCTACAACGGACTTCTTCGATCCTTTTTTTTTTTGGGTCCTCTTTCAAAGATTTTTTTCCTCCCTAATTCAGTGTGATATACGTAATCTTATCGGAGAGTTTTCCTTTCATGGCGTTTATGTTTTTGAAGACAAAATCTGTTCTACTTCTTTAAGTTTTTTTTTTTTTATTGCGTGATATACTTTGTCTAGCCGAATCACTCGAAAATGATTAGGTACAGTACAGAACGCAATAATAATAATCTTTATTTCATATTTTTACATGCATTCTTTTTAACAAAAGCAGCAGCCCCACTAGACAAACTAGTCTGTGTTGAGGCTTACATGATATAACAATAAATTAAAATAAAATAACTACAAAAATAAAAACAAAACAAAAAAAAAAATATAAAAAAAAAGAGACTATAAAAGTCTTAGAGAAAAAAGGGAAATAGAGAGAACTGATAACAAAAATAAAAACAGTAAAACAAAATATAATATAAGATAAGAATATAAAAAAAAAAAAAAAAAAAGAATGAAAATAAACCAAAGTAAAACAAAAGAAACGTATATCACGTATATCGTCAATGAATTAAAGCAAAAACAAATAGAGAAAAGAAAACCAAACAAGAAAACCAAACCAAACAAAACAAAAACTCGCGCGCATTTGGACAGGACACAGGGTTTACATCACAAACAAACCCAACACTCAATCAGTCCCAGAAAAAAAAATAAAAATCACTACTACACACTCCGAGGCATCCTCCACACAATTTACTCACTTAATCCGTGTACATATATGCATCATGCCTAAACCATTATGTGGTTCAGGAGTCTCTCCGACTCGTCGACCCCTATCTCAAGCAGATATCGGATGACATTAGACAAGCTTCCCATGTCAACCTTCTTCCTCAAGGAATTAAACAATCTTGGTCCCAGAACCACATAAAACCTCTGTAAGAATAACGTCCTTGTCTGAGGAACACATAAATCGCCCAACTGTCGAGACAACCTGTCACTGTGTCGCGTCATTGATGCTGCCATACGCCTTCTGCCGTATATCTTCATCAATCCGCACATGTAAATCTGACGAACACTCAAAATACTTGTAGTCTTAAATAGTTCAACAGTTGGAAACCTGTAACCCAGTCCAAACATCACCTTTAGTATCAGCTTCTGAGCCTTGTACAAGGGATCTAGAATGGTTTTAGCTGCTCCACCCCAGGCCAAAATACAGTAGCTCAAGATCGAATGGCACAGCGCATAATATACTGTTCTGAGGTAAGACTCGGAAAGAATGTTCCTGAGCTCCCCAAAAACAAAGGCAAATTTTCTCACGCGTCCTGTCAGTCTGCTCACATGTTCCCTCCAATTTAAGTGCTCATCTATAGTTACTCCTAAATATCTGACACATTCCACCCTCTCAATAATGGGACATCCACATTCCACGGCATTATCACTACCTCGAGTACAACCACACGAATGACTGAGGATGTCACGATCACGTCCCAAATAGCCACCTCCACGTATAGAGAAACATATATATTTCGTTTTTGATACATTAAGCGTAAGTAGACTATCATTCAACCAGTCAGTTACCCCATTGAATCCCTCTTGACACCTTTCAAATACCTCCTTCCAGCCATCCCCCCTGAACAAGAGAACACTATCATCCGCAAATGTTATAATCCTTCCGTCGGTTAAAGAAAAAATACTTCGGGAAAGAGAATTCATATGTCTAAAGACACAAACACACTGTAGATTTTTAGCTAGCGTTGATAATAATATATTACAGTGATCTTTTTTGCTTTAGCTGCAATATTATGGTGTTTATTTCTCCGCGCTAAAGGCGTATTAGACCTGATTTGTTCACTCAAAACTTAATAACCAATCTTTTAGCCTTATTCACTCACGGTCACCTCTAGGATATGTGGTGTACCTAGAGACGACCGTCCACGTCCAGTGAAGTATTTGCAGAAGTTCAACATGCCTCACTCTATCAAATGCGTTTTCGAAATCTATGAAACAAGCGTATAAATCCCTCCGCTGATTTATGAATACTAAAAATAGATCAAATCGAACCATTAGTATGGCTATTTCTATTTATTTTTTTTCCTGACGATGTCTATAGTCTACCCAGCCAACATTCGCATTTCCCCCCATCTTTTCTCTAGTACGTTTTCTACTAGCTTCCTACCAAACTGCTTTTCAAAATCTATTCTTCAATAACAAAAAAAAAAATGTAACTTTAAATAACTTCGTATAACTTCAATAAATTCTTTCAAGGTATAAAAAAACACAAACAAATATATAAGTGGAAAACAAAAAAAAGCCAAGAGGAAAATAAGAATGGTTTAAAAACTGTCAAAAAGCTTAGCCAAAAAAATGTAAATTCATATTTTTCTTTATTCTTATTTTGTAAATAATAATAATACCTACTTTGGTAATTTTTTACCGCGGTACCTACCTTTGTATATTCTCCTAATACCTACCACTTAGAAGCAATGACAGTTCCTAGAGTTTCAGGATCCCTAATCGCCCCCCAGAGGTTAAAACACAAAATACGGTAAATGTGAGATAAAAGTATAAAATGTCTTAGAATAATAATTCTCCCCTCCTTTTCCCGCATACCAGCGGTTAAATGGAAAAGTGACGTATCCGAAAATTTTCCTAAAATAGGATTATTTATAAAAACGAGTCTGCAATCAATGGAAAAAGAACATTTACTAAGTATATAAATTAAAGTCGGGTTAGTGCGAACACTTATAACTCGAGATCGGCTTAACAGAATCTTCTGATGTTTGATTTATTGGATTCTTCTCCGCTCCAGATAACATAATAGCTAATAAAAAGTTGAATAAATGGATAATAAATGAATAAAAAGTGAAAAAATGGATTTTTTTTATGAAAAATACAATATTTAAATTTGCTGGCACAAATCGTCCCTCAAGGAATGGGGTGCCATAAACATAATAATAATAATATTTAAGTTTCTATGGAAAGGTTACTGGGACGCCCCCAGGACATCGCGGGTAGTTCCCTCTCATTCTCGCATACGCTCTTACAGTAGCCCATCCTACTTACTCCACCGCACCGTTTCGATAGATTTAGAAAATTTTCATATAAAGTCAACAATATTTTCGGGCACATTCGTGTTGGTAATAGGCGAGGTAGGGTGTGTGCGCGAGCGCATTTTTCTCAAGTTGTTCCCGTGTTCCCAATGAAATAGGGATGTTTCAGAAATAGTTTAATGTTATTATTTTATTACCTTAACTCAATCGAATTAATTTTGTATTGTTTTACGGGGGCGCAGTGCACATTATGTATATATTAACGGGTCACTTCGGGCTAGAACCACAAGACAACGTCTGTCGGGAAAGCTAGTTTTTAATAAATATTGCCGAAATATTACTCGATGTGCCTGTTCTCTTCTTTGCGGTCGGTCATCCGCTATTTTTAAGTAAAAGACGGCACTTTGCGATTTGCGTCCCTTACGCAAAACAGAGCAGACATATTTAAGAATATGTGACCGTTTTTCCTGCCTTCAGGAGAAAGAAAGCCACACAAAGAGGAACATCAGATTAAACTCATAAGTTAAAAGGACTCTCCTCTGTAGTAGGCTATCAAATTCAGTCTTCCAAAGAAGTGGTCTCTTCCACTATCTTTAAGTCAGCTGTGCCCGGCTGATACTAGAGACATCTCAAGGGTGGGTAGGCAAATTTATATATGACATACTCCTTGCTTATAAGATGAAAGGGAATGTTAGAAAAAACAAACTATGGGATTCAAAAAAATATAAAATGGTTTTATTCCATAAAAATTAGTCATGAAACTATTGACATAAAAAAATAAAATATTCCTTTAACAGGAAACTTAAAATTAAGTTTTAGATAACAACTTAAACTTTATATTTTCTAACTTAGGTGTTTCACACAACATTTATATGTAGGTATTCTGCTTTTTACAACTTGGAAATAACATGCATATTACTGAGAAACAATTCTTTCCTTCATGGGAAAAATTTAGATCCAAGTGGGTACGACAAAGTATCCCACCCAAATGTTGTTAAGTTAGTGCTGCCTTCGAAGGCAGTGTGCACTGAACAAACTTTGCACACCACGGGTGCCAATACTTGACTATAATAAGTCCAAATTTAAACGAAAAATTAGAGTATACCCTACATACGATTTTTACTTCAAATTTCTAACATTAAATTATCCTAGACTTGCAATTAATTATCTTTTGGTTGGTTGACGAAACGTGTTACATAAATTAATAAGTTTTACTTAGCTCTGTTGGCAGCCACGATCCTCCGTAGTTCTACTACAGCAGTTCGAAAGTTCATCGTCATTCAGAGGATCCCCGGTACTCCTTCTATGTACTTGCAGTAGAGAGACGCTCTCCACTCCTCCTTGCCATCCTAAGGACACGGCAAGACCGATATAGGTTCCTAACTTGATCGAGTCGAGCCAGACTCAATTAGTACGGCCTTAAAGTTAATTTCTGTTCACCGAAAATAAGTCCGTCAATCTTCCAAAACGCGTATTCAAATTTCCTTCAAGCTGATATGCTGATTATACCAAGAAACTTAGCATCCTAGGTTTAAAAGGAATCTTCAACCCCGATTCTCCATTACCTTTGCCCCCGGCCACAAATGATTTTTTTAAATCGTTTCTTTCTCGTAATATTTAAACTGCCATTGCAATTAGAATTTTCACCCATAAACTGCAACCCGCATTCTCTTTTAATATGCGGGCGAGATTAAGGATGAATCTTACATATTATTACCATCACGTCGCTATTAACACTTTCTGGTTATGGCTTAATTGCCAACACACACTTCGTTACTTTAATTAAAAAAATTCATTTTGACGACGCGACTTTGAACAAGCCTGAAAATTTATCCCGCCATCTTTTCTGTCTCACTACGCACCGTTCGTTTTGCCGTGCGTTCGGAGCTACTCGGCACTCTCCGTAGCGACCGAGTCGAGGCGTTGCAATCGCTCCGTTTTCGAACGCTGCATCTCGTAATCTCTATATATAAATGAAATGTCTCGTATTTTATGTTCGAATACTAGACTCTCGAAAAATATCGTTACATTCTATCCCTCTACCCTCATAAAAAAATTTGAAGTGAGCGATCACTGGCATAACAAAATTTTTTTTAAACTTGACATACATACGACACGCAACGCAACCAACCAAAATTTTCTTATACCTATTATATTGTATTACATCTTTGTATTTATAAAATTTTCTCTATTCAACTTAATTTCATCTTACGAACTATTATGACTTTAATAAACATCACCAGAGGTTTTGCCGACCAGCTCAGGTCATTTACTTATATAATAACTTAAATTACCTATTTACACTATTATTTACAACATGGGCGCCATTGCGAATTTACTATTCGTCTTAAAGATTTGAGACCGATAGAGATGTAACTTGGTAGAAAGAAATTCACAAAAAAATTCCACCTAAACAAGAAAAATAAACCGAAGTTCGGTCGTAACCGTCTCCTGAACATAAATACTCTGATGATGTTAACTTTTGTCACAAACATAAATACATTTCATTATTAAGAAAATTTAAATTTTAATACCTATACAACTTATGCTATCATTTACATGCAATTTTAAATTTTCAAATATGGTTATTCCATTTAACATGCTTACATATTTTTACTTTTATCGTTTTTAGTATGAACCAAATTTACACTATTTACATCGTGAAGTCCAATGAACAGAATCATCCCGAAGCCATTCGAGCTGATAGGCATGTTTCGATTATGTCGACCCTAAGTGGGTCAACCTTTAAACATAAGTCGAACTTCCATCTGTGACACCATTCATCCGTGCCTACACTATTTCCCTTACATTCTACGGGTTTCCTCCATACATTTATAATTACCTATAGAACTGTCCTAATCGTGAGGTCTTTCGTCCAGACCTCCTTCTATATCGTTTTTCCACCTCTAGGCATTGACCAAAATTAGTATTTGTGTCACTGCATATAATCAAATTTACTCTACTATGATGTCTCACGCATCAACTTCCTGCATACTATATCTTTACTCAAAAGACTGATTTACTTCAATCGCCTTGTTAATACAACCTAGTAACTATAATCACCCGTTGATTAGACTTCGCACAAATTGTTAAGAGAATTTAATTTATATTGTTAATTCCACGCATTCCTTACATACATACACTTTCATATAATCACACACGCTATTTAATTCATTCTTCTTATCATATAGCCGGCCTAATTCCTTCAAATTATCCTTTCATTCTACCTCACATATCATCTACTTGTTACTAAACGTCATACGGTCAACAACACATTCAAACATCTAACTCCTAATTGATTTCGCTCTATCATATCATGGGGTAAATTTTTGTTTTACTTGGACGATGACTTAATGCACGGTATTCTTAACCAAATACCTAACTACTGTTATAATATTTAATCCTTAGATTTTCAAACCTCGTATGCTCATTTTACAAAATTTACACTTACAACATCTACTCATAGGTATTTTATTCTCACTCGTTTTTATAGAGTAGAGATACTGATGTATTTTATTCATAAACTTATCTTGTACTAATTCTTTCCCACGCGAAAATTTACTTTCGCTTCTCGTTTCGATTGGATCGCGTAGATCATTTTCGACCCTGTCTCATTCCCTTTTTACAAAATCCTCCAACTTGGTTTCATTAATTACGCGTTATATGCGGTAATTAATGTATCTTTCAGTTAATCTAACTTCTAATAAAATATTTTCTTATTACTATTTAGGTACATTATTAACTAAGTTCAACTGTCATGTACAGAATTACACCTATGCAAATCCTAGCCTAAAATATTATTAATTACTTTCTAAAAATTAATTCTTACCGTGACCTGAAAATTTATTAGGTTGGTAACCCCTTCCGTTCGCGTTTTTCTTTTCCTGATTCGATTTATAAAAACAATTCGACTGTATGTGACCAAGTTTATTGCAATAAAAACACCTTCTGGTGCGATTATTTTGATTCCCCTTACTACCAAATTCGCCTTTACTGCCTATTTTTTGACTATCATGATCGCTTATTTTCATTCTATTCACCTGACCCTCAACTGCGCATGAATTATGTCCGGTGTAACGCATTCCGTTACGATTTGTTTCAGAAGGAAACGATTGATAACCCTCATTCGTGGGTTTTTCTTCTACTGGCAACCTACATGAAAATTCCATCAACTTACTAGAATTCGCATTTTTCTTAATCATTTTCCTACCAATTCGAGCTTCATATCTCGAGCATAATTGCATTAACTCGTTGATATTGCCCGGAGTAGCTGCGGTTAAAATCGCGGCATAATCTTCCGTGAGCCCGTTTTGTATAATGTCAAACAGCTCGTCCGAACACAAAGGAGAGTCTAGAGTCTTATTTTGTGCAATCAACCCTAAAATAAATTCACTTGCGGACGTTCCAAACGTCTGTTTCGCAGAAAATATTTCGAGTTTTAATTCCCGTTGTTGATCGGCTCCTTCGAATTGACTAAAGAATTTAATTCTAAACTCATTCCAATCTGAATTCAATTCTGTGGCTCTGTACCAAGTTAAAGCAAAACCTGTCAGTGGAATAGGCATGAATTTGATTAATCTATGTAATTGGACATCATATATTTCGCTCAGCTCCGTCAACCTGGTTAAAAATTCTCTAGGGTTTCCTACACCACTATAATTAATTCCCCACTTTCTCACGTCAACTTCGCGAAACTTCGTGGTAGCGGATCTTGTATTTTCTCCCTCCATATCGTCTAAATTACGTTCTAATTTTACCGTATTTTTCTTCCCTGGTCTCTTTCTAGTGTGGGACTTTATTGTTACGAAATCTGTAGTCTCTTCTAATTCTTTTTGGTAATAAATTCCGTCGTCGGACATAGTAGATTTCTGATCACGTTCTATGTTTGGGATTTTTAAATTCAAATCTAGTTCTGACTCCATGTCTTATAAATTTTCTGCTAACTAAATTATAGACTTAATAAATTAATTTCAAACAATCTCTCAAATTCAACTACCATACAAAGCTATTTTCCCTTGACTAACTCAATAATTTCTCAATCATCCTCTTTATATATCATAGATCACACTTACATTATTAATTGAATAGCTAAAGATTCGCGGATGACTGTGACACAGATATAAATTGTTCAAAAAAAAAAAATCAAAAAAAAAAAAAAAAATGTTCAAGATATTTTGTTAATTACCCGATTAAAGGAATTTTACTTGTGATTATTCAGCAGTTAGTTAATGTTTTCATGTTTATTTTAGTTGCTTGCTTCAGCATGGAATGGCTCTGGGTTCCGGGATGAGTCTTGATCAATAGGACGACCTTGTGCAAATTTGACATCTTGATTTTCTCCACAAAGAAATTTAGCTAGAAACAAACAATTCATACCACCGATTAGTTTCTTGCCTACTAATACTTTTCCTCCATCAAAGGTATCTAACAAGTAAAAATTTGTTGGGAATAAAATTTACAAAATAAAATACTTTTTTTAAAATTTAAAAGTAAAAAGACAAGACATATTCTAAGCAGAATATTAAATAAAAAGAACTTAAATAATTAATATCTCCAATGACCTTTCGATATTTAATAACCTTTGACCTACCCAACACAGTCAATATACTATGTTGTGATTTTTATAAAATTCAGAAGAAAAATACTCTACCCACGTGACAAATTGTACGGTAGGTAATTTACATATCGATTTACTGCAATAAATTTTGCTAATTAAATTTTCAAAACATAAAATAGAATTTTGATTTAAATTAAACAACTTAACTAACTAAAACTATGGGGATAACATTGTTCAAAGCCGCTTCGTCAAACCTTATATCCAAATCTACTGAAATCAAAATACATAAGTAAAAATATCACTTCCACCTTAGCAAAGAGTATGCCTTTGGATTTTAATTTTCTATGTTGATTTTCGCTTTTCCTGACAGCCTACTAAGTTGGACGCCATTCTGTGTGACCGTTTTTCCTGCCTTCAGGAGAAAGAAAGCCACACAAAGAGGAACATCAGATTAAACTCATAAGTTAAAAGGACTCTCCTCTGTAGTAGGCTATCAAATTCAGTCTTCCAAAGAAGTGGTCTCTTCCACTATCTTTAAGTCAGCTGTGCCCGGCTGATACTAGAGACATCTCAAGGGTGGGTAGGCAAATTTATATATGACATACTCCTTGCTTATAAGATGAAAGGGAATGTTAGAAAAAACAAACTATGGGATTCAAAAAAATATAAAATGGTTTTATTCCATAAAAATTAGTCATGAAACTATTGACATAAAAAAATAAAATATTCCTTTAACAGGAAACTTAAAATTAAGTTTTAGATAACAACTTAAACTTTATATTTTCTAACTTAGGTGTTTCACACAACATTTATATGTAGGTATTCTGCTTTTTACAACTTGGAAATAACATGCATATTACTGAGAAACAATTCTTTCCTTCATGGGAAAAATTTAGATCCAAGTGGGTACGACAAAGTATCCCACCCAAATGTTGTTAAGTTAGTGCTGCCTTCGAAGGCAGTGTGCACTGAACAAACTTTGCACACCACGGGTGCCAATACTTGACTATAATAAGTCCAAATTTAAACGAAAAATTAGAGTATACCCTACATACGATTTTTACTTCAAATTTCTAACATTAAATTATCCTAGACTTGCAATTAATTATCTTTTGGTTGGTTGACGAAACGTGTTACATAAATTAATAAGTTTTACTTAGCTCTGTTGGCAGCCACGATCCTCCGTAGTTCTACTACAGCAGTTCGAAAGTTCATCGTCATTCAGAGGATCCCCGGTACTCCTTCTATGTACTTGCAGTAGAGAGACGCTCTCCACTCCTCCTTGCCATCCTAAGGACACGGCAAGACCGATATAGGTTCCTAACTTGATCGAGTCGAGCCAGACTCAATTAGTACGGCCTTAAAGTTAATTTCTGTTCACCGAAAATAAGTCCGTCAATCTTCCAAAACGCGTATTCAAATTTCCTTCAAGCTGATATGCTGATTATACCAAGAAACTTAGCATCCTAGGTTTAAAAGGAATCTTCAACCCCGATTCTCCATTACCTTTGCCCCCGGCCACAAATGATTTTTTTAAATCGTTTCTTTCTCGTAATATTTAAACTGCCATTGCAATTAGAATTTTCACCCATAAACTGCAACCCGCATTCTCTTTTAATATGCGGGCGAGATTAAGGATGAATCTTACATATTATTACCATCACGTCGCTATTAACACTTTCTGGTTATGGCTTAATTGCCAACACACACTTCGTTACTTTAATTAAAAAAATTCATTTTGACGACGCGACTTTGAACAAGCCTGAAAATTTATCCCGCCATCTTTTCTGTCTCACTACGCACCGTTCGTTTTGCCGTGCGTTCGGAGCTACTCGGCACTCTCCGTAGCGACCGAGTCGAGGCGTTGCAATCGCTCCGTTTTCGAACGCTGCATCTCGTAATCTCTATATATAAATGAAATGTCTCGTATTTTATGTTCGAATACTAGACTCTCGAAAAATATCGTTACAAATATTCAAGTAAAATGACATCTCTCGAAATAGTGCTTGAATATGATTTGAAAAGCCATGCAGTATTTTTATAGGGAAAACGTATTATTTAGATGAATCATTCTTCCAGATGTTGCTTTAATTTGCACCTGTACTTTTTAAGGAAAAAGAGTAATTTTTCATAAAGTTCTCTTTTTAAGTAGGTATAAAAATAAAAATGAGACTTCATGCAAGAAATAATAAAAATTTCAATCAATCATTTAAAATAAGTAAACCATCTTGTTTCCCATGATAATAAATAATTTAAAAATAATAATATTTTGATTAGGTATAAATTAAAGAATTGAAAAAAATGATTAGGTAAAACGAAAAACTTTAAATGCACAATGACATACTGAAAAATTTCTTCTTTTGAGATACGTCCCTTTTCCGTTTAACTGACAACATATATCTTCCTCTCTCTTTATTTTATACTTTAGGACACAGTGTCTGTCTTCACAAATGGGACTTAATTTGTTTCATTTATTATTGAATATTATTTACTTTATCGCATCTCCGGCATAATTTTGCTTTTATAAAATAACTAGCTTATTAAATGTCTGGAGTTTCTAGTTGATTACCGCCATCTATTTTTCATTCTTTGTAAGTAAATACAATTTGAATTATAAAGAAATGACGTTAATAATAATTTAAATTGTACCGCCATCTATTGATAATTTTTCAACAACTTATGAAATAACGTGACGTGTTTCATAATAATAATATGTGACTTATTAGAGGAATTATTGTTTTTATTACAAACTTATGACCCATCAAAATTCATCTCGCATCCGAATGAACAATAATTATATTACGTAGGTACATAATGATGCAATAAATTATTTGCTAAATTCAATTCAGTTTTTGTCATAAGTTATTTGTCATGGAATAAGTCAAAATATTTTTTTTATTCTGGATTAGGTCGAAGTTCGATGGGTGGGTCAGCTAGTATGGAATAATATGTGTGTATCATTTTACTAATAATTGTTCTGTACGTAGTACTTTTAAATCGATATTTGAGCTTTTGACTATTAGGCTCATTCTTTTTCAAAAATCATGACCTTTGACCTGCATTCTGAGCATTATTTCATGTACCTACTTGTCTCTCTAATGTAAGGATCCATGCGGACCTCAATAGTGAAAATTCAATATTGAGGTTTCAAATGAATGAGAATACTACGAAAGAATATCGCATGGAAGTAGATTATTTTCTCAAGTCAAGCCAGAAGTTAAAGAAATAGAAGAGACTGTATGGAAATGGTATACCAATCTCTTGTTCGTGGTAAAATATTGCATAGCTGATCTCTCTGCCTACTCCTCTAAGCGTTTCCCCACGGAAAAAAAGTTCATATTAATATGGGTAGCATTAAAAGTAATAATATTATATACGTTGGTTTCGATATGGTGGGCTTATGCACTTATACTTTGGGTTAAAACATACCTACCTCGTACCCATGGGTGTATTTAGGAAGATTGAAAATAAAACAAGTTTAAAAATAACAAATACCTTCAGGGGGTAGAAAAAAAGTTGTGTGTTTTGCCTAAATAAAGGTACATTCACACTACATACACACATACATTCTCTTTTGAGACCCCCCGCAAACCGCAAGTCAGTCCAGAGGAGACCAATCCGCAGCAAACTGGACCCGCACGAAACCAACTCTCTAATCTGATCGAAGCAACCAAACCAAAAAGTCGGCCACACACAAATCAAGCCCGCCGCGCCCCCCCCCTTTCCCCCCAAACCAACCCGCAATAAGGGGGGGGGGGAGCATAACCCCCCCAAAGGACCTTAGGGAGGCACAAGATCTGTCCATTGCGCTGGATCATGCGCCTTTACAGAGAGGACACCACCTGATGGGACCCAGGCATCCGAGGTTTACTTCTTGTAAGAGGCAGGGAATCGGAAAATCAGATCGGGACCGTGAGATTGACTATCTCACGTCCTTAAACCCCAACGGGTCAGCAAAGTCACAAGAAATAAAGGAAATAAAGGTATTACCCAGTGTTATTGAAGTACCCCACATAGCGTTTTCAAAATAGCTATCCACTACGCTCAACCCTGCTGGGTGGATAAACAACGCTCTCCTCGGCCAACTGTCACTAGAAATTCTTATCGTATGTCTCAGCAATACCCTTCTCCTCTCCATAATGGTATTTAAGTTATGTGGTTGTACCATCTTATAGATTTGCATATCTAAAACAGTCTTTATATAAACCTGCAATCGAAGGAAGATGTATACGGGTTCAGTTTCTGTCGGGCACATGGAAATTTTGAACATTTTAAAGGTTCTAATGACGAGATTTATAGAGATTTGAACCCAGGTTCGAATCTTTCAGCAATCGGTATTAATGAGCTCTTCTCTTATTCTGTTCATGGAATAAAAGTGTCTTAAACAGCGATCTCCTTTGCCAACTGTCATTCGGGGACCTGTTCAATGTTCATGTTCCAACAATTCCATGTCCCTATTATGATTGATGCCTTGTACTAGAATAACATACAGTCATACAATAATGTGTTAATATTTTATTAGTTCTCATTGAAAGAGCAATGGTAATATTTTACGTCTTTTATCGTATTTTAAAGTGTTAATAGATGTTTAAAAAATATGGTTTTCAGAAATACGATACGCTTATATATAATATTATAAATTTGATGGTTGTCTGTCTTTAATATTTTAGTATTTTGTTGTCCAATACATTATTCATTTTTCCCTCCTTGCCAAAGATTAAACAATCAAGAAAGTACAAAGTTTGATTAGTTAAAATATTTCCATGCCGTTGAGTTTTGGATGCAAGAACCCAGGTTCAATCATATTAAATGCATTTATTTTTCTTTTAAAATTCCGTCTCGAGACTGGAATCTTGTCTCAGATTTGACGGACCTGGTTGTCTGTAAGAAAACACTGATAGAAATTTTCCATCACCTGCCGGATTGAGTTTTTTTTATCTCTAAAAACAAGTTTTACATAACTAAAATTAAAAAAAATAACAGTGCAACCAGACTATTTGAATTCTGCGAAATAAGTTTTCGTTAATATAGAGAAGGTAGAAAATTAACTGTCCAATTTTTATGTTTTTTTTATAACTGTCCTTGTTGGGTTTAAATATTTTTTGTTTATATTATGATCCAGTGGATAGTTAATTTATTTCAATATTTTTTGTTTGTATTATGATCCAGTGGATAGTTAATTTATTTCGCACTCTACACTGACGAAAAATTCTAATTTTCTTGCCTACGCGGGCTGTTTTTTTTTTTAAATAACTAATTGGTACCTACTTACTTAATTAAGCTAGTAGGTAGCTAAAAAAATTTTGAAAAATATTTAAAAAAAAAACATTAATTCATACACCATAATTACACACTAAAACTAGTTAAAATACAGGAAATAGTTATTTGTCTAAGCACGTAACATTTTTATTCTGAAAAAAAAAAAGATATTACTAGGGAATTTTATACTAAAATTGTTCGAGTAGCAAGAAAGGTTATGAATTTGAAAATCCCATTGTAGAACGTATCCAAAATAAAATTTGAATATTCCATTACAACTAATCCAGTTGTTCCAGCGTCTCAAAATATTTCATTTTAATTGTTCCACAATTAAGTCGTAAAGTCACCCTAAATTCCTCCATTCAGTTGACAATGCCTCACTTTCCTGCCGCGCTGGCAAGGAGCGGGGACTTATGCCGTAAAATATCCTTCAGAAACATCACAAGCATAAATCATCTAAATTCTCTTTTAATGGAGATATCAAGGTTTGAAAGCCACTGTATTGTAAGGTGACCATCATTCGATTGTCAAACTCTCATTTTTTTTTCGAACGAAATAAAATTTAGAGAGAAAAATGGCAGAACATAAGCAACGGTACAAATACAAAACACAAAAACTTTGTTACTTCACGTTTTATTTGAAAAACAAACAAATTTATAAATATGGCAGAGGCCTTTCGGTCAATTGACCATCGTCGGTGCCTGTTACTTACAAACTAAAGATATTAGATAGAGTTGTGTGTTGATGTACTGGTGGTGGGGGTTGTGGAGAGGTGCGCGGGTGTGTTTGTGGAGTATTATTGTTAAAGGTTCGAGTGAATGGGGTGGTGAGAGGGGAGTGAAGGGGTGGAATTAGTGTGTTTAGTCTTATGTCTTTTGGTAATTTTTCTATCTCTATGAATTCTTTAATGTTTAACAAGTGTCCTTTTTGTGCTTTTGTGTAGTATTTCTATGTGATTTTGACTGAATGTATGGCCTGTGTTTCTGTGGTGTTCTGCTATTTCTGTGGAGGATGTGATGTTTTTGGTGGATTTTATGTGTTCTTGTATTCGTGTTATTATTTTGCGTCTAACAATAATACTCCACAAACAAACACACCCGCGCACCTCTCCACAACTCCCACCACCAGTACATCAACACACAACTCTATCTAATATCTTTAGTTTGTAAGTAACAGGCACCAACGATGGTCAATTGACCGAAAGGCCTCTGCCATATTTATAAATTTGTTTGTTTTTCAAATAAAACGTGAAGTAACAAAGTTTTTGTGTTTTGTATTTGTACAATGGACCTTCACAACGTTACCGCTAAAAAAATTACACAATTATAAGCAACGGTTTTCAACAAATTTTAGATCTAATATGTAGTCCTGAAAAATGGTCACAAAAATCTAGACATACATAATTAGAACGTTGTGCACCAACAAAGCCAATAGGTAATAAAGATGAGACATTAACAAAAATGGATATAGTCATATCCTGGCGCCAAATACATGACAGCAGTCGCTGTCTTTAAATTTGGTTGCTCTCTTTTTCTCAATAATTTTCAACTTTTATCTCTATATTTCATTAATAATTATTATTAGGTAAATATCTAGGTACTTGTTACACACATGAGATTTTTCGACATGTTGAAAATGTTGAGAATTCTCATGATAAGGAGTTTCGGAGACTTAAACATTACCACCTAATGATGATATTTTTTGCTAAGTTGTTGACAAAAAAAAATATTTAATAAAAAACTGACCAGTCCTGACCTAACGCATAGTCACCCTACTTGTATTACTAAGATTTTCTGATATGAGTAAATATCCGTTTAACGCTCTTAAAAAAGGGTTTCTCGCGTTTGCTTTAGCGGTCCCTTCCAGTCAACCAGTTCTATTGAAATTCATAACCTTCATTTAGAATCATAATGAAGCAAACATAGAATTCAACTGCGGTAATATCCCTTTTCTTCTAGTCTGCTTCAATGAATATAGCACGACTCCGTTATCAGAGGCAGAACGTCGGATTTCACCAGGTTAAGAAAATTAGTGGAGACACACACTCGTAGTTGCGACTGCGGAGGACAGGATGGATTGGAGTCGTTTTGATCACTCAATAGTAGAAAAGGACCGAAAACACTGTTCCTGATATTGTGAAAGTAGACACAAGTACCTACCTTTACTTTTCACATCTTTCAAACTAAGCAATTAATCTTGTTTCGTGAAATAGGTAGATGGTCGGCACAGGGATCGAGCCCAAGACTTTCCGTTCGAAAGTAGGTGATTGAATCGCCAAGCTACCAATCATTACATCATTTCATCCAACAAACTTGATAAAAAAAAGTTTCGACTAATAATAATCATTATTATTTCTAGTAAAAAAAAATCTATGTCAATTTATATACATAGATAGTTATATCCTCAGAATGTTAGGGTGACCATGATGCAATAACTAAATGTTTTTACAACTCCAATAAAAACTTTTGATACTACGAGCTTGGAGCGTAATTCTTTACATCATGATCGTCATCTCGACGTCGTTAAATCACACAGGCACACCTTACGACATTATTACTTTGTTTATGGTACTTAATCATAATAAAATATTGTCTCTGTTGTTTATTTGACGTGTGATTATATTTTATTTTTAATGCTGGCAATACGAATTGTTTTACGTTTTGTTTTTGAAATATTGTTAGGATATTTTTCCGAATAATAACAATGTCAACTTTAAATTGTGTAACATATTATTAGAAACCTTATTAAAGCTTTTAAAAAAGTTATATGTACCTATTGTATAAGTATTTCTTTCTTTTCGCCAAGGTGCGGCAAAATTCGATATCTACATTTTATATTTGAATTGAATTGTAACAATCACATATTTTTTAGTAACACTAATGAAAAAAAGATGAGTAGGTATACTTACTTAAAAGTAATATTTTTATCTGAAATTGTGATGTGTTCATTCCAGAGCTTTTTAAGATGTTAACTAGGATAATATTATAATCAATTTTGTTTTCTTCTTTTTCAGGTAAGCCACGATTGTTTCAAATACACCTCAAAAAGAATCTATTCCCTGGTAATCCATCAATCGTCAATAAATGATAAACGTAAGTCAAAATATTAACTTAAAAGGTAAAAAAAAAACTGTGTCACTGCGACCAGAAATATTTTCTGTTAATCTTATGGTTATAATTTTAAGAATTTTTCAACAATAGTTAAGGAGATTGCGTGATGGATAAAAAAACCTTGTTCGATTTTTTTATATTAAAAATATACTATTTTAAAAGTCTATTGAATTAGTGTTTTCAATTTTTTTTTTTTTCATTATTATAACAATAGCTAGCTTTATTATTCTTCACATTTCTATAGTTCATGTCGTGTATCTGACTGTGCCGTAGTTTCACCCTCGTGTTATATTTCTTCGTTGCATTTTGTCCAGTTTTTAGAGAAACAATTTATAAACAAACTTACAAAGAAACCTCAGAAAGAAATTCACCTTTGACATTGAGCTTTCTAAATCTAACAAATTAAACAAATAACTGAAGAATAAGACCAAATACCTCCCAAGAGATTGTATGGTATAAATAACATGTCTCACCTTTATATTATACTTCGCCAGGGGGCATTTATTTTTATTATAAAATACTTTCTTCAAACGAGTCTATTAGTCTGATGAGAACAAATTATTTCGAACGAAAATTCTCTCACATTCTTGGGGGAGAAAAAAAATAAGTCACATTTTTCATAAAAACACTTTCTTATAAATCTTGCAAATAAAGAAAAAAAAATAAACTAAAATCCGAGCACAATTACTATTTATAGCGATTTGGAGAATCCACATAGTGTTGGTGGGAAAAAATCACAATCCGTTTTTTTTTCTTCAACGACCCAAACGACCCTCTATTAATCACTGCCGAGTTTAATAGACGAAGAGTTGTCTATGAAAGGGGTGGGGGGCAAAAGACTAACCTTACCTCGGTGGCAGTTGCCACCCCCTAAACCTTCTGCCGTCATTTACGGAGTATCATTCTCTTTTTTTCTCTACTTTAATTGACTGAATAAGTAATGTACTTTGCATTTTGAAATATGAGAGAGAAAGATATATTTTTTTCCATCACTGAAATCAGATTAAATAATAATAAGATTAAATTATTAAGACGAATTTTCATTACGTTAAAACGGATTGCGTGTATCTTTTTCTTGTCTTTGTGTTTTGATAAATAGGGTGATTGTTCAGACTCTTTATTTCATAGCTCTGGATGCACCCGGCAATTTTATTAAGAATATGGAAGTGGGGTACTCCAAACAATTAGAAAGCTGTTGTATGAAGCTGACCTTCAGGAGGTTGTAATTATTGACTAGTGTGCGGTTGTAAGGAGTGGCGACGACAAGACTGCATGTTGAGGACTTGACGCTCCAATAAGGGAGTCGAAATGTGGATAAATTATATATTTTATTTGTTTCAAATTTCTTCAAATTTTTTTATAATGCCGTGTCCCCTGTTATGTTTTAAGTGTTTGTCTTCCGGCTGTCCCTCCACCCCTTTCATGATCTATCGCAGTTTTCCATAATGTTGGCGATACAATGTGGAAATGTCTGTTTTATCCATTTCCACCGCATGTGCAATGTGCATTATGCATTCCAAAATTTGCTCCAGAAAATAATTATATGTTTGTAAATTATAATGTTCTTCCTTCTATAAATCCATGGGATATGATCGTGCCGCTGACTATTCTACATGTGATGTTGACCGCCAGTTATCTTTCCACCTCTATACCGAGGATCTACCGCGTCCTTTGCGGTTTCCTTGAAGAACGAGACGTGGAAGTCTGTCTTCTGACATTCTGTTACAACTGTAATGTCTTCCGTATTGCAGGTTCTCCGGTACACCATTTCGTGATCATGAGTTTCCGGTTATAGATCGGAGATTTTTCACTTCGAAAGTGGCCGAGTTCTGAAAGTAACAACAGAACTGCCCTTACTTTAATCCTATACCTAAGTGATTATTGTTCGACATGTCATGTTTTATAGATCTTCATCTTTCTTGCAGCCCTCTTGTATTTTTTCCGACATACCTACTAAATTTCGGCGGCATCCGGATATAGCTGAAAATAATATTATGATTTTTTCAAATGTATAAAAATATTAATTTTTTGTTATGTAGATAATTACATTAATATATAATCCAATAGAAGATATAAGTACGTATTTGATATTTTAATTGTTGTTTTATGTATACTTGCTTGTTTGAAAAAAATATTTGTATTAGCTTTACATGTACATTATAAGACCATACGATAAATAAATAATAAAAATATTATTGTTGGTATTTCTCCATACGTAGAAGGTAGATATTGAAATACCTAATAACAAAACGATTTTATTAACAAAAATGACCGCTAATGTTTTGTATAATTCCCCGACTCACGGGATTCATTTCCAAGGCATTAACTTTTCCAAAAAGTTTTTGAATCGTGGCAATTTTGTTTCCGCAATATATTGCTAACGATATCCATACAAACGATTCGCCTTTACCAAGTTTCCTTATAAATAATTCATGAGAAAATTACACGTAATAAATCGTATCGAAGAATATTGTAACTGGGTGGGTACAGCGTACACACCCATAATACCTTCTCAGTACACAACCATCTCATCTACACTTTCTCAGATTCCACTTTTGCTCGTTGTGTGTTTGTTTTTTTTATTTGGGACATAATTATTTGTCCCAAAAAAACAAACACACAACGAGAAATAGTGGAATCTGAAAAGTTTTTCGTGTGTTTGTGTATAATACCTGTAGAGAATCCATACCGTTCCCCCTGGACAGCGTGGTATGTCGTGTTAAAATCGTGTGAGAGTAAGTAGTGGCGTATTTGCTCATTTTCCAAAGGAGCATTCTTTCAAATAATTGAATGAGTGTGATAGGGCTCAATTACTTACCTACTACCTACTTCTTTTGAGATGTTGATTGTTGATACACTGCACAGATTTATCTATATAGAGTAGCCACTTTCTACCTAGAATAATCTTAAACTTTACTGTATACTATGTTCTCTACCCTAGATTTCTTCCTGGAATGTTTTTAAATAAACTATGTAAGTGTACCTAATACGCGAACAGTCCTGTCTAATAGAGAGCTCTAGAGAGGGTGAAAAAAATCTGCGGTGTACTTATTGGTGAGTTAAGAACCGAAATTAGTAAAGTACATTTAAGTACAAACGTTACCATTAATTGTTCCGATATTTGATAAAATTACTCTTTCTTATCTCTTTTCTAAGTTTCCTTGACATTTTACGCTGGCGTAATAATATAACTAAATTTTTTTTGGAAACGTGTGAAGCGCCCCTACAGAATATTTCGGTAAGCTCCGCAGCTCATACAAAAATGTTGAGTTTCTCACTTACGTTAGTGAGTATTATTATGAATAGGGGTAGGTACCTACTGTTTATTGTATTTCACTAAGAGAGAAATAAACAACATTACTTAATCTAACCATGTGTGAAACGTTTGTTTAGCTGTCATTTCATTTGTTTTTTTTGACGGATTTATTTCCACAAAAACCTATAATATCTACACGTTAGAGTTCTTATGAATGGTGTTATCAAATTGAATCTATTGAAATTAATGATGTAAACATGAATATAAAATAAACAATAGGTACAAATCACGCGTAATAACTTACCAAAGACAGTTGTAAACGCGCCTAATAATAATTCTTTAAGATTGGTAAGTTTTTTTATCCAGTTAAGATCCAGTCTTCATAAATTCACTTTGGTCCTAAAGCTAGTAGCATTGCTATACGTACATACACGGTACACAGCCTGATTATATATTTATGTGAGTGGCTGGTTTAGAAAGTTACACACGAAACTTAGATTGGTAAGTTCCTTCACGGATGGGGACGTAGCGGCAACTTTCTCGGCAACAGAAAAGTACACAACGCCTCAAAAAAAAAAAAACTCTCGACAATTTTCCCTCTAGCATATCGAATTAAATCATCATAGGTATCAAAACTATTAATTAGGAGCATGTTTGAGTTTTCGCCAAAGTGTGTTATTTTGAAAACTTTTTTCGCGAACTTTTTTTTTTATATAAAAATGTATCTTTGCTCACTCAAAGTGTACACAAATGCAATCTTTGACTCTTTAACAGTATGATCCTTAAAACTTGTGTCGTGAAAGAGGAAGATGGTTGGCACCTGGGATCTAACCCACAACCTCCAGTACGAGACAGTAGGTACAAAAGCCTTTTACTTCCGTAATTTTACAATTACCTGTTACAAACGTGCTTGTGTACAGAGAGATTTTTTTAAAGTTAAGTTCCATGTCCTCATAATAAAGAGTTTGACATCCAATCATATCCAATCCAAACTCTCTTTACACCCTAAATAGGTGCACAGGGAGGCAACAAGAGCTCTCCATTGCTCTCGATCTTGCGCAATGTTTATGACGTCCTCCCACACCATGTCTAGATCCCTCAGCTCTGTTTCGAAGGAACGAAACACGGTATGAGAAGGTCTTCCTCGTCTTCGGGACAATTTAAATTTATAAAAATAGAAAAATGGACCTTTATTCACCAAAATAAGCTAGTTCAAACATTCCTATTTTCTTAAAATGTTTCTTGAAATTATTTCATCCAATATCGATCTTTCTCAATGTAAAACTTTTGTGCCAGCACTCCTTTAGGGGGTAGCAATTAGTGCGATTCGTTCAGCCACGAGGCATTACAACCTGCAGCGCAACCTTCACGATACCATTACTCAAGTAGTTACCCCATAGCCACACATGTGCTTTGTAACAGTTCACTTTTGTATGTAAGTCTGTGATAAATTGAACACAATACGTAATTTGTTAAGGTTCTCATTAGTATAATTGCTTTCTACACATAGAACTTACTGTTGCATTTTGTATAGTTTTATAAGTAAGTAGTTTGGTAGTTTATTCATTCAATACAAAAACTAGTAATCACTCACTAGAATTCAAGTTATGCAAACATCGAAAGCGTAATCGATGTAAGCAACATAAATCAGATCACTAAAAATAATACCCCGAAAGATTACTTGAATTACAATAACCATCATAATATATTATGATGTGCTTATATCAGTGAGCTGCGTCTTGCTGGAAGATATCAGCCGTTAAAATGCGGCAAAACGCCAAATCGCATAGGTAATACCAGAAACAGTAGGTACATACTGGCAAATCCGAATCATTAGGAAGAGGGAGAGGGAACCCATGACCTCCAGTAAGTAACAGTGCGAAAGCCGGTGTCGTAGCCAGCAGACTACCAACCACTTCTAGCAATGTAAGCTGATTGATGAACATGCACATTGCACAAACAAGGTGATAGATAATGTCATGCTAACTGCTGGATACGAACCTGGATCCAGATGATTACCTTTACGTCTTGTCTTCTAGAATAACTAATGACACGAACCTGGAAACAGATGCTTATATTTACGATAAGTATTGTGTTCTAAAATTATTAATGTCAATAATAATTGTTACAATTGAAAGGCCAATATTGTTACTATTTTCACTCTTATCTTTTCTTTACAGATTTTTGGTGCCTAAATCCTATTTTATTTACCGTAGTTTATTAAAAGCTAACGTAGTACTGATTGTTATATTTGTGACAGATAAATATATTTTTTTCTATTCTATTCTATAACTTATAACTAAAATTTCAATCTATCTATTAGTATCTATAGCATTTTAAAGATCTGCAAAAATTTGATGTCCTCGTATCATTCAACCCAAATGAGACGCTATTATTTTTGTTTAGTATAACTGCAAAGTAAGTTATACCTACGTCTTATGAAGTTAATACTTTTGTTTTCGTCTTTGTGTAGGTACAGGTTATTATCGAAAAAAATCTCAAATGATGCTCATTCTAGACATTTTTAAAAAAAAAGACAGATTCGTTATCAATAAATCATTCCTTACGCTTGAGATATTCAAAGTTTCGGATAAATATTAATTGAAGGTACATACGCCCTACATATTACGTCTTAACGTTACGTAGTCATGTTTGATTTGGAAAGTATTTTATTCATTTGGATAGTGAGTCGATTCAAAGCGACCACATGCAGCGGAGTTGTACATTAACATATCGCAAAATTAGAAATAAGCGGGTGCAATAAGAGGGTAGTAAACCACCTCTTAGTTCTCAGCACGTCACGTTTCGCTATTCAACTTAAACCTCGTGTTTTCTACCACAATCATCTTACGAGTTACGCCTTAATAATAATTAAGATAAGCAAACTCAATACTTACAAAGAAGCAATAATTTATTTTTGAGGACTTGTTATATTGATATTGATCCGCAGTTTAGATTTTGATTTTTAGATTTTGAGAGCTCAAAATAAGGAATGATATATACGAAATATGCTGTTAATTATGTAATAAGTAAGTAGCTTTTTTGAACCCAGGACTACAGTCTTCACTCCTTTGTTTATTAATGCAAACTCCTTTGTTTATTAATCGAACGAATTATTTTGATTTTCTGGAATATCATACGTAGAAAGCCATACTGCTTAGATAGGAAGAAGCACAACCCAAAAAATAATATATGTATTATTACCCCATCAAATTAATGTACTAAATGGACCATTCTACGGGTATGACAATGGTAAAGACCACGAAGAACTACGTTAATTATAGGAGAGAATTGATGGTGTTTCCATAGGTGACCCGTTTCAGTACTTGGGGATGGAGATCTCAAGTCAAAGCGTCTTGTATTATTACGTTTTCATACGGACAAACAACGAAGCCGCACTATTTGGCTGCTTTAAGGGGAAGAGAAAAGAATGGAAATATTGAATTGAATCTAGACCTCAAATTGAATGAAACAAAATAATCAAAATGAACTAAACAACATACTTCAAAACGAATGAAACAATTGAATAATACCATTCATCCAAAACAGCGAACGATTTAAAAATGACAGTTAAGTACTTTCTTTTCGATTGAAAATCATGAAAATAATGTTGTTTGAGCTTCCGTTCGCGATTTTAAACCGATTCACCTCCCGATGAAAAAAATATTGAGATTTTAGTTTGACGTTTTGTCCATGATGTTGTTTTTTTTTACATTGTAAATAAACCATGTTTCAAATCTTACCTCATGAATTTTAGACTCATCAAAATCACTCAGGAAGATAACGAGGGTTTGCCTGTGCACATGAGGTTGAACAATAAAATGCGGTTAGGGTATATAATTGCAAAACACGTTATTAATATTGCGCAGTGAAATGTTCTAACGAACACAACCGTAAAGACATTCTAATTGAATTCTTAATACAATGTTCAATTTGCTGATTGTTTCGTTCTGTTCATTGATTGGTATGAAGTAAAGTGGATGTGAAACAGCTCAATACAACATCGACGATTGTAATATCATACACGTGCAGGAAACTTCACATTTCTATATAGGTACTTAGTGTGATATACATATCCAGGTCATTCTTGCAGTAGTTTCCATTTATATTATATGATGAATATTTTTCATATCATATTCAAAAGGTCATTTTGTATACCATAAAAGACGGCTTGAAGAAAGGAATGAGTAACAATTATGTAATCAAGCAAAAATTTCATTATGAGTCCTTTTAAGGGCAAATGAAGTTTTCAAGATTTTGGTCAGTGACTGACCTCCTCTCATAGCACGTCCAAACCCCCTAGCTCTATTTCGAAAATATTTAATTTTCTTTTTAAAAGATTTTTGTCGTGAAAGATGACCTATGGCTTTCTTCGGGCATCTAATCTATGACCAAAGAAGTCACACGTTACCCGAAAGTCGGCGACTGAAGAGTTAGGCGAGCAATAACTTCTTTGGCGCTATTTAAATGAACAACACTTTAGCTATAAGTTTCACACAACAACTCAAAGTTTCTTTACATGATCACTGAACACTGAACAGTCATCATAATTTATCATGCAAAATATTTTCAGATCATCACCAAAAAGCGGGACTTCGATATCAGAGAAGATTTTACACACATCGTGAATTAAGGTAAATTTAAAAAACTTGGGTCCTAAAAAATAAGACCAATGTGGGATTCCACTTGTTAGGTATTAAAAGTATGAATTTACCTTTTTGACGAGACAAATCAGGCAATGTCCAACAAATTATGAGTACCTACCTGCTTATCAATTTCTATTTCTGAAATTCAAATATGTTGCATTAACATAATAATATATTATCCTTAACAAAGTAATATTTTAATGACACGTCCGTAGTGTGAATGTTTCACCAGGCTTAATCAATTTATTTCGCTATCCCTGGCACAATGTGAAGGGTTAACACTCCAGCTAACACCTATTAGGTACGGATAGGACCCACAGATCCGGCTCCTCTATTATCCTGTGATGTGTGGATGAGGCCCTTATTATATTTTGCTGTGTGATATGAAAACTTAAACGAAGGACTACAACCTATGACGCATTTATTTGCTCCTACTTATTTTTAATGCTGTTATTAAGCGATTGTGAGCATTTTTGATATTGAATCGAGGACGTTTCGTCATCTATTATTTTTCACACATCTTTGTATTTTTTGTTCATTGATTGTTGAATCTTCACTCATGCCTGTTTTTTAATATATGAACCTACTTATGATAGTTGAGAATAAATTTCAGTCGCCAATCATGGAGCGTACCTAGTAGGTAACCTACTCCACACCTGGCGGGCAATGCGATCGAGAGTCCCATTTTTTACGGCTGCCAAACCGACACCGAGTACTGCAGCGAGTTCAGCAAGTCCAAAAAGTACATTTTTGTGAAGTGCCCTCCTTTAATAGGAACTTGGAAAAAAACAATTATATCCATTGAATAGGAAATAAAATTCTCTATAAAAAAGTTCGCGACGGTATATTTCTATCTTGTGTGGTTTTTATGAAAAGTGAATGAATAACAATTTATCCATACAAATATTAAACAATTTTGTGTTCTACCGCCTGCAGCAGGATCAATTCAGAATAAAGATATTTCATATAAGCAGAAATGACCAATAACTGTAAACAGTGTAGGACCCTGGTAAGTCCATCAAAGACGTTAAAGTGCACCAGGTGTCTTGATGTGTTCCACTGTACATGCCTGGGTACGAGTATATCTGGATTGAAAAAGATGTCCAGCAAGTCCAGAGCCCAGTGGCACTGTCCCTCTTGCAAGCTGGAAGACCCGAGATCACTCCGACCTCGTTCCCCGGTGGAGCCTGAAGGCGTTGCCGCATCGTTGATTCAGTCACCGACATCCGGTTCCGGTTCTCCGCAAGTATCAGCTCCATTAGTAGTAGCCGCACCTCAGGATACGCAGAAGATATTGAGCGAGATTCTAAACTTGAGGAAGGATTTCAAACTTGTGTACAAGGAGCTACAGGAATTGAGGGCTCACTCTGAGTTTATGGAGGCCCAAAATGCAGCATTGAATGCAAAGCTTGGCGAGATGGATGTCAAATTGAAGAATCATGACTCCTTAGAAGGAAGAATTGCTGAGTTGGAGAAGGATGTGTTACGTCTTAAGCGTGAAAATGTTGAAAGGGAGCAGTATGCTAGGATGAATAATGTCGAGATATCGGGAATACCAGCATCTAAAGATGAGAATCTTTCCGCATTGTTTCAGACACTGTCATCTAGGGTTGATGCAAATGTCATACCGAGTGGAGTCGTGAGTATACAGCGTGTTGCGACCTGGAGTAGAGATCCAAAAGAGAGGGGGCCATCAAAGATTATTGTTAAGTTCTCTAATAGAATTATAAAAAACTCTTTTCTGATGGCAGCTAGGAAAAAGCGTAATCTGTTGACTTGTGACCTGGGATTATCTGGAAGCGGTAAAATTTATGTTAATCATCACCTCACCAGGGAAAACAAAGTATTATACAAGGAGGTAAGGGAATTAGCTAGACTAAAGGAATATAAATTTGTCTGGGTAAAGGACTGTCGCATCTATGCGCGGAAAATTGAAAAGGCCCCGCCTATTTTTATCCAAACGAGTTCTGATTTAAGGAAGCTCACATGACTATTTTGCTGTTGTCTTCTAATTTACTCTTTACTCTATAAGTGCATTGTTATTATTATTTATTCATCGTTGCTTTGTGATGTTATTTCACTCAAGTGCTTTTGTTTGTATGATGTTATTATTGTGTCTGTTTCAGTATCAGGCTTATAATATGATTCTGGGCTGATGGCGCCGTCTATCCGATGTATTGTGATATTCTCACATCATGTTTTTGCCCTTGATGAGGGGATGAACACCCTTTCTGGGTCTCTGAGCTTGTTTTGTTTGTTTTCTCTCGTATGTTTCTCGTATATTGTGTTGTGTTGCCCTCAATTGATTGTCAGTAGAACTTGTCACTATATATTGTTGCCAATTATTGTTGTGATGGTTATTTTCTCGGGATGACGGAGCTTACTGTATATTATCAAAATGTGAGAGGCTTGCGCACTAAAACGAACGGCTTTCTGTATCAGGTTCCTTTAAGCGATTATGACATAGTGTGTATAACTGAGACCTGGTTGTTGGGAGCTATAAGTGACTGTTAGTTGTTTGATAATAGATATATTGTGTATAGAAGGGATCGCGATTATGAGCGAACCAATCAATCTTTGGGGGGCGGTGTGCTTGTTGCGGTGCGGAGGGATCTCTCGTCCGGGTGTCACGCTGGCTGGGGAACGCAGGCAGAGGATATGTGGGTGTCCATAGTTCTTCCGGGCTGTATTGGTAATCTTAATATATGTTGCTCTTATTTTCCTCAGGGTCCCAATTTTTCCTCTAACCTGTCGACGAGCCTAGAGATGTGCTCCCGCATTATGATTGAGCGTCCCGATGACTCGTTTTTGTTCGTGGGTGATTACAATCTCTCAAATATTGTATGGGTGGAGGACGGTGCGAATCATTGTTATCTCCCGACTGGATTTTGTGATGCCTCCTCGTCCCTGTTTGTTGACTTCTTATCACTGGGGGATCTTGCCCAATATAATAGCTGCACCAATGCTAATGGTAGAGTCCTTGATCTTGTACTTTCCAACATCGAATCTGTTAAGGTATCGCAGTGCGTCGACCCTCTTACGCCGGAAGATCCGCACCATCCGTCCTTGATTGCAACCTTAAACGTTAAAAGTTGTCAAATTCTGAATTCTGCGCCGCGTGAGGTTCATCTTTTTCACAGGGCTGATTACTCTGTTATAAAGAATCGATTATCAGCATATGACTGGCAGACGGAGTTGGGGTCTGTTGACGTGAAAGATGCCTCCACAAGATTTTATTCAATTCTGAATCGGATAATAAGTGAATGTGTTCCGCGGAGGACTATGCGGTCGAAGAATAGATTTCCCGTGTGGTATAGCCGAGCTCTTGTTAAAATCATCGATGAGAAACTGAAGTATCACGTTGGAAGCGAACCGGCGACATGTGCGACTATGCGGCTTTTTGTTTATTGAGGGCCAGACAGAAAAGGATATCAGGGGAATGCTACAGTGGGTTCATAGCGGGAACAAAGGAATTAATAAAGGATGATCCTAATAAATTTTGGTCATATATTAAGTCAACGAGATCATCGTCAGCCCTGCCAGCTACTATGCATCATAAGGGAATGAGGCTGTCGAATGTTGAGTCTATATCGGATGCCTTCGGCGAATATTTTCACTCTGTTTTTGTTAATGATGACACTGCCCTTCCGTGTGTCGAGCGTGAGGCCGAACTTGATATTTCCAGTATTCACTTCTCTAAGGATATTGTATTGGAGAACATTAAGGATATCAATCCAAATGGAGGAGCGGGTCCTGATGGGATTCCGGCTGTCTTTGTCCTGCGTTGTGCCGAGGAATTTTCTGAGCCCCTCTATATTCTTTTTAGGAACTCTATCAGATATGGTGTTTTTCCGGATGCTTGGAAGACGTCCTTTATTACGCCTATCTACAAGTCGGGTGATAAACAGAATATATCTAATTATAGGCCCATATCCAAGTTATCGGTCTTTGGAAAGATTATGGAAAAGATAGTCGTGAAACAGTTGTCGGCTGCGGTAAGATCCTTCATACCGCATAATCAGCATGGTTTTTTTGCTGGTAGGTCTGTGGAATCTAATCTTTTGGAATTCACTGGTTGCCTGGCGAGGTCAATGGGTGGGGGTGGCCAGGTGGATGCCGTCTATATTGATTTCGCGAAGGCGTTTGACAAGATTGGTCACGGGATTCTCCTGCATAAGCTGCGTTGCTTTGGCATTCATGGTGATCTTCTCAGATGGCTTGCGTCATATGTTGAGGGTAGATCACAGGCGGTCGCGTTGAATGGCACTGTGTGCCAGTTTCGTCCTTGCCCTTCCGGGATTCCCCAGGGATCTCACTTGGGTCCGTTGTTGTTCTCTTTGTACATCAGTGACATGGGTGGCTGTTTTTTTAGCTCAGAGTTTTTAATGTTTGCTGACGATACCAAGATTTTTCGGAAGATTAACTGTATTGGAGACTGTCAGGAAATGCAGAGTGACCTTGGGCGTTTGTTGAATTATTGTCGTGCAAACCAACTATACTTAAATATATCCAAATGTCACAGCGTGACGTTTACTAGAGCCTTGCGTCCGATCATGTTCGATTATGAATTTGATGGTGAGGTATTAACCCGCTGTGAGCAGGTGAGGGATCTGGGTGTTGTCCTCGACTCTAAGATGCTGTACAGAGCGCATGTTGAATTTATTCTGGAAAAAGCCAACAGGATGTTGGGATTCATACTTAGGGTGAGTAAGCCATTTAAATGTCCGCTGACCGCAAGAATTCTGTACTATGCGTTTGTGCGCAGTCAGTTGGAGTTCTCATCTGTCGTGTGGAGTCCTCAGTATGTTACGTACATTGATAGAATTGAGGCAGTACAGAGAAGATTTGTTAGGCACCTAAGCTTTTTGAGAGGTAGGTTCTTTCGTGATTATGGGGATGCGATGAGATTCCATGGGATGACATCTCTCGAGAATAGGCGAACACAGACTGACATGATGTATCTCTTTAAGATAATAAATGGTGAGGTTGATTCTTCGAGACTTTTGGGAGATGTATGTTTTCATTGTCCAACTCGTATTACGCGAGCGAATTATCTTTTCAAATTGCCTCCCTGTAAAACCAATTATCTGCAAAGCTCATTTTTGCACCGTAGCTGTTCCCTGTATGATACATTTTTCAAGAATCTGGATATGTTTACTTTGAATAGGAACCAATTTAAGAGTGGCGTGGTCAGTCTATTGTCTTCCTCGGTCTCATCCTGATCATTTGTTTGAAGTGTTCGGATGATCTTATTGTCGATTTCAAGTATGGGTTTTTCTGTGCTTTTTTTTTACTATGAAATATATCTGTTAATGATAAATCTAAAATGATAGGATGACGGATGAATTGAAATTGTTTGTTTTTATCATCTTACCTTATTGACTTTTGCTTGATTTTTTTTGTTTTGATTGCTTTGCCTGGTCACTCTTTTAATCTCAATAATGACTTGTCTATTTGTGTGTGTTGTTTTTGCAGTGATTTTATTGTACATTGGCTTATGGTTAATTCTTATGGCTTATTTTTTTATCTAATTGGACTTTTTATTATTTTTATTACTTAATTGTTATTATTTTAATGTTTAATTTTTTTATCTAATTTTACTTCTTGACTTTTTATTATTTTAATGTTATATTTTATATCTAATTTGAATTTTAAACTACTTACTATTTTGATGTTATGAATTTATTAGAGATGTTCTATATATTGTAGGTAATGTTGGGGTCTTCGCTGGTTTATAATCTGTTTTTGTATTATTGATTTATATGTATTGTCATGACTGTCTGACCTCTAAAAAAGTGTAAAAAAAAAAAAAAAAAAGTCATAATTTGGGATATTAGGTATGCCATCTTTCTTGAATAGGACCTATTATGGATTGGAAAAAAAATGCTCCAGGCATAAGTTTATTATGGTTTACTTTGAATGAACAAATTATTCAAAATCACATTTGAAAATCAAGACAATCGCAATATTATGTGTTAGACTGTACAATTATTATTATTACAATGCTTCCTCGTGTGTGTTTGTATATATGAAGTGTTAGATTGGTGTGTAGTTTTGTATATTTTATGTGATTTGCATATTCATAGAACGATACTGGAAGTAATGTTTAAGTAATTATTTTGCGGTAGATATAAGGACATTTTCTGTGAATATAATTTATACTATAGGTACTAGGTATACCTACAAACGAAGGACAACATTACGCAATAATCCAAGACAATGCTGTGAGGGTTTGTTTTTACTCTTATTTGATTTTTTATTCGATGATGGCATTGAAGTTTGTCCGGACGGAAATCATTGAAGCGATCTTAAGTTATAAAATATTCATTCGGTTCTAGGTAGTAATTATATTGTTTTTCAATTGAATGCAGATACTTGCAAAGTAGTAGGTACTTTTATTTTTCTCAACAGCCCTTACAAAGAACGACCTTCCCTTTAACAGTCCGCATGTTCCTATTCTGGACATCCTCTGGCTCCTAGTGATACACCACACATCAGCACACCTTTTTGTTTTGCCCGTTCTAAGCTGCAATTCTACGAGTAGAACTTTTTTGGTGAGATGTTACAGTTAAATTACACTACTTGATGAAGATGAAGTTCGTTCTATGGAGGTCAAACTGTGAATTATGTTTGGGCAGCTGACATTTTTGAAGCTGTCATTTTTGACATTTGACACGTAAAAACTTCGCCATTACTGAAAATGAAATGATGTATGCTTCAGCTACGCATTTAAGTACATTGTTTAAATTAACCGCAAAAAAATACCATTTTTGTCCTTGAAATGCATTAAGTACATTATATTATGATCTGAATAATTTTCATAGAAAAATCATCTTCTGTGATGAGGCCTATTTTCTCCTCGGAGGCAACGAAATGTCCATCCTCAACGTGTCGTGAAATGTAAACTGTTTGATGAATGTGTGTTGCCCATTCTCCTGTATGGGTGTGAGTCCTGGCACCTGACCAAAGCCCAGACACAAAAAATATCTGCATTCGAAACGAAGTGCCTCAGAAGAATTTTGGGTATAAGATGGTAGGTACCACCGCATCACGAACGACGCTATACGTCGGCGCACCCAGCGTGAGCCCATCACTTCTATCATTATGTGGTGGAGATGGACTTGGCTGGGACACGTCATTGTGTTAAGGATGCGGAATGACAGTTGGCCGAGGAGAGTGCTGTTCTTCCTCCCATCAGGGTCCCGAAGACGAGGAAGACCCTCTCACACTGTGTTCCGCTCCTTCGTAGCAGAGCTGAGGGATTTGGACATGGTGTGGGAGGAGGTCATAAACATTACGCAAGATCGAGCGCAATGGAGAGCTCTTGTTGCCTTCCTATGCCCCTGAGTGGGGTGTAAAAGGGAGTGTTGTTGTTGTTGTTGTTATTTTCAACAAGACGACACTGTGTGCCAAATAAGTAACGAAGCAATCGCAATTTTGCAAGAAATGTTTCCTGACCGAGTTATTTCTCGAAGAGTGATCACAAATTGGCCACCGAAATGTTTTGATATAACACATATTTTCTTATGGGCCACGTCTATAATTATATGTTCGTCTTTAAGTGTTCTACGAGAAAAATAGCTTACAATATCCAACATCATCAGAATGGAAAATACGATTTGCCTAAATTAGGTACTTAGTATTTCACAAAAAACTCACATGCCTATTAATTATATGGGATTGGATTCGGAAATAATAATAAAGTAGGAAGCGGGTGAGAATGTGAAGGTTTTTGGGTGAATGGGACGAGGAAAAGTGTGATATTTTTTTTTATCATGAGAGTGAATTTAATTGAATTATTTTTATCGTTGAGGCGAATAAAATAGTGGGTTTGTATTCGAGACTTATAATATGAAAAAAGGTCAGTTTAATGCTAAAAATGTCGTAAATCTGCAAAAAAGGTTATTTGAGAATAATAATACTACCTACTAAGATATATACATTTTTAATACAAACCTATCTAAGAAAATTGTTAATATATTATATTATAGCGTTGGAATATCCGGAGGTTAGTAAGTACCTACTGTATACAGTAGGTACCACTATAGTGGTTGCGTTAGTCTAATGGGAGAATCACCGAATTGCCTAGGTTCAATCTCCGCTTCCATCCATTTCATTTTTACAATACAAGCTTAGGTTACTTTGAATCAAATCTTTGTGCTCATTCTGGTCGAGGTGATATTCCTAAAGTAACTATATAATGTATGTATAATGTGCGTGATTTGTTGTGGTTAGGGTAACAAGATCTTCAAAATACTCGTTAAAAAAAATTGTACTCCGCTTTCCTATTCCAGAAAATTTCAGCAAAGTGAGATGTGGTGCGATTGCTTCGAGTGTTTATTACAAACAAATCTATAATATAAAAGAAAGTGTGAACATTTACAATTTATAACTCGAGATCGGCTGAACAGATTTTTATGGTGCTTAGTTTATTGGATTCTTCTCCGCTCCGGATAACAAATAACTGATAAAAAATTGAAAAATTGATAATAAATAATATAAAATATAATATTTAAGTTATTGTGGAACGAATTTCGATACAACAATGCCATCTGTGAAAAATTCTATAAAAAGACGAACCGTTGACATTAAAAATATTGGTACGCAGTTTTTGGATGGATTTTTTCTAATTTGTTAACATTTCAAACGCGAAAAGTGAATAAATTTAATTTTGAAATCAAATTGTCGTTTGACACAAACTGTTAGTTGTTTGATAGTTGGTGCAATTGACAGAATTCGGATGGAAAATATGTGGTCTAAAACTGATGCATAGGTCGGAATGATATTGGTTAAAAGTCATTTTTATAATTCTTTTAAGTTCGAATTCAATATTCATAATTTTAGATCACAGGACAACGCCTGTTGGGAAAGCTAGTTGAAATTAAAAAAAAAAGTGTACATACCAACAGAATAAACGAATTTATATATTGGACGTTGTTATATCTCATTGTTCCAATAACGGATGTCTATAGCTTAGTTAAAAATACATAAATTTGTAACAAATTTTATCCTATTATCTCTATATTATAAGCTTCATGTTAATTTTCATTTCATAGTTCGATATTATATTAACATTTGTGACCATTGTTTTGCTTTAAATAAGTTTTTCACTATAACTTAGCTCGATCGCTCGCTTGCTGCATTCCATGGATAAAGGTTGCTTTGAAAAGCTACCTATGGAATCCACAGTAAGTATTGCAACGCAAGCTGAGAGGTCGCTCTTTTTAAATAAAAGTGGTCAAAAAGTTATTTTGGCTCTTTAGTCAAAGCCAAAGGAATTCACATTTAAAAAATACTCACTGTAATAAAACTAATGTAGAAATAAATGACAGAATCACTGGTATTTTAGTTACAAGTAACAAGGAAAAATAAATTTTGTTGACAATAATAAAAATTTGGGGAATTTTTTTTCGTCATTCTAGAAGCGACGACATTAGGGCGTCGCTAATATTTTGAATTTTTTTGCGAATTTTGTCCAACAATTTTTTTGTGTGTCTCGTCCATGTTTCATTCCTCTGTAATATTTCACAGGGACACATTAACTGCGCCAGTGATTTTTTTTATTTCGCGTTCTGAATATTTCGTTAAAAGCGAATGAGCGCAGAAAAATTCATGCTCGTTAGCCAAATGGCCCAAGTCCCATTTTTTGTTTATACATTTATTCACTTTTAAACAACGGTGATTCAAAAAAAAAAAACTTTTTCACGTTAATTTTTTTGTATTTTATTTTTAAGTGTCTTACTAATGGAATTTTTGAACTCAAGATTTGAAAGTGTGATTTTGTTGACAAAGAGAGTAGAATATGGGAGTAACTGCCCGTTCCCACATGTCGTGTGTCGGATCCGCCAAAATATCGGCTGTATTGGTGGCAGAACGTTTTATATGGATCTGTTCAGTGTTCATATTATCAATTCGCAACGATTTTTTTATCGTCCAGACAAGAATAATTGTTCGGAAACGACACAGTGGTAACAGATGTGACGACTTCCGAATAAAAATTGGATCTGACTCATGACATAGTGTGAATGGGCGGTAAGTAGTTCAATTATCTTTGGTTTGCTTGGAAACAAAAGTTGTCGTATCCGACAAAATATCGGCTGTATTTATTTATTTATTTATCAACGGCAAATTGCCTTTTAAAGAAAAAAAGATAACATAGAGAGCAGTAAAAATACAAAGTAAAAATATACACAAGTACATATTAAACTATATAGATACACATATTGTTATTATTTCCTCCCTCCATGAGCATTACAGAGAGAAAAATTACGTGCAACACGTTTCTTCAGTATAATAGAAGAATACAATAATTCGAGAATTCAAGGATAATGGATAACTGATGACAGTTGCCAGAAATTTGATTAGAAGTCTCCGTCTAGGTGATACATAAGAGGAGAGGTATTCGGATAACTATAAGTGATTAAACAGGATGATGAGGGTATGATATACCCACAGATGTATTTCAGGTCGCTAAATTAATATGCGTTGAAAAGCGTCGAGGTAGAACAGCTCAACAACAAGAGGTAGAAGGCGGGATGGATAGAAAGCCTAAAAGACCACAGCCGCAGCTGAAGCAGATGTCGAAGAATCAGTAAAGATCAGTCGAGAAAGTAAGTCTGTTGGAACCATTATGAGAAAGTTGTCCTAATGTGACTTTTGAAGATGTCGATGCTGGAGCTAAAAATGTCAATGTCGTTCGCGTATTCGTTTCCCAGATGATGGAGTCGTGGGAATACCGTACTATTCAAGTAGTTGGTAGTAAGAGAATTGTCACAGCTAAAAAGGCATCTACTTCTAATATGTAGTGCTGCGGGGTGGTATGTGGAATTTTATGAGACCGATCAGTTCGGGCTCGTCGAAAAGGTTATTCAGAATTTTATAGAGCACGATGAGGTAAGACAAAGTGCGTCTTTCAGACAGCTTGTGCATGTTTAATAGCTCTCGTAACCCCTCGTAGTTCAGCTCCTCGCTGGGTATACCCAATTTGTAGTTGATGTGTCTCAAAAACTTACTCTGCACTCGCTCTATGGTGTGTTTATGGCACATATATTCGGGAGACCATCGGCGATGCATATTGCATACTCCAACTTGCTACGTATACAAGAGAGGTATATAGTAGGGCGATAGCGCGGATGTTTTGAAAGTCGTGGACTGTGCGCAATACAAACCCCAGAGTCCTCATCGCATCTCCCGTGACAGTGTTTATGTGGGAAACAATTGATAGCCCCTCATCGTTGTACTAATGATTTTAAATATTGACAATAATTATTTATAATCCACCATTGTAAATAGTTTTTATTTTATTAGAATTTAATTTGCGCCAATACCATCATCGAAGATAACGCCCAGATCGCGTATTTCTGTCACTTTTTCGAGAGTAATCCCATTTAAACTATAGTCAAAACGCACTATGTTTTTCTTTCTAGAGAATTGAATGTACTGGCACTGGTGCAGTCTGTTCGTAACGCACCACTCGTCCAAACCAATCAGGCTTGCTTGAATTTTCTCGCAGTCCCTCGATTCGGACACCCCAGAGTAAATCTTTAAGTCATCGGCAAAAAGGAGGTAGTTCACATCACCAATCTTAGTCCCTATGTCGTTGATAAACACCAAGAAGAGGACTGGGCCGAGGTGGCTGCCCTGGGGCAGGCCACTCGTGGCCGTAAATGGAGCGGACGAGAATCCCTCGATGCTTACGGACAGCCTTCGATCCAGTAAGTAGCGAAGCAAACCAGCGAAGAAGAGGACCGACAACACGTTTTGGTGGCAGAACGTTTTATATGGATCTGTTCAGTATTCATATCAATTCGCAACGATTTTTTGTCGTCCAGACAAGGATCGTTCGTTGGGTATGGGTATAGGTGGCGTTAGTCTTCTATTCGATCAGTCATTGTTCTGGGCTAATCTAATATGTAGACTAGTTCGTTATTTTAAATTTGCTGAACTACTACACTCTAGCTATAATTTGGCAGACGCATTGGATTGTTGCTCAATTAGCTGTGATATTTCCGCAATGCCTGTCGACGTCCAATTGTAAATAATTGGACTAAACGTCCAACAAACAAATGAAACCAGATTGGAATACTCAATATTAATAATTGAATATTGTTCTATCGATTGAAACGAATTTATTGGGAATATGTCAAAATAGTCGAATCGTTACTAGATAGTTATTCACGTCTATTAACAACGAACTGCATCTAGTAGGCGTTCCTGCGTACGAATGGCCTGTGATCATAATTCCTGAATCAATTCTTCCGTAAAATGATGATATCCCATATTATTAAACAGCAAGATGCATCTTGCAGAGAAGAAGTGCGCTTCTTCAACCCCAATTCCCTAACTATTAGTTTGTTAATATACTAGCAGCACCACCTACTTGACGAATGGCAAAAAAAATCCACAAAGATTGAATCAACCACAAAGTGCATTTTACATCCAACTCTTTATGAAGAGATTTTTTTTGGCAAAAACAGTATTAAGGTTCTTCTAATCAATGTCCTTGTTTTTGATATCAAATTTTTCTGACACGTTTCTGGAATTAAATGACAGGCTTTTACAAACGAGTCGGTGATCTAGGTACCGATTATTTCGATACAAACCAAAGAATTTAGTGTTGAATTTAAATTTGCAAATGTATAGGATCAATTTTTCACGTGGTCATCTTATTTATTAATTTCGAAGCGACAAAATGTCGTCGAAAAATACGAAATTAGAAGATTAAAATATACCTAATAAGTAGGTATGTATTTTGTTTTTCTAAGAGTGCTCCACACCAAAGAATAGAATCGCCATGGTGAATTCCTGGGAGTAAGTTACACAGAATTATTTTCCATTTGTCATCCCTACTGGATTTTCTGAAGGGGTTGCCTTCCCTGTATTGTCCTGATTTCAAGGCGTCCAAATTCTCCTTCCTTTCTCTCGTCACCTACTCGAGGCTATACTCATAATAAAGTATTGATATTTGTAAACATAATACTTAAACAAAATTACGTTACGTTTAGTATGTAAGAGGCCACCTAATCCGAGTTTATCAGATTTCACGTAAGGAATCTGTTCTCATTCTTTTTTTAAATTTTGAAAATTTAAACATAAAATGTGTTCCTATAATCGAGAGTTATGACGTGTCTATAGGTAAGATTATTATTTTTCCTCGAATGTAGGAGAAAATCATTTTAGCGTAAAAAAATCCATGTTGCGTCCGCTCCTAATTCCCCCGTTTGAAAAACACATTAGAAGTTGAGAGGAAGACTCATTAATGTGGAAAAAATGTAATTTAGGTTATTTTATACATTAATTTTATGACTTGAATGGGTGGTAGCTGAGGCCGCACGGGATGATTCATTTTGTATGAGAAGCAACACGCATTTATTAAAAGTGATTTAATTTTTATTTTACCGAAATTTTATCCAAGTAAGTACCACAAACCTTACTTATATTTTATAATATGAAATTAATGTAATTAATACTGTTCTTATTTTCAAATAAAATTTTATTTAGGTAACTTTACTCGTACACGCAGCACTTTGCTAATTTCATTTCAATTATAACGTAACAGACAGAATCACAATCTTTTCAGAAATTATTAGAACTTTTAATTAGATTTATTTAAAGAAAGAAAGTTCATTATAACATCATATTGGAATATATATGAGAAGTTATTCATAACTTTGAGAAACTGTTTCTTAAGCATACCAAACTCATTATAAATGAAAAATGACTTAAACAGTTCATATACCTACCTACTAATTGTAATATCTCAAGTGTTCCAAAGACAGGCTGTATGTATATTATACATACTGTATAATCAGGTTAAAATATCACTGTCTTAAAAAATCAGAGAAGATCGTTCATCGCTAGTGGCATCCTTTAATATTACAACCAAAATTTTTGAAATAACACTTTAAACTGTGATTCGTGAGGAACTTTGTAGAACGACATATTAATAATTAATTTTATTAAAACACAAGAAACTTTGTATGTTCTACTTTATTTATGAATAAATATGCTAGAACGTTTTCGGGTGACATACATCCATCATCAGTAGCTTATTACTAAATTTTAGAAACTATGGGAAGAATGTATCTGAGGGGATTCCCCTCTACTTAAGCTCCTTTCTACACCCGCACCATTTCACCTACCTTCCCCACGGCCCCCTCCACCATAATCATAACCGAGATACATTCTTCCCATAGTTTCTAAAATTTAGTAATAAGCTACTGATGATGGGTGTAGGTCACCCGAAAACGTTCTAGCATAATTATTATTCATAAATAAAGTAGAACATACAAAGTTTCTTGTGTTTTAATAAAATTAATTTTTGAAATATGTTTTCGCAGTCCACAATTTTAGTTCTTTCGATCAATCAATGAACCAATTCTCCCTTTTTGACCCCAATTAAGGTCAAAGAGTGACAACAAGAGCCTCGATTTTGCACGGCTTCATTGACCTCCTCATCGGAGCATGTTCAAATCCCGTTCACGTCCTTAAAAAACTATTAAAAAATCATTGAACAACTGGGTGATAATATAAAATTTTGGAGTTATGTTCGAATTTCGACCATATACCGCTAGTTTTATTTAATACCGCGATTCAAACGATCACTTTTGCCTGAAAAGTTTTCAATTGTTAAGAATGAATTCACGAAAAATTTAATTTAATTTTTCTTCAAGTAGGTTTTACTTATTGAAACAATTCTCCTGATAATCGAATAATATAATAATGTAGAAAGTGTGTAATAAAATGGAGAAAATGGAAAGAAACAGCGTAACTCTCTTCGGATATTTCCAAAACTGTCTAGCGGGGCGATTTTCAAGACGATCATAATGGACACTTCAGATACAAATATTGCTGAGTAAGAAGAAGAGGTACCTACTCACCAACCTTCCATCTCTTGTCCACCTTCTATTCTTTTTCTTCTCTCCAATAATATAGAAAAAAAAAAAACAACTGTGAGGATCTGACATTACAATTTTCTACCATTTCATTCTCAATTTCTGTAATCTTTCGGAGTGTTATTATTTATGAGTGAGTCAAACCCAAAAAACCACCTTTCTTTAAATTTTTCGCTACTTGACAATTTTGTTCGAAATGTGAGATGATGTTTTTTTTAATAATTTGGTCGGTTTTATTAACTGTTTCTATAGAAAAAAAACACATAATCCGAATTAATAATAAAATCGTTGATCCGTGGTTCACCTGAAGATCACGTGTTCAAGTCTGGCTCATTGAACACATGACATACACTTACAAAATTTTTGTTTCGTGCTGTAGGCAATTTATTCGATTCTTTTTTTCTTTTACTCAAGCTATTTTTTCGCTCATTACCCTTTCCTTGTTTCTATCACAATTTTTCCTGAAGAACGTAAGTATAATATGTTTTGAAGGAGTTGGCAGTCTCGTTGTTGAAGCCACGGATGATGTAGGTATCGAAACCAGGGGGTTGCGACAGGGTAAGATAATGATACAAAATAAGGGTGGGTGGAGGGAGCTTTTAGCATTAATCTTCAATCAGATCACAGGAAGACTCTCTGTAGATCATCGAAATTCCTATAGATCGGATAAGACAAAAAGGCGAAAACTTTTAGTCTTAGGTCTTCCAGAACGGTATCGTTAGACGATAGACTTTAACTATATTAGTAGCTTACTTGTTATATACACGTATTATGAAGGAATTAGCGTCGGGGCAGTTGGCCCAGTGGTTACCGTTTCGGCACAGTACGACGAGGGACGCAGGTTCGAATCCTGCCCGAGGCATGGGATGTTGAATATGTTGAAATTTCTCATAATCTTCGGGAATTCGAACATTAACACCTAATGTCGAACGTTGTTAACGTAAAGTGGTCACACTAAGCCAGCCTTCGAAAAACAGTAGATGACGGTCGTAAGCCCGTAGTGGTTTGTTCATACCATTTAAAAATCGAACAGGATTAGTCAGTCATCAGTGTTGTTGATATGTAGTTAAGATCGTATTAAGACCGTTTCATGAATACCCCTGCTGGACCAGATACTACGGCTTGAGATGAACACCCTAGAAAAAGGAATATAGAGATGCCGTGTTCAATTTGATTTCACTTCAATCAGAACGTCCAGAAGGTAACATTCCGGAATGCTTGAAAAGAAGAATATTCGAACAATGTGTCATTTCTACTATGAGATACGGTGCAGATAAATTGACCCTAGCACAGAAAACAATCCATCAACTAAAAGTAGCACAGATAACCGTGGAAAAGACAATGCTGGGACTCACATTTTTTAGACCATATCCCAAATGCCATAATTTAAAGTCGAACAAGAGTGGCTTTCAATGTCAAAAAAGTGCCAAATATAAAATAAATGCGGTAATACTTGATGGAGCCGTAAGATATTAGCCACTTGGAAATAGTAAGGGACATAGTAAGGACCCTAGGACGGATTAAGACAAGGAGAGCGCGACACAGACAGGGTTGTGGAAGAGGAAAAGGCCCTTGTACAGCAGTAGACTACAACGAGCTGATGATTAGCGTATTGAATCTATCAAAAAATAAAATTTAAAAAATATATGTAGGCGATAAATTTACTGTAGGTATAAAGTGAACCGTCTGTCGGTAAATCGAGTGTAACGTTCACTCCTCCAGAACTACGCGTTTTTAAATTGAATTGTTCCAGAATGAGATTCTCTGGCGTTTATTTTTTGTTTCAACACTGTGTCTTCTCATTATTCTTCGAATTTTGATTACGAATATACTCGCGTCAAACTATAAGTAAAATCTTATTTTTTATAATATGAAAACGATTTCTTCGAAAATAAATTATTACTGTTCACTTTAACATACCTACATACTTCCCAAGAAAAAGAATAGACATACAAATTTATCTAAAAAAATAAATGTAAAAATAATCATTATCAGCCCAAGATTGTCCACTGCGTGAGTAGACCTTCTTCTTTCTCAGCTCAGCTCAGTCTCTGTGCGTTTCCCATCCGCTAGGGTTAGGCGAACTTTTTTATGTCACCCATCCATCTGGCAGGTGGCATCCCCATTGGTCTTTTATCACCCCTTAATATCCACTTCAGCAGTCTCCTCATGCATCTGTTGTCAGCCATTCGTACAATGTGAAACGTCCTCTCCATTTCTGCACAGCTATCATCGTCTCTAGCACTATATAGTTACTTTAGTCTACCTGCGTATCCAGTCATTTTTCTCACTGTATTGCAGTTTTATGCCCAAAATTATTTTTTATATTTCTTTTTTAACTTTACTATTCGTAGATAATTACAAGACAGTTTGGTCAAGGTCATAATTTCCGGGTCGTATGTGCAGGACGCACCGCTCAAACACTTATGTAAGTGATTAAAATGAAAACACAGTTGCACTTTCACAATTTTTTTTAATGAATCTCGAGCGCTTTCGTCCGACTCACGCAGACATTGTCAAGAGACTAAAATAAAAATTATAAACTCAAAGAAAAGTATGGTACAATGATGGTGGGAGAGAACACTATAACTAACAGATGACAAGATATTATTATTATTGTATACATATTTTATTTTTTTTTTTTTTTAGGATAGATCTTTAGAGATTAACTAGTAGGTAACAAAAGGATGGTTGACCGAAATTATGAATAGGTAAGGAATAGGCTGATAAAATACTACATTAATTTAAAATAAATACAAGTATTCATAATACAATACATATCTATGATAATAAAGGAGATGGTGCAGGGACTTGAATGTTAACAATAGAATCGCGATTTTTATGTATCTCGAGCGTTTCAAGGCCTAATCTACGATACTTGTGTTCTTCTGAGTGCAACACCCTCACATTGTTCATACAAAAAGAATGGTTATGTTCAATGCAGTGGTCCGCCATCTCAGAGTAACCAGATAGACCTCTAAACGCTCTATGGTGTTCCTTTAATCTAGTTGTAATGGATCTGCCTGTTTCTCCAACGTATTTTGCTGAGCAGTCACTGCACCATAGCATGTATACACCGCCTTCATCCATGCTGTCTTTTTTATCTTTATTATTGAATAGTAATTTATTAAGGTTATCACCTTACCTTACAAAAACCTTACAAAAAGTACTTATGTAAGTCTTCAATGTGTTTGTAATAGTTGTAATAGAGCTACGAAAGGTAGTGCTAAGCTTCTTGAAGGCTGCCTATGCTAGACCAATTCTTCGCTCATCTGTTTCGATGGTTCGAAAACATTGGTGTTAAGTAAAAACCAATAAAATAAAGTAATCTTGTCATCAGGTTTGAAATGAAGTTCAAATGTTTCAAGCTTTAACATTTTAATATATACAATAAAATACCATACTTTTTACCCGGAAAAAATTACTTTAAGAATTAATAATGTAAAGATTAAAACAAGCCTTCACGTTTAAAGAATATGTACCACTAATGACTCCAAGAATTCATTACTAATGTTCGAATTTTAAATGGAAGAAACCTCTACGGGCTTACGACCGTCTTCTACTGTTATTTCGAAGGCTGGCTTAGTGTGATCACTTTACGTTAACAACGTTCGCCATTAGGTGGTTTTGTTTAAGTCTCCGAAACTCCTAACCATTAGAATTCTTAAAATGTTCATTATGTCGAAAATCTCATGTATGCATCAAGTAGATATTTAATAATCAATGAAAATATAGAGATAAAAGTTGGAAATTATTGAGAACATGAGAGCAACCAAATTTAAAGACTGGGACTGCTGTCATGTATCTGGCGCCAGAATATGACTATATATTTTTGTTAATGTCTCATCTTTATTGCCTGTTGGCTTTATTGATGCACAATGTTCTAATTATGTCTAGATTCTTGTGACCATTTTTCAGGACTAGATCTTAAAGAATACTTAAAGACTTTGGTCAGCACCACCACGGATATTTGGGGGAAAAATATTTTAATGAGTTACCAACTGAAATTAGAAAGATTGAAGATTACGGTGAGATGATACACGGAGAAAAAAACGCTTAGTGAAATTGTTAAGATTCTTAACAACTTGTTAAGAATTCTGCATAAAAGCGTGACTGGCGTCCTACCGACTAATTTGACAGGATTTTCGTCCTGTTAAATTGTCAGGAAGCACTTCCTAATAAAAACACAGGACTTTCTTAATAAAATAACATGACAAGTCAACGAATATATTAACAAGAATTCTTAATAAACACTCAAGAAAATTATTAAGAATTCCCGTTGCTTTATCGTGATATCTGAATAAATCTCCTTCATTTTTCATGTTAAACTTACAGTACACACCTGCTTTACATTCGTTTTTATACGAATATTTTCGCAAGTTTCTGTATATATTCACATCATTGACACTGGCATTTTATTCGTTCTTATACGAATATTTTCACAACACTGAACCTGGTATTTTATTCCTTCTTATACGAATATTTTCGCAGGTTTCTGAATATATTCACACCATTGACACTGGCAATTTATTTATTCTTATACAAATAATATCGCAGGTTTCTGAATATATTCACACTATTGACACTGACATTTTCTTCGTTCTCTACGAATATTTTTGCAGCTTTCTGAAAAAAATTTTATACCTTTCTGAATACCATAGTAGATATTTTTATTTGTTTTGCCTTCAAATCTAATTATGATTCATTAACAAGTTTTGAACACTCAAAGAGTCCATCATCAATGGGGTTTACTTAGCACCCCTCTGAGAATGGATGTCCAGCGCACGTTCGAAAGTAGTTTTGTAATTATAATTAGATTTGAAGACTATCCAAACAAAAGAAAATATAGGTACCATGGTATTCAGAAAAGTGTAAAAATATTAATTCAGAAAGCTTTAAAAAATATTCATACAAGAACAAAATAAATGCCAGTGTCTTTAGGTACTGTGAATATAGGTATTTAGAATACTGCAAAAATATTTGTACAAGAACAAATACATACCTGTGTCTATACTATGAATATGTTACGAAACCTGAAAAAATATTTGTACATATTAGGTTTATGTAGGTAATAAATAGAGATGAGGATTATATACATTATTATTTGTCTTGAAATGAAAGCTGTAAAATCACTAAATACAAATATCAATAGTTTCCATTAATAAGTACAATGGGAAAATTGTTTTGAGGAACATATAGGATGCAAGTAAAACATTTAAATTAAGTTTAACTTTTAATATATTAAATAATATAAAGATACAACTATAAAAAAAATTGGATCTCGTAGCAGCTCTTCAATATCCTTAATTTCTGATAAACCGGAATCTTCTGTTTTCGACTGTTCTTGTTCATCTAGTATTCCGATGTCAAATTGTGAATTATTTAAATTATCTTGATATTTTGATCCCCTAATACCGGTATCTATTCTTTAAGTTCTGGCTCCGAAATCAATAATATGGTGTTTATGTCTATGCGAGCTTCTGTAATGAAATAATAATTATTTTTACACATTCTTCTGTAACGGAATATTAAGTAATATTAAGCTTGGGCACAATTTCAATTCAACTTGTAAATAACTACCTACTAATCTTATAATTTGGATAATACTAAGATATTTTATTTAAATTATTTATTTATTTATTTACATACGGCAAGGCCATTTACATGTTTATCAATTATACAGGTATATAAAATAAAATATGACAGACACAATAAAAGCACATAAAACAAACTTTAAACTCACATCCAAAGAATCACAGATAAATAAAATAATATCAAATTAAAACAATAAATTATAACAATTAAGATGCATGAAAAATGAACAATAATCATAACCAAGCTACAAGCACAATACATTTTTTCCTTTTTTTTTTCAGCCCTTAACAAAATAAAAATCTTACAATTATACAGGAAACATTTCAATCGCATCTCTTTGTCTATATTCGCACACACAAGTCATATTGGCAGATAATAAGGTGCTTACTAATAATACATTAACATAAATAAAATGCATGCAAAATGAACAACAATCACAAATATACGAGCAAGTCAATAGTAAACTAAAAAATTAAAAATAATAAAACAGAATGAAAATATCACTATGATACAGAGCAGCAATATAATTAAAAAAAAAAAACAAACTGATGGAGAAATAATATTGTTTAGGTAGGTACATAAAGAAATAAAATAAACTAATATATTAAAATTTCCATAATATTCTTGCAAATTTGATGAATCTACTATCTTAAATATAAATTTGATAGGTAGGTACCTACTGTGGACCTTGGGTAAGGCAAACTTGTTCAAACTTGCTTGTGACGCCGCAATCGCACAATAATTTTATTGTATGGGCTATTGTTATTATTTATCGAATAGGTACCTACCTTATTACATAACATAAACATTTATAATTCATTCGCAAATCTTTAATTAAATGAAAAAAAAAACTTCAATAATAATATAAAAAAATATACTCACCGACCTTTAAAATTTTCTAAATACGTTAAACCAGCACTTAAATAACTGAATGGTTTCTACATCAATTATATTATAATATTAAAAGTAAAAACACGTTTACACAGTATTCTCTTTAAATTAGTCTATTATTAATGAAAAACATTAAAATGATTATGATTCACTACGCACGCGTCCGAACACACCGACTGTTAAATTTATACTAGCTGGTTTTGCTAGTTTTTTGAAGGATAAAAATTATTATTCTGCCGTCTTGAGAATTTGACATGACCATCTGTCAAATTTGCTGTAGCGTGTGCAAAATGATAATGGATGTAAAGAGTTTATAATGACGAATTGATATAATATTAGGTACATTTAACATATAGGTATGTACCTAATTATTAAAATTATTGTTACATCAGCGTTTCAGTCGGCGGCATTCAATCCGAAGGTGGTGGGTTCGATCCCCTGTGCCGACTTTTGTCCATTCAACACAAGCTTTTGCTTACTGTTAAATATTTCAAGTGTATTTGTCTTTACTTTAGGGCGAGCCATGATTAATTTTTTTATTACAGACATTTGTAACATAAGTAGGTAGGTACCTACCTACATTTTGCACAGAAAAAATAGAAAATATCAGTTTACCTATAAATATTACATAAATAATGACAATTTCACATTCCTGTATACATATTTTATATCCACGAAATTGTTTTTTTTTAGAATTTCATTATAAAATAACCGTTCTCTTGCTCAAAAAGAAAATTATTGTGACTGTGTACACATATTATAACAAGATAAATATTATAAAGAATTATTAGTACTTATAAAATATCAGTACTCAGGTAAATATATCATGATCACAAGAATTTCACATCACTGTAATGATAGTTTATAAGTCCGTAATGCATTTTTTGAAAGGTGTTATGATAATTTATCATTCCTCCTGCAAAATATAAAATATCGTGACAATATCATGATAGTTTAACAAAAACAATTTGAAATAAATATCATTACACTGATATTTATTTCGTATGGCATGGTATTTTATTGTTTTTCCATGGTGATATCGCACGAATTCTTAACACTTTCGCATTGAATTAATAATATATAGAGACGTCTTGTCAATTTATTAAGAGCACAAAAATCGATTTCTCTCCGTGTAAAAGCCATAAAAGCACATTTTAAAACACTCAACTCTGAAAATATATAAGGTAGGTATTTATTTATGTAATAAACGGTGGGGGTTTAATGGAAGAGTACCTAATGTACATATGTGGTTTTGAATTTGACATGTATTAGTTCTTCTAATCTGTCTTCCTAAATTAGGGTGTCATTGTATGTGTAGGTACCTATATAATATGTATAAATGTGGAGGTATGTATGTATGAATATGTATGTAAGTGTTAAAGTTTTTATAAGCTCAATAATAAGACATGACTGTTTGAAGTATGGATGCCGCGGAGATGTATGTATGAATGTGTATTGTATGTAAGTATCAAAGTTTTTATAAGCTCAATAATGTGACATACAAAATCAGGTTAGTCAAAACACTCTCTCAACACAAGCTTTATGCTTTATGAGAGAGAATTGTTGTTAAAAATTTTAATATTAGATATGTTTTTATATTTATATTATATTTTGTAATTTTAATTTTCATTTTTAATAAATAAAAAAAAATAAATAAAAAAAATACGCTTAAGGTTTTAACACCAAGAGGCTCAACGCCCACCATGCCGTATCAAAAGAAGGATGTACTAAGAGGAATGTTAGGAGATTTAGTATGGATACAAAAATGAGCGAAGTTATCGATATTACCTAAGACTTCTTGATGTTGCTCGTTTAAACTAAACAAATTAATGTGAAATGTTACCTCTCCTAGCAGTTCAGTCACCGATTTTATGTAATGGAAATCATAGTTCATAGATTCTTACATCACTCAAGTATGTTGTTGTGATTGTTAAACAACAGATTTTGAATAAACAATGGAACAAATTTAAATATTTAAATAGGTAAGTAATAATTAAAAGAACGTTTTTCATTTGTTTTATTTCTAAGAATTTATAGTAGTCCTTCTTCACACATTCGAAACACTTCAATGTGCGTCAGTCGGGTAAAAGAGATAAGTACGTGGATATTTTTAGATTTATCACGCTAGGACGATTCCGATCGCACGATGTTGTAACGATCAGAGAACGTAGGATAACTCCGAGCGATACATTTATCTACTGTCGCTGTAAATCCGCACGGCACCTACCAAGGTTCCGTATACGCGTTTTTACTACGAACTAGCTATTGCTTTTATATTTTTCAAATGGCTTGGTGTTACATGTGATGTTTTTAACTAAGTATATGTTTAAATGAGTTTCGTTATCACCAATCACCATACTATGGTGTTAATTTGTTATTGTTTGAAAAGGCTTGGTGTTACAATTAGCGCATTTATTGTTTATTTGTTTATTTATTTATTTACGGCATAATGCCTTGAACAGTAAACGATACATATATATTACAAAAAAAAACTTACAACACTATACAACAATATAAAATAACAATATTTAAATTAAAAGGTACAAGACAACCAAAATAGTTTTTATTTTTATTTCTTACAATAATGAAGTTTTGTCTTCTGGCAACACTCGCAGTTGTGCAGACGTTGACGTGTTATTTCGCTGACGTTGAAACGTCAGATAGACAATGGTGGAGTTTACGTCTGTTTTAGAAGCATTTGCAGCAAGTAATACAATACAAAGATGGATTGCAAGACAGAGAGGAATAGCAAACCAAACGGTCCCACGTCTTATTGTTAGTATAATACCTGCGCAGCACACCGCAACCCAAAAAGCATTAATACTTTACCTTTATGTCGTTCCCGTTTATGCGACACAGGTAGGTAACGTTTTCGCGACCATTATACAGATTCGTGGACTGGTCGTATCGAAAAATTCAGGTTTGTATCTTAATTATATGAGTGTTTTGTCTACTTATTCTATTTTTGATACAATAAAACTACACCATGTGAGACAAAGTGTTTGATTGTTCCCTCCCGTAATAAAAATGATCCATAATAATATGGTTTTTCATTTTTCTAGGATACGATATCGTTATAATTTCCACTTTATTTATATGGATTTTTTTTCAATATTTTAGTATTTGTAGTGTTTTTCAACTTTATTATTATATTTTTCACTATTTATTGTTCATAGATTTTCCTCATTTTTACACGAACGTAGGTACCTACTTATCATAACCATCCTCCGTTTTTTACTACTTTATACTTGGAAATGGTATCAAAACATTATAATTACAACAATTTGTAGGATAACTAGTTCAGTTAGATATTATATGCTTGCTTTAACTCAAAAATAAAACAGCGTAAAAAGACAGAGAGGATGATGATAAAATATGTTATCGTTTTAAATATTTAGAACTTCACAACATTATATGTAATATTTCATTATTTGTGAAGTATTTTCGGTTACACGGAACCTCTTGGTTGATCAAAAAAATCAGATTAAACTATATTCATAAATTCACTTTTTTTGAGCAGCGAAAAACCAAATTGCATGTTGTGTTTGTCTTGAAAAACCGCGTATCCCGAGTCTCGGGGATTTAGTTCGGAAGGTGAAAGTTTTTCGAGGAAACGTGCCAAGTCATGGAATGATTGATGGTATAGGCTTTGGAAGAAATCAATTCATCTCAACCGCATCAGGTAGGAAGGGGTGGTACTGTAGTACTGTTCGACACTGCGAGGACATCTTCTCGTTGACATAAATTGGGTAGTTCATGACAGGTATAAAAATGATTATTAGGTTTCGCTAGTCAGGTTATTATGATTGATTCAATAATAGGTAAACACTTTTTGTCAATATTTTGGGTTAACTCCTCTCAATAACCCTAGGACAACTCATAATAATATGTACTAAAGAACTATTATTGTTAGCCTACAGATTGATTGCTGACTTCATTTTATTGTGCGGAAGATTTAGTTTCGAACATCGACACGCGACAAGCTCTGCTTATTTTGAAAGTAGTAAGAAAAAATGGTTTTATCTTTCAAGACATTCGTAAGGTTATTTTAGAACATTTTTTTAAAGCAGTGGAGCTAGTACGAGTTTTATCGAAAGCTTATTGCACCCTAATAAGCGCTTATAAACGTGAAAATAGTGTTCTAAAATCAAACGATCAAACAAAGTCAATATAACTCGCAGAGTTATTCACCAAAAATATATTTATCCTTTGAACATGACAAACTTGGAAGCTTTACACAAAAACACCTGTTTTTAGCACTTTTACTTAATCGATTTCTAGGCGATTCCTTAACATACGAAACTGAAATTTATGTTTTAATTGTAGAATGATCATGTAAAATAAATAAATTAACATTTTTCTATACAAAGGTGTCAGTAGGTATAGCCGGCGGAACTTATTGCCTGAGGCAATTTATCCAGTCAACCGCTAAGCATCATAAAAATCTGTTCAGCCGATCTCGAGTCATAAGTGTTCGCACTAACCCGACTTTCTTTTGTATAATAGATGTGTAAAAGAACCTTCTGTTTCATAAAAACCTTTAATTTCTCATTTTTTTTTTCAAAGTCATCATCGATAAAACAGGTTTTTATTTCAATTATCAAAACACTTCGAAGCGCATTTTCTTTTTTATTGTAGGGAGAATACAAGTCCTTGGAAGAATAATAAATTAGTTAATATTAACAATAAGAATATCTTGAACGAAAGGAAAATGAGACACTTTGGAAATAATATTACATTCTCTTTTTTTTCTGGTACAGGAAATTAAAGAAAATTGATAAAGCGAATTTCTCGACAATGTAATGAGAGCACAATATATTATTATTTCTATAAAATATTAAGTTGCCGGTCCATTGTATTTTGTTTCAAAAAATTCAATTCCACAAACTTTCAAGAATCGTTTCATACGGGCGCGTTTTTAAATCAAACGAACATAAAAATTTTCGTCAGTATTTTGATAGTAATGTACTTACATACCTGGATAATCGCGGGAATTATTATAATATCTAATGGACTGCACACATCTGTAGGGTTATTCTCGTAGCGGTCTTAATACGCTCCTATCTTGATTGACAATATTAAAATGGCGGATTGGTATTCACAAAACAATAAGATATCTAGCAGATATCTTAAAAATTCGTTATGTTCGAAATATTAGTATGAAATTCTATGTACTCGGCATTCCCGTAACTATCTTACAAACGTCAAATTCAAGGGCGACCTGATTGCGATCATGTCTTAATCTTATCGTTAAGTGATTTTTAAATGCGATCGATTACGGGCATAAGGCTCCTGAACACGCGCAATGTAAAGTTGCATACATAGTACAATAGAACCGCGTACTATGGAATTTTGTTACGTTGAATGCAACATGACATTGCTTACGCTACCGCGCGTGTTCAGATGTGTACAGACCCTTATGAGACCATCGAATATATTGTGGTACTTGATCAAAGGTTCCTATATACAACTCTTGCTACAGGAGGAAATTTAAATTATCCGCTATTTTCAATGTGCTAATGAAAATTTGGGACGAAATAAATAACAGATTTTTAGGAAAACCCTTTTCTATGCGTGTTTTCCGACAGCTAGTTCATTCTATAGTTAAACATCATCGCTATTTTAAATTTTTTAACTAAGACGTTTTATAATCAAATTAAGTACCTAGATAGACAATTGTTAAGTATGTACATCTTTTTTACAGACTAAACATTCCTAAGTTACTTAATTAATAATTAAATCAGAAAATATTCAAAATAATTTTTACACTGAACATTTTAATGGAGTAATTTTATAGTTGTTCTGCTCTTTATGTTGTCTTTGACAAATTCAAATAAGACATTTTGTTTGTGAACTTTGACTTAGGCTAATTGGACGTTTTGTTGTAAGCAGCTAAGGTATTAAAATATGATGAACAATTTTCTGAAAAAAAGTTTGTTCAAAACGAAATAGAATAAAAACTATTAAATACTATCAGGCTGTCATGAAGCAAATATTTTAACTAATTAATTTTAAAAACCTTTCTAAGTTTTTTTTTCCATAAATCAAAATAAAAGGGATTGAGAAACATGAGTAATAATTGTTGATGTTAATGAAGAATACAGTTGTTTTTAAATATAAATATTAAAATAATGTTGGAGTCAGTTTAGAGAGTTAAATATCTAGCTAAAGGAAACAGAATCGTTATTTTTAATAAAGTTATGCTTAGGAGGAGAAAATGAGGATCAACCTATAATCGACAACTAGACGCTCGACTGTACAATACGCCATGGATACGTTTTTTTTTTTTTTGTATATATGAAATGTATCTGTGCACACTCAAAGTGAACACAAATACACTCCTTGACTCTTTCACAGTAAGCTACTAAAAGCTTGTGTCGTGAAAGAGGAAGATGGTCGGCATCTGGGATCGAACCACGACGTCCGCACCAAACAGTACGAAAGCCGGCGTTGTAATCTCCAGTCTACCAACCACTTCGAGGCTTCTTAAAAAATACCTGCAAAACCTATGGGGCGAGAGGCAAAGAAAAGGGTAATTATTTCTTTGATTGCCCTATGAAACAGTCATACCTCCATCTAGTCTGAAAGGGATTCAATTTTACTTTACCACGTTGAGAACTGCCAAACTTGACACTTTCTCCCGTAGCAACAGTCATATTTAGGATATTTATAAGTATTTCCCGCCGACATCTACCAATTTATCATAGAAACCGTCGACTTACTGTCGAAAATTTTGATAGAATTTTCCCGTAATCGAGTTGGTTTTGTCATTTATAAGAAAAAAAAAGTAATAAAAATATTTCAAGTGAGTTTGGGGGGTTTCTAGGAAAAATAAAGAGATCTTCGATGTTTTGGGCAGAAGTTGCTTGGTGATAGTCCATTCCAATAAAAATGAAGAGTTCACAATCACAAAATGTATTATTTACACATTAACCGGTAGTCTCCGAAAAAAAAATTGTATCAATAAACGAAACGATTATTCAATTTCTATTACGAACCATCTCATATATTTCTTAATAAACTTTGTTAGAAACAAACAAACAACAGTTCTGTTATTCAAAGGTTTCAGCCAGTTACCCCACACGAAATTTTCCTTCTGAGAAAACGTTGTTACGATAATGGTAGGTAACAACAATAATACCAAACTACATTTTATTGATTGTCCGTCACCCTGGCTGACAGAATTGGGGAACATAAAAACAAAAATGGAAATCTGTTTCGACACGCGGCCTTGGGAATATATCGTGACGACTCGTGAAATGTTTCCTGCTTGAAAAAATATACTCCGACATCTGATACTTAGTAAGGCGTATTCGGCTACATTCGGTAAAGTTTCAATTATTTCGGTCACTACCGACAAATGTGTAAACGGGTTGTTCAAGCCACAATGCATTACGTAGATCAGCAGCTATTAGATAGTCTAACTTGTAGGTATGTGGATAATTGTTTCTAATGTGACCTCTGTAGTTGTTATTGCTGTCAATCATTAATTTCGACGACCGGAAAGTATTCGGCTACTTTCGGTAAGGTTTTTTTTTTGGTCAATACCGATAAATGTGAAACAGTTTTTCTATTTCTCTTTCTTACGCACCTCAACAAGTCCTCATAAGCATACTATCCTTGTCTCTCTGTTCTACGACTACTAGTGTATGTTGTTGTATAACTTTTATTATTTTTAGTTGTTGTAGCAATATCTGCTATTGCCGCCAAAAATCGATTCAATGTGATGACAGATTGACTAATTTAATAGGTATCAACTCATCAATAGCTTGTTATTTCAGTCTTTGAAATAAACATTGATAGAAAAGGCCTTTCCTCACTCTCACACCATCACTTGCGTTGTTGTTTTTGAATAAATCCCACAAAATTCTACCAATAAAAAAAAAATATGGTTTCACAAATTCGTCGGCAACAACCGAAAAAAAACCCGTTCGCGACCGAATTTTTGTAAAATAAGTTCGCCATCATTTTAGATTGTACGCTAAAGAAAGAGAGAGAGAGAGCGAACACCAATAGCAATAATAATAATAATATTGTGTGTGTGTGTTTTTTTTTCTTTTTTTAATGCTTTCAATATTTTTATGGTTTGGTTTGAATCGTCATGAAAATATTATAAGCTTCCTTAATTTGATTGAAAAATTGTCCCATTTTAATGTTAAAATGTGAATGTGGTGCCCGATGACATCAACAACATGTTGTCATGTTGAATCTCTGAAAACACGTGACAAAACCACCGTTTCATGGTGTTGGGTGACAATAATAGAACTACTTTTCATATAAAAGTGTGAAATATTTCGTTGAATAATGTTGCATAATAGACAAGCCATTATTGATATTTTATAATACGAGGTATTTTTATTTATTGACAGCAATTTTACTTTTTTACTATAAAAAAATCAAACAATATACGAGACCCACTTTTGCCTCGCACTGAAGCATATTTTCCGGACTGTGATGCCTGACGTATTTTATGTATAGGTATGTATATACATACATATATGATTCTCGATATTGTGTACTTTAATTTGAAACGTTGTTGAAATATCTGAAAAAAAAAACAACATATTATTCTCTTTTATAAAGTATACAAAATACACCGAAAGGCAAGTCATGTGCAAAAAAACGGTGTCATTTTTTAAAATACATAGTTTCGCTATGTACCTACCTACTATTTTCATATGTCATCGAATCACACATGAATCGCAGACTTTACGTTCGATTTTGATCATCACTGATCCTCGTAGTTATAATTGTAGTATTATTAGATTCAAACATTTTGACGTTTCTCAAATAAATTTGATAAATTTCTAAAATGATAATATGATCTTCATGGTAATATTTCAATAAATGAGATCTATCGGATAGATCAGAGCATCAGATAGTAAATAAATAAATAAATTAGTTGCCATTTGCAACTGCTCTCGTCCAATATGAGACAAGGTAAAATCCCAGATAAAAAAAAATTCTATGTCAGTACTCTTTTCATAAGACGATTGTCTGTTTTTCGGCAGTTGCCTCTTGAGAACATGAGACCAAGAATTTATCGAACCTTCCAATGCCTCCGGAGGCCTCTTTATCCGTCGTTATCTGGCTAGAATTAACACTTCTTTGGACATGTTACAAATACTAACTCCGTAACACCCTCATATGATCATGTGACCATCTACTACCTACATCTCTCGATTTGTTGGCCTCAGAACACGATCTTGCATTCTTATCAACAATATTTATCTTATCGTATTTTCATCTCAACTCTTTTACAGATGTTTTGTTTTGCCTGTGTCTGCCCTTGCTTTGATGCCATATTCAAGGATAGATTCCACAGAAGTTTTTGGAATGTGGATAATTCTCTCTGTTTTCATATAATTGCTCTAATTACGACACAGCTGAAGTCTCATCTTTGTGCAATTTGATAGTAAACCGAATTCAAATGCTTTTGGATAAAAAACAATATACCTACATATTTTGTGTGATATGTTTACTGCCCTTTGTTTTGTTACCCACAGTAAATAAAAAAAGTAATTTCTAATCTATATGGATTAACTCGAACTTATACCATCCAAGAAAAGCACAAAGAAAAGAAAGATACCTCCTTTTATAAGGATACATTATTACGATCGGAATTGGTAAATTAGTCGGATTTTACAAATTTAGCAACGACACAACATAAAATAGTACTTTGAAGGTTTGGGCAGGTAAGATAGGTACCTACATATTCACTATTAGGAGAAGACTAACAGGTAGATATCTTTTCATTCATTCTTTGACTGGCGTACGTAACAACAAAACTGCAATGTTGCCGTTTTTTTTATGTAATTTTCTGCAAAAACGTTCGAACTTTTAGCTTCTATCCGTGTTGTTATGAGTGAAATTTTGACAATTCTCTTATTCTTATAGCTTAACGTCTAACAATCTTATGCTTAAGTTTAATAATTAAAATATGTTTTTTCAGTGCCTACTATGCCTGCTATTTCCCAATGCCTACTGTGAACAGGATATTCTAAAATAGCTTTGCGTCCCTAACAAGTTAACCCTTAATATTTAAAGGCTGTTGCCGTTGATCGAGAAAATAAAAAAAATAAAAAATTATTCTACACTAGTGGTTTCTCTTCAGTTATATTATTTATCACAAAGTTTATAACCTTTATTAATAAATTCCGTAGATTTTGATTTATTAGAGGTTTCAATTTCTTATAATTCATAACAATTACTGATATAATCATAAATTCAACTCCAAATAAATCTAAAAAATAGTTTTTTTTTTTAAATAATATGTACAACAATTCTTGGCTCACTCAAAATGAATACAACTAGATTGACATCTTTCTACTAACCAAAAGGTTGTGGTGTTTATTCGAAATAATTAACACCGAGATTCCAGAGCATGAATCTCAGTACGATGAATGTTAAAAAGCTTTGATTACCAAGCACTTCAGAATCGCAAAACATGAAGACATCAATCATAATATTATATGAAACAAAATATGTCTGCTCACCAAATCAGAACAAAAAAATACACTTCAATAAGAACAACGATCCAAAAAAAAAGCTGGAGTTTCATAGCAAAATAAAAAGCTTACTTCTAAATGTTTTTCTTCTGCCGGAAAACAAGCATTTTACAGTTACACTATTACGTCCGCCCATCCAAGATATAACAACTGACCTTCTTTGTTATTTTGTGAATTGTGAGGCGGTTCCCAGGTGTAGACGACATGTTTATAGGGACGGGTCACCTACAAGGAGACCCATCTCACAATACAAGACGTGACACACTGGAGCGGCCATCCCCGGCCAGAAAAGAGCACACTAATAGATAACATCTAATATTTATAACGCACACTACTCTTTCTATCTCCCAATTAATTTATTTCAATGCTCACTCTCTGCATATCGATTGATTTTCAGAAGTTGCTTGCCCACTGATAAAAGTGTTCTCGAAACAAGATATAGTTCCGTGTTCTACGACATAACATTATGATATTATTATCTTTATCACAGTTTTCTTAAAGAAATATTATTCTTATTTAATTTATCTTTTTACCCTATTCTAGTTGGTGGAATATGTTTTGGAATAGATACATATACCTACCTATTGTAATGAAATCCAATAGGTATGTATAACGCACACTACTCTTTCTATCTCCCAAGTAATTTATTTCAATAGTCACTCTCTACATATCGATTGATTTTCAGAAGTTGCTTGCCCACTGATAAAAGTGTTCTCGAAACAAGATAAAGTTGCGTGGTCTTCGACATAATATTATGATATTTGGGTTGGCAGGAAGAGATCCTGCGGGATAAGTCCGCCCTTTGACTCTCGTGAATGGATTGTATCAGGACTGCATTTTTGTAACAATAAAACATTATTTATTTATTTATTTAAATTTTATTATCTTTATCACAGTTTTCTTAAAGAAATATTATTCTTATTTAATTTATCTTTTTAACCTATTCTAGTTGGTGGAATACAATCTGGAATACCTATACCTTTTACTGTAAATAAGACAAAGTATTTAGTTTTTTCAACAGTTTTTATTGCACTTATCAGTTTTTGAAGATCGAACATCTTCTTATTTATGCAAGTTAGTGGTTACTGATTTACAAATAAATACCTTTTAGCTTTTTTGAAAAAGACTTTTTGCAAATACCTACCATCACGTTATTAAATATTTTTTAAACGCTAAGAATCAATCCATCATACAATAAAGGCATAAGGAGGCAATAAATATCTCCATTGCACTCGATTCTTCTCCCATGCCATGTACAAATTCTCCAGCTCTGCCTCGAAGGAACGGAACATGGCGCGAAAAAAATGAAATATTTTATTTAAATCTTCATCATCTATATTGCCCACTCATGTATAATGGCATCCAATCCACCAATCCAAACTTCTTGATACCTCACTTAGGATCATAGGGAGGCAACAAGAGTATAATGGCATATTCTATCAAAATATTTCTGCACTAATCAAAGTATATGACTCATTATTTGAGATATCGAAAAATTTTATTTTTATTTTTTATAATTATTGGCATTGCGTCCAACCAGGGACGATTTGTGCCATGATCAATCGTATACATACATAGATACATTAAAATTCATTCAAAACAGTCTCAGAATGAAAAAATAGCCAAAAACAATCCAAAGCAAAGAATATTTTTAGATCAATAAAAAATTATCTATGAAGTTTATATAATATTGAAAAATATCACCGAACTAAACACCCTGTATTATTTAGTTCGTAAATGTGTCACGGAGGCGCATGTGACGCGTTCTTCAATACATTTGCGCGAGAGTGTACCGTATTCATTAAAAAAATAATAATAAAAGGACGGTATTTATATGTATATGTGTGTGTGACGAGTGCTGCAATTGAGTTGAAATGCGTCAGTATTATTGCACTTTAAGGTTTGCACTTTCGATTAAAAAGATTTCCGATGGGAATCTGAATATAATAATAATAACAAACACTTTATCGGTAAAATAATAAACCAAAATTGGCGGGCTTATTGCCTGGGGCAATTTCTTCCAACCAACCTATTATAAATTACATTTTAACAGGTGTTTCTTTTTATATATACATAAAAATAAAATACATACACATACATAGACAAACATACATAAAACAATCAAATAAGACATCTAATACCTATATATGAATATTATATTTCAATTGTGTTTTTTTTTAATTTTGCGGTCTAGGTGATTGCTCCTCTGACATGGTGAGAATTGATTAATTCTGGTTTATTTATGTATGTGGATTTTTTTTTCTTTGCTTGATAGCTCTTTCGTTTGCTTGAAATGTCTTATAAATTGTAGGTACTTTGAAATGTAAATGCAACTTTTGTTGCGTAGATTAAATAAATAAATAACAACGCCATAGCATGCTAAGCGAGTCGCCGAAGTACTTTCATGTTGGCTCATGGGCTTACATACATTATCCACCGAAACTTGGTATTGGGCGGATCAGTTTATCGCATGGTTTCCGAAGAGAATCAAATCGAGAAGGTGATCAATCATAGACACTGAGCAAATCAATTCTTCAGTATTGGCAGTGGGCATCAAAAAATAAAGGTGACATATGAATGATCACACACATAACCTCAATACGTCCCCCCATAAGTCACTAGTAAATCTAAGCTAATCTTGAATAATTAATATAATGTAATAATCGCAAACGTTTCATAATAAACATTCTAGCAGTTTAGAAAAAGATCAGTCTCATTTACATTAATAAAAATCAAGATAATCAAAATTTAATGCCAATCATACAAGACACAAATTCAACTCTTGTTAACCTGTATGACAGTGGTCTTAATCTTTGCCTGTTTTAAATTTGTGTAGTTTGATTTTTCAGGTATCAAAATTCATGTAGGTAGGTAAGTACCTCAATGTAGATTTATATGGACAAACGTATCTGCCAGCTGATAGAGTCAGATAAACAAGGTGGCCGCCATTCTATGTTGTTTAAGAAACTCTCTATGGAAAAACCCTGACACGAAAATCAGCAGCAATATGTTTTTTTTTAAATAAAGATGTGTGTGACCCATTATGACGCACGGCATATAGTCTAGAAAGAACACTACCATAACAAAAAATGCACTGAGATTCTCAGAAATGGAAAGACTCTAAGAAGCATTGCTGGGAAGACCCTCAGAGATAGAATAAGGAATACGAGGGTACGGGAAATATGCGAGGTTGAAGATAAATTAAGATGGGGGAGGCAAAGAAGGAAATATTGGTATGACCGACTCACCCACATTGCATTACACGGCCAGCCCCATGGAACCAGGCAGACCACCAGAGAGGTGGATAGACAGCTGGGAGTCGACCTTGCAAATGGCAAACCCCACCACTTAATAACAGGTCATAACATTTAAACATGACGTAAAGGATTAAAAATTTAATTAAATCTGTACAGAATACTTTTTTATTTTTAAACTCTGCCCTAAACATCAAAGACTGTTACGGTTTCAACTTTATAAACTAAATAAATAAATATTTCTTCTGATTTCACTTCTCTTAGGACAAAGGGAAGGAACATGAGATCTTCATTCATATTTTCCATTTCACAAATGCTCGTATTTTATTAGAAATGATGTGATGGTATGTCTATATTTTGTTTGAAATATTCGATATTTTATTCAATAAAATAAAAATAAAATATCGCTGAATATGAAAGACACGCAACAGTATTTGAAAGAATATTTTGATTATACCTCACATATTTTTCAAGGTAACACGAGCCGGTAATAATAATTATCAAATAAATTGAACGTGAAATTATTCGCGCACGGAATTCTACAAAATAAAAATGGTTATTTTGCATCTCCTTCTCACTCCAGAGTTTGAACGCCTGGTGTGAGCGAGACGCAATGATTATCACAATGAGCACCTTAATTGACCTTCACAAATGACGTGTGTCATGAAAATGTCGGCTGGTGTCACGGCCTGGTAAAAAGGATTTCGTAGAGTTCCGTAGATTTTCACTGGGATACAAATTTGAACAATTATTATTATCCTTGTTGGCTAATCGACTACCTGTGTTTGTAATAAAGTAGGTACCCATCTATAATACAAAAAAAAATTGGGTTAGTGGGAATAACTCGAGATCGGCTGAACACATTCTTACGATATTTGATTTATTGGATTCTTCTCATCTTCGGATAACAGAATAACTATTGAAAAATTGTAAAATGCATGAGAAATAATATTAAATAATATAATACTAAAGTTAGTATGGAACGGATTTCTTGCGACGCCAACGCCATCAATAAATAATTTATAACAACAAAATTATCGTTTACCTGACAATCATTGACATTAAAAATTTATGTACGCAAAAGTACGCAGATTTTTTTTCGAGCTTTCAGAAATAATTTATTAACATTCAAACACATTATTATTTTAAACTTATGTTTGTATAAATTCCAAATTCCAAATAAAAATTCATAGTGAGGACTATAACACGACAACGGCTGTCGGGAAAGCTAGTACCTACCTACAAATTAATTTTTATGTAAATACCGCTTTAAACTTTTTATTGTATTATCAGCTACATCCTTAGCTTATGTATTTAATTTCCAGTCAATAACAAAAACAAAAACAACAAAACTTTGTCGTGAAATATCTGACAGGTAGAAAGATTAAGAAACAAGCGTTTTTTATTAGACGAAAGCACAACTATCTGCCTTTAATAATTATTCAAAAAAGTTCCAAATTCGTGTACCTACATTTTTGGTCATAGGTACATTCCAGAAATATAGAATACTGAGCTATGAAAATAAATAATAATTTTAATCTTTTTACTAAAAATAAAATTTATTTTTAATTCTGTACCTTATTATGACATGAAATTAAAGTAGTAGCTACCTACCTTCTGCGAAATCAGCAGAAATACTTTTGACAAAATTAAGAACAAAGTAGGTATTGCATTAAATATCTTAACTTGCTAAAAAAATATCTGGGATAAGTTTTTTTCTCTGTCCTTTTCTCTGTTCGTTTTCCTGAGGAGGATTCCAAGTTCATTTGGATTATCATCTCCCCAAAGTCTATTTGTTTCAGGTAGCTACCTACCTCTGCTGGTAATAATTAATTACCGCTTAATCCACTTTTAAGGCGATTTCTTTGCTAAAAATAATACATTTTAAGGCTTAATTTATGTAGGGAGAATGGAAGAGAGTCAAGTTTTGGTTATGAATTAATTCTTTTCCAAGTTGAGTTATTATAGTAGGAATAATTGAATTGGAAATTAGCGATCGGAATAATTATGTATTAATGAACAATAATTTCATTTCGTATGTACCAACCTCGGAAGCCTAGTGGTATAAATTGGCGTGGACATCATTACAGGGTTCAGAGTTCAGAAATTTCTCCCTGGGTTGGCTATTGTCTCAGATTGTACGTGTCCTGAAAAAATTGCCTCAGGCAATCAGTTCCGCCGGCTTTACTGACACCTTTGAGAAAGTTTAAAAATAGAAAAGTGTGATTTTTATTTATTTATTTATTTATGTTCGGGAATGTTCGCTGAATATCAGATGAAAAAATCAATGTTACGGTGTAGACACATTTTTGTGTTGTGGTTTCATAATTATTTACGTAAGCTTCTAGCGCGTCAAACCAAAACCGAATTATTAATAGTGTGTTGAAAACCATTTACCTTGGTTGGTAATAGTGGATCCCAAATAAAATAAACTTGTCAACCATTTTCAAGTCCGAAAGCGCTCCGGTCATTTGTAGGGCGTTCAATCGATCTACGATCATGAGTTTCGTCTTGGATTTTTGATAATCGTAAGTCCCAGCTTTCGGCTTTCCTTCTCTACTCTACTGAGCAGTTCCTCCATTTCAGCCTCGCTGGATGCGAAAAGATTAGTGTCATCAGAATACCTAAGATTTGAAGCTTTCTTACCTCCGATCGAAACACCTCACCTGCCCAAGTCCACGGGGCAGATCGCTGATGCGCTGGACCGACCAAACAAAACAAAACATCCACGCGACGACACTTCATAGAGCCGTACATCTAGCAGCAGATAGAACATCCTGGAGAGCAATGGTTCGAGAGAGAATTCATGCTGGCCACGACCCTCAGCAATGACGGCGACTGGTAAGGTAAGGTAACCCTACTAAATCTTATTTGAAACCGATAATGCGAAACAATAATGTACTTAACAAAAAAAACCATCAGATTTTTTTTTATGATATGATTCTCCACCAATCCAATAAGTTTCAGGAATAATGAATAAGGAGAGAGAGAGATAACTTCTAAGTACTACCATAAAACGAAAATCCGCATTCTTTGGCCATGTCTTAAAAGGGCATGCATAGGACGTAAGAGCCTCACGGCAAAAAAATATGTGGCACTGGTTTGCTGTATCGAAGGCTGATGCAGATTACTTAATCAAAGATAATCGAAGATAGTCACCGTCTTCCTATTACATATAATAGAAGAGTGGCATTTCAAAAGAAGATGAAATAAACAAACACTTCATTCAAATCAACCTTACCATATTGTTATTGTAATACCTTAGCACTAGTGAAATAATGTTTCAGAAAACACAAAATGTAGGGCAAAAAAATAAATATTAATGGTGTAAGCTAGGAACACAGTTAACAAAATAAAAAGTTTATCATAAAAAAAAAATGATTTTTATAAATATTTAAATTTATGAAACAGAAACAAACTAAGGAAACAGTGCTTCCCAAATATCAACACTTTCTAAAGTCATAAATTACGTGTGTTATCTAAACTAAGCATCTTCGCAGTTGAGCGTGGTTTACTTTTTTTGTGGGCCACCGCAGCGCTTGTGTCCGTGGTGGGGGAGGGGTTAATGGTATCAAGTTCTAAATAGCTCCATGTAATGGATGTGCCGCGATACCAAGGGATGAAAATACTCATTTAATTCATGAAGGCTTATAATATATTTGTTAAGTTGCTTAATATGCAATTTTCGCGTATAAATTATCATTATACAATATGTTTTCTCGACAATTGATCAAACGAAATGACCAAATAAAAGAAAATATTGTCGAAGTTGTAAAAATGTAGAGGAATGATAATATGAAAGCTCTACGTATAACACGTATGAAAAGACAGGTAAAAAATAAAAGAAATATGAGAGGTTCTTCTTGAAATTAATTAATATTGGTGGGAGAAGCGAAAGAAGTTAGTTTGGATTGAATAGAGTAGGTATAGGTTCGCTCACTCTGGCTTCCTCTTTATAGGCACAGCGTGTGGGTATATAAGAAATATATGAAACAACTTACATAATTAATACAACACGAGCTCTCCACTGCGTTTGATTTTACGCAGTTTCAATGCCCTCTTCCCAGACCATATCCGAATCTATCAGCTGTGCTTCGAAGGAACGGAATCAGTATGGGCGAATCTTCTTCGTCTTCGATACTCTACTGATATGTTTAACAGTGCCATTCCCGACTAACTGTCATTTGGAATCCTCATGTCATGTTCTAACAATGTTCACATTTCATATTACTATTTGTGATTAGAAGGAATGACTCTTCTAAGGCACCAAACTCTTATTAAGTTCTTCTTCTTCCAATTGTTATAAACCATGGTGTTTTCCAGACGGTCTCCGCTTCTCGGGAATTCGATGAACAGCTGGCGGTGCAGCGTTTTAGTAGTCATCCTCTTGATTTTCGACCTCAGGATATTTTTTGAAGCATTCTAGCTCAATATTGTGATTCCTTCAAAAGTGTCTTCGCAATCAACCAGAACAACAGTTTTATCATTATTGCCCATTTAAACTAACCACAATGACATATTATTATAGTAACACACAATATCTTTATTTTTTAGACGACATGAATATTCAGGTGTAGATTTAAAAAAATCATAATTAACTAGTTTAGGATGTCAAAAATACTCCAATCGTCGAACTTTTAATGGTTATTTGAGTTTTTCCTATGATGTCCAAAAGATCTCTGATAATTTTGCTTATCAAATAATAATTATATTCAACTGCATGACAGTTTCTGGACTGGGGCTAAGAGCATCGAAATAGCATTGCGAGAATCGAAGGTCAAAATCCTGCCGAGCATAGAATTTGGGATTAAGAAGGGTTGTAGATTTTAAATTTGACCTTATATACATATAACGGGCGTTGTTGACGTAAAGTGATCATGCTAAACTATCTTTGAATCAACAATGATATACGATTGAATCCCTCATTTAGTCCAAACATACTATTAAAAATTTAACACGGTTGTTTAAATTGTTGATTTGCTACTGAAAAAACTGAATGATAGTTACAAAGTACGAAGAAAACGCGTTTATCAAGTAGTTTTGTCTACATAAAGATATTATAACCGTAGATTTTCATATCCGTGAAAGCCTTTTTTTACATAAAAAAAAAACTTTCCACAAAAAACTGAGGGTGGATTTAAACAAAAAAAAAATCATTTGATAAAGTAATATCGTTAAAAAGAAATTATATTAATGGCTACCTCTTGTATATCCTAACAGGCGCCTAGGTGGGGTTTTATTCAGCTTAATGGTCTTTGTTATGTATATTATATATTATTCTTTACCTTGTTATTTACTTCTTACCTTCTCAAAGCGCATTATCTGGCACCGCCACGAGGAGAACTTAAAAATGGCGTCATGTTTGAAAGTTCCTATGTACAGAGAAACCTCCTCGCAACTTTTATATCTGGCGCTCATTTTGTTGAGAAAGTTAAACAAAAGGTCACAGTTAGATGGCCGCTTGTAAATTACTTAGTCGTTGAAGCCTTTTGTGTGTGTGTTCGGTACGAGGTTTGTTTAATTGTTTCAGGCTTTTGATTTAAAGGCGAACTTGTCTTAAGTTTTATAAAATAACGTCTTCCTTTTTTCCTGTCTTCCCCATAACTTTTTTTAACTAGGTTGTTTCAGTAGAAAAAAGTTCGTTCTTTGTCTCATTTAAACTACAAAAGAAGGGTGTTTATACCAATTATTTTTCATATTAAAATACATAAAGACCATATTTTTTTATAAATATCTTGGGAGTGGGATAACAGACAACATAGGCCCTGAAAAAGAGGTGATGTTCAGAATTGAGACAGCGAGAGCCGCGATTCAAAACATGGAGACCACTAGTGCTCTTGTTATAATAATAATTCCTTGAAAACTAAGGCAGAGAACGGCCAAATGCTATTTTTGGTCCATATAATTATATAGTGCGGAGACTTGGACCCTCAAAGATAGGTATCATGAACCGTAAAAAAGTATTTTGCAATGTGGTTCCAAATTTCTGCGTATTCCACGGTCTGATGTGGTTACTAACGAGAAGAAAAACGTTCCTAATATACAGGTTGTCCCAAAAAGTATTGATAATCGGTAAACCAGGGATAGAGGACCCCTAGGGCTATCCAAAAACCTCAATGTATGTTCTACGATTTTTTGTTGTTTTCGAGTATAATTTTTTTTCGAATTTTTTTGAAAACTCCGACTGTCACGAGATAATTGGTCACAGAGACGCTATTTATTGAGATACAACCTTGTTTACTTTCTCAAAATTGTTGAATAGTGTACGTTTTAGATTTGTAATAATTTGTTTTATCCAATTTGATATCATAGCTTAAAAAATAAATGTTGTATCTCAAAAATAGTCAAATCAGAAAATTGTCAAAAATGTTTGAGGGCGATTTGAAAATAGAAGGTCACATAAAAAAAAATTCAAACTTTATTCAAAAACTTTTTTATTTCATTTAGTATCTACCATCTAAATTACATTTTCCTATTCCTACGGGATCATACTTAAAAACGGTTTGAAAGTGACTCAGAGGTTTGACTCAAAAGATCGCTCCAGCTAAAAAAAAACTATAGTGTGCCTTTTTTTTCTTTGAATATTCACAATAATTGCTTTTTCTATAAACCTCAAAGCATTCCCGAACAAAAAAATATACCAGAAATGCGGCTGTGTATCGATTATAAAATGAATAAAATATCCAAACTTCTTAGAGTCTTGATTATTTCCTTAATCCAAAATCTAATCCTGCGGGATATTGTCTGGGGTTATTTTTTTATACTCTCTTATATTCTTACGCGTGGGTTTCCTTAACCATTTTCGTTTCGTACCTTTTACCTTATTTTGCAAACCCTTTTAGCCCTATTTATATTATATTAAGAAGGGATGTTTTCAAGTTTCAAAGAGGTTAATGCCATATATCGTATTTTCACATTACACGGAGGAAACAGGAAGTTTCGTATTACGAATGTAGATATTTTTTAATATCTGTCAAACAGATACGGCCCGTCATAATAATATAACCCCTCTTTTTTAGGACACTTTTTTTCCTAGTAAACCTCTAACCTTTGTAATCTGAGAGGATATTTACAAATAAAACTTTTTTTAGACTAAAATACTAAAGATAGAGCGAGGACAGTCAATACAGAGATTTCTCAAGAGTTAAAACCGAAGTGATAGTGTTTAAGGGTTTCGTCTGTTCGAAATTCGTCTTCCTCCATGTCCGCTCCCTAGATTTAGCATATGGACTCCATAAGTAGAGATGGGACTAACGGCTTAAATTCGAAAACGTTATAGCCATTTCGTTAATTGAAAATAACGTTAATATTAAAAGCTATTTTAAACATTTGGTATCTTGAAACATAACATTCTCCTAAAAAAATAAATAAAAAGGTCGTTTCTCAGTTTCATCATACATATTACTATTTCGTTCGGCTAATATTACCTGACATATACATAATAAGGGCTAGGCTATTATTTCCCTGACTATTATTTATAAATAACGTTAAATATTAATAACGTTAGATGCGTTATTTTTATTTATCTAATATTTTTATCAGCTATCGTTATAATGCCCATCTCTATCCATAAGCCCTCGCCATGTTGCTCTGTCCTCTGCTATCCCCACTGCTTCTTCCTAGTCGATCCCTTGTATACGGTCTTTGGAGGGGTAAATCGTGTATTCTGTTGCCCTCAGGGTGAAAGCGGGTTCAATCTTCTGTGGGCTTCCTTAAAACGTGGCCCAGCCAGGTTAGTCGGCGGAGTTCAACAGTGTTGGTGACATCTGTTAGCTCTTTTATACTCGTGTTCGGCACAAAGTCATACCATCGGATGCCCAGCATTCGTTAGAGGGACTTTTGCTCACAAAACCTGCCAACCGTGTGTTTTAGGCACACGTTGGGTGCCAGGATTCTCATCCGTAGAGTAATATAGGTAGGACGCAGGCGTTGTAAAGTTGGACCTTCGTTCTAGAGCCGAATATACCTGATTTACAAATCCTTCCAAGTTTACTGAAGGCTATACTCCAGCCAAAGGCAGACGTGTGGAGAGCTCTCTGTGCATGTTACCATCTCTTTCTGTATATGCTAAAAAGGTATTTGAAGTAATCCACATCCTCTCTGTCTATCTTTGGATTCAAACTGGAAAAGTTTATGAATGGATTTTGATGAACTTGGTGACTTTTTTTAATGAGTAATAGGTTGTGGAATAAGTAATTTACTCAAAGGTTTGACTTGTGATGACATAATATCATTTAGAAAAAATAACAACTAATGACTCTAACAATTCATTACTAATGTTCGATTTTTAAATGGAACAAACCACTACGGGCTTACGACCGTCTTCTACTGTTATTTCGAAGGCTGGCTTAGTGTGATCACTTTACGTTAACAACGTTCGCCATTAGGTGGTAATGTTTGTCTCCGAAACTCCTAATCATGAGAATTCTCAACATGTTCAACATGTCGAAAAATCTCATGTATGCAACAAGTAGAAATTTAATAATAAAATGAAAAATAGAGATAAAAGTTGGAAATTGTTGAGAACAAGAGAGCAACCAAATTTAAAGACTGCGACTGCTGTCATGTATTTGGCGCCAGGATATGACTATATCCATTTTTGTTAATGTTAATGTAATCCACATTAACATAATATCATTTATTTACTTACGCACTTGTTGATTCTTTTCGGTCTTCCGGTCTACATGTCGTGTTTTATTCTTCTCTCAGCTACAATAATCTTAAAGTACTATGGACGAGTTAATGAAATGCCTTCAATCCTCCATGTCCATCGTAAGCACAAACACCGAGTGCTATTTTCCACCATTTATTTCCTTTATCTCTACATCTAGGTCCTGTTTTATCAATGTAAGAAGGCATCTTCACTATTCACGATTTCAAGGTAAAAAAAATGTTGTCAGAATCCGAATAAAAAATTCACCATTCTTCCTGGGATAAGTAATTTATTTCACCCATATATTTCACTATCATTAGTATTCAAAAATATTATCCCACAGCCAAAACCCTATTTAAATAATTGAAGACAGGTTAAAGCATATCGTGTGTGTTGCCCATTCTTCTGTATGGGTGTGAGTCCTGGCACCTGACTAAAGCCCAGGCACAAAAAGTATCTGCATTCGAAACGAAGTGCCTCAGGAGAATTTTGGGTATAAGATGGTACCACCGCATCACGAACGACGCTATACGTCGGCGCACCCGGCGCAGGCCCATCACTTCCACCATTACGGAGAGGAGATGGGCATGGCTGGGACATGTGTTGAAGATGCCGAATGACAGTTGGCCGAGGAGAGCGCTGTTTTTCCTCCCATCAGGGTCTCGAAGACGTGGAAGACCCTCTCATACCGTGTTCCGTTCCTTCGAGGCAGAGCTGAGGGAAATGGACTTGGTGTGGGAGGAGGTCATAAGCATTGAGCAAAAACGAGCGCAATGGAGAGTTCTTGTTGCCTCCCTATGCTCCTAAGTGGAGTTCAAAGGGAGATTTGATTGATTGATTGATTAAAGTATAAAAATATGACATGAAAAACATAAAACTATATTATTTAAGAGTCTTTATAAAATAGGTAACAAAATTATGAACACGGTGAAAAATGAAATACGTAGATCCACAAATGGTTTCGTTTTGTCCAATTAATTTGATGAAGTATTTAATTTTGACAAGTAGGAACCACTTATCTTCCTGAAGAGCTTACTTTGAACTTTATATGGCTGTGTGTCACGGAACGCGTTTGTTGAAACCAAATTATTTTTGAAAGTCAAGACATTTTTCAGATTTGTTATAGGTATTATTATCTAATGACAATGCCAATCTCTTTTATTTTTTACTAGCTTTCCTGACAGAGGTTGTCCTGTAGTCCTTACTATGAATATTGAATTCGAATTTGTAATTTATACAAACAAACATACATAATATGTTTGAATGTTATTAAATCTTAAGACATTACTTCATCAACAATACAAGACCCTTTCAGCTTCGGCGTTTCATTGATTTTTGTACAGAATATATTAGGGGACGTCCATTAATCACGTGATGTTTATTTTTTGCAACTTTTTAGAACCCTCCTCTACCCTGGTGATATTTGGTGATGTTAAGGGAACCCCCCCCCCCCCCCCCCCGTCTCCCAGAAAATCACGTGTAATATTTAGTACAAAGAATTAAGAAACTTATGATTTTAAATTTCGTCAATTTTAATTGCGTTTCTTTAAATTCACCAGAAAAAATAAATGCACGTGATTTTCTCACTAGTCCCCCCTTCCCCTACGTGATTTTTTCCAGCCCCCCCCTCCCCCCTTTGGGCTCACGTGATTATAGGGCGTCCACTTTGTAAGAAGGCAGGTTACACCAATTTATTAACATAACCAAATCGTTGTATAATGTTAACACACGCTCGAACAATATTAAAAAATAGGTAAGTAGGTACCTACTCTTGATTTATTATGACCAATGTATAAACTCTCAGAAATGTAATATTTTCTGCAAAAGTTTTAAGCTTTGTCGCGATTTCGCTGTGGCCAAATCTCTGAGGAGTTTGTACGTACATTTGTAAGTAGGTACCAGTGGATTATTGTCTCAGAGAGGTGCACTTTGTAATTCTCTGAAGATGTGTATTGTAATGTTGTTATTATTGCATTTTAATGTATTTATTTATTTGATAGATACATCTTATTTTAGAAGCGAAAAAAATTAAGAAAAAAAGTTTTTTATTTAAATAATTAGGTATGTTTTTAGAAAACTTTCACAATAGTTCCTGAATAACACGGTTTGTAAGTAGGTACCTACGTACTCCAGGTTATTGCCCTGGTACGAACAAAAAATAAGCTATCCAAATGGTATCGTTAAAAACACTACTTTATGTATATCTAGGGCAAATGACAAAATAACCTAAGTGAAATTCTCGACATATAATAATTCAAAAATAACACGGGAATTTCGTGGTAGGTACTGAATCGAACGGTCGTTACAAAATAATATTGCGTAGATATTCGCGTGTTATATCAATTATCACGCAATGTTTTGTAGATACCTAGGTAGTAGATTTGTAATATTATTTTACAAGTAAAAAATTTAGTTTGAGTAAAATAGGAAGAAAAAGTTTTTGATTAAATGATCCATTTTTTAACCCATTTTATGTCACAAACATTGCGATTTAATTTTATTTTTTATTTATATTTTGATATCATTGTAGGTCCAATGGACTGTAAAATGACTTCGTTTGTACATGGTTAAACCTTATACACAACTTAATTAGGTACTTCAATCAATCAATCAATTCTCCCTTTTACACCCCACTCAGGGGCATAGGGAGGCAACAAGAGCTCTCCATTGCGCTCGATCTTGCGCAATGTTTATGACCTCCTCCCACACCATGTCCATGTCCCTCAGCTCTGCTTCGAAGGAGCAGAACACAGTGTGAGAGGGTCTTCCTCGTCTTCGGGACCGTGATGGGAGGAAGAACAGCGCTCTCCTCGGCCAACTGTCATCCGGCATCCTTAACACATGTCCCAGCCAAGTCCATCTCCACCCCACAATGGTAGAGGTGATGGGCTCACGCTGGGTGCGCCGGTGTATAGCGTCGTTCGTGATGCGGTGGTACCATCTTACGCCCAGAATTCTCCTTAGGCACTTCATTTCAAATGATGAGACTTTTTGTGCCTGGGCCTTGGTCAGGTGCCACGACTCACACCCATAAAGGAGAATGGGCAAAACACACGCATCAAACAGTTAATATTTTCACATTATACATTGGCGAAATCTTCGTTTGTAGTCGAATGCCAATTTGAATTTGTTTACGGGGGCAGATTCTTTTTTGCGTCTGGGCTTTGGTCAGGTGCCAGGACTTACACCCATACAGGAGAATGGGCAAAACACACGCATCAAAAAGGTTACATTTCGTCTCGACACTAAACGCCGACGCCTTCCATATCTTGGTCATGTTGTTGAAGGCGCCACTTGCCATACCGATACGTATCGGGAGCTCAGCCCCGAGGTCACCAGTGGTGGTAATGGTCCTCCCAGGTACTTGAATTTTTATCCACTCGGGAGACTTGGTGACCATCGATGGTTATCGGTAGCTGTTTATCGGGGCAGGCATTATTCGCCATGAGCTCCGTTTTACTGGCATTGACTCGAAGGCCGAGGCGTGCTGTTTCGTCGCAGAGTCTTGAAACACTGCGCTGTAATTCCTCCACTGTCGTACTGAACAACGCTGGGTCGTCCGCGTACTCCAGATCGCACAGTTCGCCCATTAGATCATCTCTCTGTGTTATCGGTAGTCAATACAGGGGGGACACCAGCTGCCTGAACCCCCCCCCCCCCTGATGGGGTTCAGGCGTCCGAGGCTTAATTCTGTTGCCTTTTCTGACCGATTGTTTTTAAGGACGTGAGGTGGTTAACCCCACGGTCCCGATCTGATTTTTCGATTTCCTGCCTCTTACAGGATGCTCGAAAAACCAGCAAAAAGATCAGAGGTGCTATTCTAAGCCGGCAAACCCACGGCACAATTAGGTATTTACAATTTTTTAATATAATTTAGGCTATTCATGACCTTTATACGGGTGTAAAGTCATAGAGACATCTATAGCCGCGCTCCACGAAGCTAGCTGTCATTTTAAATCCCATACTAATGAAATTGGTTTTTTTTTATTTTTTTAACCATAAACGACGTTTTTTGCCCTGTTTGTTTTCAGTACAATGATTAGCAATAATCCTATTTTTGTTTGTTTCTCTAAGAAACAACTTTTTTTTCCGGAACTGATTCCATACAAAATGTATGGAAGAGTGAAGCGCAAAGCTGTCAAATAACGTCACACTTTACACACGTATTGAATAAAGTGGCTGGTAGCCAGGCCTCCGCGATTGGCTATCGCTCTCTTTTATGCGAAGAGACAGCCAATCCCAGAGGCCTCGGTAGCCGTTGTGTTACGATGCCAGCTTTTATACTGTTTTTTGCGGAGATCGTGAGTTCGATCCCAGGTGCCGATCATCTTCCTCTTACACGACACAAGCTTTAAGTAGCTCACTGTGAAAGAGTCAAAGAGTGTATCGGTGTTCACTTTGAGTGCCTTCATAAAATACATAAAAATGTATATTTGTAACAAACTATGGCCATTGCTGTGAAAAACTTCGTAAAAATGAACTGATGTGTCTATATTAATCGCATCGCAATAACTAAGGAATTTTTCGCGTCTGCATGAACGAACACACCAAGTGAAAGAAGGAAAAACATTTTATACAACAACCCTGGTTATGAATCTTTGTGCACAAATCAACAATTTTATTAACGGATCGGGTTCAACTTTATCAGATTTAATACCTTCTAATATAACACCGAAATTCAAATTCTGTCCAGTGACCTCTGTGGATGTAGGAAGATCCTTTTCGAATTTTAAAAATATACGACGTGATAGAAGATATAACCTTGCGACTGAACATTAGGAACAATACTTGATTGTCAACGTTTTCAAGAACAAAGATAAATAATTTAATGTAGGTATACGCTGTTTTTTTAATAATATTACCTGTAAACGAGTGGATGACCTTGTGTAACACTATTATAAAAATGTAGAGCTATTTTCCGATGTCATCGCATCACGCCTGAACGGCTGGACCAATTTCAGAATTCTTTTTTCGTTGTGTTTGCTTTTGTCAGGAGATGGTGAAAGAAAAAATTAAGAAAGTTGCGTGGAAAATTAGAAAATTAAAGAAATCTCTACATAGGCAACCTTATTAGTACATTATACCGTAAGTATATAATTTTTATTCCAATTTTGAAATTTTGAGAGAAAGTGTCAGTTATTAGATAGTTGGTGCGATTGAAAGAATGCGGATGGAATATACATTAGAGTGGAACACTTTTGTATGAAAAATTTTTTTTTGTCAAATTTCGATTTGGAATAGTTGTATTATATTGCCTATTGGCATCAATAATCTACGTAAAAAATATAAAAATTCTCATACAACGGTAAGAGCCCCCGCTTTGACTTCGAATATTTACAAAAACGGCAATTTTGGGGCTGTTTTCGCGGTCTACGAAATATTACAGAATTTACTTAAATAGGTTTATTTTATTCAAAAACTATTTCAAACATGGTTGATTAGCTGTTGCTTTCACTATTTCATCAATTTAATAGTCTTTGGCGCTGTGAGAGATTAGCAAAGTGCAAGAGAAAACGGGGGCGGCAAGGGCCGGTTTATAAATTTGAAATTTTAGTTTCATCAAGTGCAGTGGATAATTATTGTCTTAAAGTGAAAGGTCGCATGTCAATAATTATTTCCACGAGTGTGTAGGAATAGGTGATATATGTTTTTAAGTGTATTAACATGACTTCTACGAGACAAAATTTAAAATGTCCGATACTTGGTTTCATAGCACTAATTGTGCAGACTTAAAAGAATAAATCCTACCTACGTATTAAAATGTGATGTAATTCTATAAATGGGTTTGACAAATGTTATAATAAAAATCTGTGTAGAAACTTAAGGAAGTAGAGTAAGAAGCATTCAGAGTCCAAAGTAGAAAGCTTTTTGACATATCTGCATGTAAACGTAATGATTTTGTAAGATGTAGGTACTTATTTTAGAGATGAAAATTGCCAAAAGAGGTACAAATATTTTTAAATGGCAACCAGCGGGTACGAGATAGCTTAACTGTGTTTCTGTTTAATGAATCAGGAGTGCTGGATCCATTTATGAGAGCAGTAGTAATTGCTTGTAAATGTTTTTGGTGTGCGTTGAGATCTGTTGATATTCGTGGAGGTAGATCTTCAATCTTATCAAAATGGATCAACGGCAGAGTTAAACAATCGCTTCAATGGCAACTCTTTGATGTGTATGTGAAAAATTATCCATTTCAATGGTCGAGATAGTTTATTTTCCGAAATAACGAACCCAAGCTAAACAGAACTTGACTTCTTTATGATCGAAATATGTTCCTCTGGTACAACCACTCTAGGCTTTTGCGATCCTTCAAAAATAGTTTTGGCCGTCTTTTATTTTCTTCCAACGAGGAATTTATATGTGTTAAAACCATCTGCGATCGAGGAACAAGAAGGCAGATCCACTTTTTAGCGAGTTTTTAGTAGAAGAAATTCCTTCAGTTCGTGTATTTGAATTATGAATGATTTCTTTGTTTAGAGCACGTAATCTTCTATTCTGCAACTTTTAACTTTGGATTAGATCAATTCTTCCTAAATCTATTATTCTTTCAGTCATTTAAAAATATTTGTACCTCTTTTGTCAATTTTTCATTTCTAAAATAAGTACATCTTACAAATTCATTACATTTACATGCAGATATGTCAAAAACTTTTCTATTTTGGACTCTGAATGCTTCTAACTCTACTTCCTTAAGTTTCTACACAGATTTTTATTTTTATTATAACATTTGTCAAACAGATTCATAGAATTACATCACATTTTCATACGTAGGTAGGATTTACTCTATTAACTCTGCACAAAAGTTCTATGAAACCAATTATCGGCCATTTTAACTTTTGTCTCGTAGAAGTCATGTTAATACACTTTAAAACATACATCACCTATTCCTACACACTCGTGGAAATAATAATTGACATGCGACCTTTCACTTTAAGACAATAATCATCCACTGCACTTGATGGAACTAAAATTTCAAATGTATAAATCAGCCCTTGCCGCCCCCGTTTTGTCTTGCACTTTGCTCCTCTCTCACAGCGTCAAAGACTATTAAATTGATGAAATAGTGATAGCAACAGCTAGTCAACCATGTTTGAATTAGTTTTTGAATAAAATAAACATATTTAAGTAAATTTTCTAATATTTCGTAGACCGCGAAAACAGCCCCAAAATTGCCGTTTTTGTAAATATTCGAAGTCAAAGCGGGGGCTCTTACCGTTGTATGAGAATTTTTATATTTTTTATGTAGATTATTGATGCCAAAAGGCAACATAATACAACTATTCCAAATCGAAAATCGACAAAAAAAATTTTGTTCCACTCTAATATACATGGTCGGAATCACATTGGTCAAATGATAATTGATTCATCACCATACAAATTCGAATTCAATATTCATACTCAGGAACACAGGACAACTAGTAGATTATAAAAACGTAATTTTATGGTAGGTATTTATTTTATAAAATAAAAAATAATCCGATCTCTAGTAGCTGAGACTGGATTATAATATGCAACCAGATTAATAATCATAAATATTACTTTATATTTAATTCATGTGTATCTGATCAAGATGATCAAACTTTAGCACATTCCCCGATTGAGAGTCCCACGAATTTTATTTCACCCCTTAACCTCCAGAATAAATTATACCATTATTAAAAAAATATATAAACAAATTAATTAAGCCGACCGCCGCACGTACAAATGACGCCTTGAAACTAATAGAATCAAAACTAAACATTACTAACTTTATTAAATTACCTACTAATAAAAAAACGAAACCATTAAATTAATTTTTTAACTTCTAGTTTTATTAACTTCTTTAATGAGATTAATAAAAATTACAACACTGGTTGGATGCTTATTCTGAGGTTCTGGTAAAGTTGTATGTAGGTTATTAAAGGCTAAAAGAGCTTTTGATAACCTTTTTTAAGCTTGTGTGCGACTCGGGTAGGCTTAGGTAATGGCATGGGTATTATGAAAGAACCATATTTTACGTCTGTGATATTAATCAAATTTCGTAAAAAATGTTTTGATGTCCACATGCCATGAATTAATTCCAAAGCGTTATGATATTATTGCTTGACCTTGATGCAGAAATCATAAATTATAGGAAATAGGAGACATAGTTAATCAACCAGAAATATATTTCGGAATAATTTTATTGTAATACCTACTGCAAAGTTGGCTATCTTTATAAATTGGTGTAATGACTAAGTTTTACAAGTAACAAATAACTTATTTGAAGAATTATAGCGTAGATACTCGTAGCTTAGTACCTACCTATCTTTTTGATAAATTTGTGAAATCTGACTTACTGATCAATAACAATACCTAAACTTTATCAGACACCAAATATTTCATAAAAATTCTGTTGTAAGTGATGTAGCTGCACACGTACAGAATAAATTTATACTATAAGATTGCCTAAGGAAACAAAGTAGGTATTACAAACCTGCTCCAAAATCTACATTGATGCAAGCGTGTTTTCTACAAAATAATATTAGAAAAGGACATTTTAATGCATTCAATGAAGAGTTTTTTCCTTAAAAAAATACTGGAGGTGGGTAATATTTAAACCTTGCAAGGAACCTCCCCTAATTCATCATAATTAAGTTGCCTAGCGGTAACAATAAAAATAGGTACTATATTTATAACGTCATCCTATGAACTTCCCCTAAACTATGTTTCAAACGTGGAACTCCACCCAAATCCAGACGGTTTCTAAGAAATGAAAATATAAATAGCTAAAACAATAAATAAAACTAGAGCATAAAAATATTACTTGAGGGTGTGAAAAAATAATCCTTTTAAAGATTATTTTTTTGATATTATGTTTGTAACTGCTGTTATTTATTTTATATATGAGAAATTTTGTACAATTCTAAAAAAACTGGAATTATAACTTTAATCATGATCGATAATAAACTTAAACATACAATTTTCCTGGTCTTCTGTCTTTTGTTTTATTGACAATTGGTTAAAATGAACATTGAACACAACACATTAATTTTTATGGATTCTTGCGCCGTTTTTCAGGATTATATAGATCTTACATAATATACAAAAAAAAATATGACAATGTTAAATGCACGTATCACGATGGTTTTATCGTCGGGTCGGTTGGTCAAGTGGCTAGTATCTGTGTTTGAGATAACTAGAGATGCGGGTTCAGGTCTTGCAAAGGACATGGGATGTTTCGACATTCTGAACATGTTGAAGATTCGCATTTCGGATTTAGAATTTCGGGGATTTCGACCAATTTGACCGTGATCGAAGTGATCCCATTCAGCCTTCGAAATAAATAAATAAATAAACATTTTGTTGGATAAATAAAAATATTACCCAATTGGCGGGCTTATTCTTTAGTTTTAAAATATTTCCATTGTAGCGGCCTTGTTTCGTATGACGACATCATCCACCAATAGCGTTTCTTCATGATGCCGACACCCAGTAGCAGCCTGTCGCATTATACAAAGCCGTACAACTATCAGTCACAAACAACAACCACCCAAACCATTAAAAACAATAAAAAAAGAACATTATTTGTTGATTAATGTGATATTCTTTAGGTATTTAATCGATTAAAAAACAAATGATTTAATTGATTTTGTTGTTCGCAAAATTCCCACAATACGAATAAAAACTTTCCTCCAACTGTCGGGTATAAGAAATTGAATAAATAATAATATGAAGGGAACGAAAGCTAAAATCGGAATGACTAAAATTCTAAATGAGTTGATTTATGGATTTTGTAAATTTACGTATTTTTTCTTTTCTTTTTCTGTTGTGCATTTCATTTTGTTGGGCGTTTATTTGTTTTCCATCATTCCCCTCTCACTAAAATTTAATAATCATTTCGGAGGGAAACACATTTTCATTTTTACGGCCTTGCTTTCCAGATACACTTTAAATTATTGTGATAGTTTTTGCGCTCTTTATTTTTTGGAATTTTTATTCGGTTTGATTCAGCACAAAAATTAAAAAAAAATCAAATAAGATTCTTCGATATAGGTAAATGAACTACCACTTTGATAAATGAGTTAAACCTCATCACCTTCTACATCTTCGATGCCAGATTCTGCTAATGTGTCACGTTGAGTTAAAGAATGGGGAGTATCTATAGGTACCTACATGAAAGCCAATATTGAATTCTTCTGAGAAACTTTTCCGAAACAATTTTTCACTTACATAATCATAAATATTGCTTTTAAATGCTTTTTGTATATGTAGTATAAATTTGCACAATTTTTAAATTCCTCCGGTAAGTAAACTTTAGATGAGTCTTGCCTGCAATAATGAGAAGGTATTGCAGGCAAACTTTTAATAAAATTTGTGACAATGTTAATTGTTTCTGGTTTTGTTTTGTTTATAGGTATATATTTTCCCCTTAAATCTTCTTTGGCACAGCCCCATTCTGATTTTTTTTTACGGTGTGGTGTATATGTATTTTGATGAAATATTTAATGTAGAAGCTAAAAATTGCAAGCACACGGGCCTTCTGCCTTCAACATTTACTGATTCAATTACCAACCGCCACTTGGAAAGTACTCCCACGCGTACACGAGCATACTCATGCGACATTGCGTAATATTTGAAGATGGCACAACATCCATTTGAGTTAAAAACAAATCCAAGAAAAGATATCTATACGACAAAAATGATTTAAAAAACGGCAGGTTAAAATGTACTAAGCGACACATTTAATCAGATTGCCACGAAGGAAGAAATTACCAAACGCCACATATTTGCGAAAGAAAGATTGTAAAAAATAGTTAAACCATCTTGGTCATCTATTTACAGTAAGGATAAAAGGGACAAGTAAAATCATTTACTCGGTTTAAGTGAGGCGAAATTGACTAAGGATTTTTTATTTACTTGGTACAATCAGGAAAAATAACTAAATCACGATATGTGTTGAATACAAATCAGGTAAAAAAGACTAAGTGAAAAAATTGATTTGGACGAAAGATTTAAATGGCACATTGAGAAATTTATTTAATATTCGTGTCGGTTAGACGCCGGAAATCGTCCAAATTAACGAAAATATGATTTACTAAGCGACATCAAAAGTCGTCGTAGGAACGTAAGAATAGCACCATTCGACGCAGAAAAAAAATACAATTCAAACAAACTGTATATATAACTCAATTTCGCTCAAAATGTCGCTTAGTCAATTTTGCCTTTCCAGCGTCGAATTTTTGTTTAACGTTGAAAATATTGGTAAAAAAGCAATAAAAAGTTAGAGTCGTCTAGTTATTATTAAAGTTTGACTGTTCAACTGACTAGTCAATGATAGAGTAAATTACGATTTGGTTTTCTTAATATGAGAATCACCCATTATGATCGACTATCGAGTCGATTATCGAATTTACGTTGAACATAATGCACCTATTATGTTTCTTAACTGTGGTCATATTGTTGATAGCTCACATGCTACCTACTATAAAAACACACTTTTCGAGTATGTACCTACTCGTTACGTATTTTAATTGAGGGTAGATGCTTTTTTGCAAGAATGCCTTCTAAAAAGAGACACATGTGATCTACGTTTATTAATTGTACAGCAGTAGGTCGTCTTACATAGTTCACCTATGGATAGGAAAACGGCAAAATGTGGTATGATCAAACTCGTTGCGTGGTATGATCAAAACTAGGCAAGTTGTTGTTGGTTTTGGAGGCAGTCAAGATTCAACAAGCCTCATGAAATGTACAGGTAACTACAATAAAAACTTTTAATTAGTCAGGCGCATATCTTGTTGGCGCTTGACCGCCACAATAAACCTGACTCCTTTCGGATTCTTTTTCCATTAAATTATTACGTAATGAACTTGATTTCTCAAACACGATTTATTTTTTCTCTCGGACCATATTTCACATTATTTTCTCGTTTTTCAGTTCCCCTACCTCGATATACTTAATTGATATTTTCAGGTGGGAGGTGCGTATTTTGAGGAAAACACGAGCCAGGCCCACCTTACCTTACTATAAACACTTTAAAAGAAGGTTTCACTTTATTACTTATTCGCTTTGTTATTCCCTGTTTATGTTGGTATGTATTTTTCCTTTGAGCTCAAAAAAAGGTAGTATAATATTTACCTTATATTTTTGAGTATTGAAATTATTGATCGGTATATTTTTTTCTTTCTTCACCCCTCTCGTGTCCATTGTTGGACATACCTAGTCCTCCCTCTGAGACTTCCACCGATCTCTGTCCTGCGCCAGCTGCATCCACCCACTCCCCGGCTATTCGTTTATTGTCATCAGATCACCTCGCCTGAAACCTGCCCACACTTCTCCGCCCAGTTCTCGAATGCCAATCCCGAACTTTCTTGGTCCTTCTGGTGCCGATCACTATGGCAACATGCAACATGACCATCCCAACTCCACTTTTGTTTGGCGACTTTTGTCCTACGCTTACGTTTCGTGTGCAGATTCCTATAAATATATAGCTTGCGTCGTTTTCGCTATTTCTCGGGAATGCTTCTCGAATAACCCAACGCATCGTGTGCGGAAGATCTACGTTAGATGATGTACCACAGCTCTGAAGATATTCTTTTTGCGTGTATCGAGGTTGAGATGTTCGGAGTTCAAAGGTAACCAGTTTAAAACACGTTGCTTTATCTTTATCTTCGGTTGGTTTCGTGCGGGTCGGGTTTTGCTGCGGATTGGTCTCCTCCGGGCTGCCTTGCGGTGTGCGGGGGGCCGTAAAGGGAAAGTGTCTGTGTTTTATCTTATGTTTACAAATCGTGAGTGAATAAAATAATTCAGAGTCTTTTGCAAAATTATTAAGTCTATCGTATACTCATTCGAAATATACGTCGCATAATCTGTAAGGGCCATACAGACACAGAATAGTTGATTTTTCGGAGTTAAGAGAAGTTGGCTCTCAGGTACGGAAATAAGTGTGGTAAAAACAACCCACGATAAAAATAGCAGTGTACATTGTGTACAACGGTGGCAAAATAAATTCTTCCAACAATCCATAAAAACGTTCTCCCAATTGACTCTGCAACAATTAATAATGTACCTTAAAATTTGAAATATTCAACAACTATTATTCTATTAAATTGGCTTAAAAGTACGGTTTCAATTTTAATTATTAACTAAACCGCTTGAATAATTTATTAATAATTATGTTAAATGAGCTGGCAATATAGAGAATCTACGAAGTGAAAACCGAATATTTTGTTGACAAGCTGTCTAGCGCATAATAGTGTGTATAACCGAAATACCATATAATTTTATAATTCGACCATACAATTAAGCCCCGTAACATTTTATAATAAATTAACTAGCTTATTACCCCCTAACTTTGTTAATTAATTGGGCGATTGGACCAGAACTAAAACTGCTTGTTGAATATTATTTGTGAATTGCTATCAATTTATTAAAAATACTACATATTACATCAATTAACTATGTTTTTTTTTTAAATTTGTATAGAAAATGAGTTCGGAATCGGCTTACTTTTATAAAATTATCAAATTTAGATGCAATAATTACAGCTGGGTAAACGTTATGAAGTTTGTGTTTTTTTATATAAATATGTAAGTCAGAGGAAGTGTTCAAGTTTGAACTACTACGCTACCCTAGGCTACTACGATTTGAGTGGGGAAATGATTCCCCCGTCCTTCGCTTACGTATCGTGGGCGGACTTGTATGAAAATGTACATGATCGTACTTCTTGGCGTCGTTCGCGTGTCGTCTTTGCGAAAAACGCACGACCTACACGAAGACACCGTGTGAAGGGGGCCTTAGTGTGATCACACAGTGTTAATAACATTCGTCATTAAAATTTCTCTTTGTCGATAACCCTTTTCCTCGGCACGACATGCACCTGCATCCCTATAGACATCCTCAACAAAGATGCTTGCCCTTGGGTCAACTGACATTTACAATGATATTATTATTATTGATAAGACATTACCGAAACATTCAAATCGACAAGTTTAATAGCATGGTAAAGTGACAATTATAAAAAAAATACATCTCATTTTACATGATTGTTTTGCTCTATGAGTATACATGAATAATAAATTTGTTTAAAATGTTTTATGTATGTACAGGAAGATAGATACTGAAGTTCAGGGGTAATTAATACGGTTCACGAGCCAGTATTTATTTTATCACGACTTATAGTTGGATTATTGGTGTAGGCATTCGGTAATCGTCAAACTATCAATAGCTAAAAGCGTAATATTGTAAACACACGGCTAACAAGGGCTAATTTTATGAATATTTTGTATCTACTATTTTTAAAACTTTATCATTAATTATCTTTTTTTTGTCTTTTCAGGTATGTCTACAACGACTTAGCACATTCATAACCCATTTTATGAACAAAAGTGGTAAGTTTATTCTCTCGATGTAAGTACCTGCCTTGTTTTAACCGTCGAGGCTGGCTGACCATTGAACAAGTCCCTCTGGTGAATAAAATCTTGATTTGTTAAAATCATCCTAGCAATAATGTTTTCCATTACATAATTTATTATGAATGCAAGAATTGTGATTAGGTATAAAAAGACGGATCTTTATTTTATATACAACATTTTTGCAATATAAAACAACAGATTGAAACAAAAGTTTTTTTATTTCTTTTTTACAAAATTTTATCTTAGGATTCTAAATTTAAAAAAAAAATTACACCAACAAGAATAACTTACATGAAACAAATTCAAATCTGTTCATGAAAATGTTCTATTCTAGAATCAGCTTTATTAAAAGATTCAAAAAATTCTATTAAACATTTTGAAAATACAAAAATCCAGAGACAATATAATTCATTTTGTTTTGAATAAGAAAAACGACGCTCCGCGTAAGAATAGAAAAAAGACGATCAACTCTTGACTTCTCTTTTTACTTATATAGAATATATTATACAAAGAATACAATGCAATATTGCTTTGTGTTAAATTTCTCCACTCCATTCTTGATATCCGCTTAATACACTGCTATCAGCAAAGTCGGTATTTCAGATAAAAGTTAAAAATTCTTCAATTGGGAGTAAATAATTATACTCCAACAAAAATCAAGATTTTAGACCAATTAATTCTTACTGCTTACACTGGTTGTAACAGTGGCCAAAAGCTATCGAAATACTCACTCACCCCTAACACTAGATGACAAAAATGAGTCTTTGGTCCTGGGATGTTTTCTTCCCTGACCGGATATACGTTTCACCTGACTGGATCAGCGCAAGAGCAATCAAAAAGCAGAAAAGCGATTGAGGGAATATAAATAGTAAGCAGAAAAGCAACGTCTTCCTCTTCTCATTGAAGTGCTTAGTCAGGTCCGCTGATGATGACGTTGGATACTTTTTGACACCACGTCTTCCTTCGATAATTAACTGCAGAAATTAGTACCTACCTGAAGTATAATATAGCTATAGCTATATTCGTCAGTAATTCTGCAACATTTATAACCTCCGAATGGTTGACCATATCCTTTCAAGGGATCTCCAACATTATTTGATGTAACTATCCACATCTCAAAATCTTCTAGGTACTGTTCATCATTTTCACCTTAGGTAAGCGTCCACGTATCAGATCCACACAGAAACAGCGACCACAACGTTACAATTAACCATTCTTTTTTCTTTAAGTACTTGATATTTGAATTATCGATGCTAAAAACATTCTTATGTTCTCAATAATTGTTTTATATTTTTCTTTATCATCCATCTTCTTTTACTATACCTCTTCTAAATTTTCCACCTTTATGCAATTTTGAGCTGCTTTCGACCAGTTTTTTTCAAAGTAAGTATGGAACGAATTTCCACTCTTATACAGCAGCCCAATTCACTTACTCCACCGTTTCGGGCGTTTTAGAAATTTTTCATACAAATTCAACCAAATTGCGCGCATATATTCTCGCGTTGATCCCGTCTGAGCTTTGAATACGAATGAAATATGGACGTTTTAGAATTATTATTTTATGTTATTATTAATATGTTTATTTTTGTCTTTAGATGCGCAGTGCACATTGTGCACATAATATGAACGGGCCGCCACTGGTTAGGACTAAACGGACTGGACGTCTGTCGGGAAAGCTGGTATAATTTAAAAATGATTAGCTGTGCGTGTAACTCGCTTAAACTCAAAAAATACCGGGTCGATTTGGATAATTTTGATTTCTAAATGTTCGTGTAATCCCATGATATTTTTAAAGCGAAAAAATATATGGAAAAATTGCGAGGATTTTATAAAAAAAAACTCTTCCCGCCTGTAAATAAAGAAGATCGGCTTCGAAGGATGAATAATATGATCCATATGTAGTATACTAAACCATCTGGTGCTCAGTAATGAACAAAAGCACAGTACGTCAGACTGAAAAAAAAATGGATATCGAGAGTTTTTGAAACCTTAAAAACCCTTCTAAGCCTGTTGCGCTGCTTGGGAAACTTGTCAGATTTCTCTGATGTATTTTTTTTTTCAAAATCTTAATCTTACGTATGTTGACAGTGGTGCCAGCGTAAGAATCTCACCCCCAGGCGATGTAAAAAGCACGAAACAGCCACCGCCGAATATTTAATAGGAACACACACCGAGACAACCAATATAAAATACATAGTACACACCGCTGCTGGAACAACAACATGGTGTTATAATGTTCTCATTGCTGAATAAAGTGCGCTAGCACGCGATGTTTAGATATTAAACAATTTGAATAATTTATTCTTCATATTAAATTTCTTGTAATATTATTATTATTATTGGATATTAAAATAAGTAGTAACAACACCCACCAGCCATGGAATTTATTTGGTTTTTTTCCACTATGAAACAACCTTAAAGGAAAAAGTCATTTAATTTCTTTTTTGTTCTCGTAGTTATTAATTACATGAGCAGATCACTAATCTCCACAATATGCAGAATGAGGTTTGGACATCACAGGCTGGACGCCCACTTGTTTAAGCTGGGACTCGTCGATTCTCCAATTTGTGAGTGCGGCTTCGATGATGAAACGCTGTACCACGTCCTTTTCGGTTGCCCCTTGAGAGATAGATTTCAGCTCTATCACAGAATCCCAGACGTAGAGTACCCACTGAGTGTGGAGTATTTATTGAGTCTGGGATCTGTGGATATATATATATATATATATATATATCGATTATTGTATAGGTTTATTGAGAAAAAACATAAGTATACCACATTGACTTCTAATTATTTTGTCTTACCTATTTTATTTACTTTTTACTGTATGAATCAATAAAATAACCCATTTTTTTATTAATCAATGATTCGTCGGTGGCATGTTATCGTCCAAGCTTGGATGCAATGCAATAATATAAAAAAAAAGTTATCAAGTATTTAAGTAAATAAACTTTTGTTGAGTATTTTTGTCATTTTTTTAAAGAATCCTTATGTTTTTGGTAAAAAAATACTCTCACTGAAACTTTTGCAAATGGTAGAACCCGCTTTTATCACTGTTGAATTATTAGCACTATTATTGTTCACTCGCATTTCTGTCCACACATAAACTTGCACGCACTCGCACATAAACTTGCTTCTTAACATATTGGAAGCGGCCCTTTACGACCATACGCCACTTTCTCTTTTATTTCTCAGTTAGATTGTTCCACCTAAATGTTTTTTCACCATCATCATCATCATCAGCCTTCACTCGTCCAGTTTTGGACATAGGCCTCCCTTCCCGACAACCACGATTCACTGTCTCTTGTTATTTTTCATCAGACCATATCATCTGTGACCTATCTGGGCTTCTAAGACATATTCGTGGTCGTGTGTCATATAATTTTTTCTCACTTATGACCAATCCAGTTCCATTTTCGCGCTGCTATTTTATTCTTCACATCGGTAACTTATTCAGTCCTTTTTCTAATCATTTATAACTTTTTTCTGTGTAATATTTTCCATTCTCTCTTCATCGCTAGTTTTTTTTCTGAAAAATGTTAATGTTGATGCCGCCCCGCTTTCACAAACCAAATTAAAGGTTCTGTGTTTGGATAGTTTAGGAAAAGCATTAGACAAGGTTTCAACGTGCCTCAAATAGCAATTGGCTACCAGTTTTTAAATCTATTTGCTGCTTTTCTATTAAGGTTCACTGATGATCTATTTTTTTTAATGAATCTGTGCTCACTCAAAGTGAACACAAATACACTCCTTGACTCTTTCACAGTAAGCTACTAAAAGCTTGTGTGGTGAAAAAGGATGATGGTCGGTACCTGGGATCGAACCACGAGGTCCGCACGAAACAGTACGAAAGCCGGCGTTGTAACCGCTAGTCTACCAACCAACCACTTCGAAGAGTATCTTGCTAGTACCTATTGTGAATTACTTACTTACTTTACTTATCATTCGTCATCCTCATTTCTGAGAGTCATATGGTCACATGAATTTTCCTTCGAACTATTATTGCTCTCCTGTCCGCTGCCTAAGAGTCATATAACTACAATACAATACAACTGTAGGAAAGAAACCATCACAGAATTCAGATGGTGCAAGATTAATCTTCTTCTTCAAGTGTCATGTCAGTCCTCCCCGACATCGGCTACCACTATGGCGTAGGCTTCTCTGTCCTGGGCTAACCGGAACATTTACTCCTCTCGCTGGATTCCGGTTCACTGTCTGATGTTTCTCAGCCAGGACATCTGCCGTCTACCCACACCTCGACTTCCATTTATTTTCTCCTTGATTATTACGTGAAGCAGTTTGTATTTGGTGATGCGAAGTATGTGTCCCAGGTAGGACATTTTCCTTTTTCTGACGCTGGTTAACAATTCCCTCTCAGGACCAGCTCTTCGCAACTCCTCCGTGTTAGTCACCATATCGGTACACAGAATACGGTGCTTTCTGCGGTGGAACCACATTAATAAGAATGGAAACACACGAGAAAGTCATATTTTACTACATTCAGGAGTCGGTTGTTTCAGATTGAGAAGAGAGACATTTAGTACATAATGCTACCAACCAATTTTTAGATTGTTACCAGAGAAGAGGAATGAAATAACTGCAAAGAAGTTGCTCAATTCATGACGTTTAATGTTTCACGTATTTTAGGGACGAAATTTCAAACTTTATCTCTGCAGCAAAGTTTATTAATTATTATGATCCTAACAATGACCAATAGTGTATTACGAGGTGTCAGCGTTTAGTCGGAAGCAGAGAACCGTTTGAGCTAAATTTTCACTTAAAACTTTTTGAAAACGCTCACAAAATTCGAAAGCATTAAATAAGCAGCAGTATAATAGGTATATACATCACAAGAATAATAATTATTATTATTCTTCGAATGGAAGGGTGTTAAATTTATCCGAGACTCTCCGCAAATAACGCACTCTCAATTTAATTCTGAAGCAGTCGCACCCTTGTCCGGCGATGGCCTTTATCAGGGTTTATCAACCCATTAAAACTAACGATCCGTTATTTTAAAGTGACCTGGAGTAAGAATAATATTAACCGTGATGACCATTGACAGGGGAGGTTTTTAGGGGATTTGTTTCTAGGGGAAATTATTTCCAAATTTAACCCTCCAATTCCCATGCCGTACCTAATCATGATATTCATATGGAATTGTGTATTTGGTGCCTTTATGGAATCCAAAATGATGGTCCATCGACAAAATTTTCAATTTTTTTGTAGTTTTTTTATGGGGTAGGTGTCACCTGAGGGTGACATTGGGCACTGTAGGTACCAAATTAGGCAAAAACATAATCATACATATTTTTAGTAGTCAAAACTATATTTTTATTGAAAAAAAAAGATTGTTTAAACACAGATGTGATGGATGTTGTATAAATGAAGTGGTTGGTTCACCAGAAGTATCAGTCGGCGGCTTTCGTACATACAGCGTATTGATCTTGGGTTCGAGTCCCGGTTCCAACCATTTCCACTTTCATGACACAACCCATTTTTCATAAAATATACCTGTACGACAATATGTCATTGTATACTCATAATGACAGGTTACTTTGGCAACTTGCCAACCATTTTGACAAGCACTGTCTATTCCGAAGGCAAACAAGGGCCACAACCATTTCTCGCCCACGAGTGAAATCCTTTGCAAGTGGCTATTCTCGTCAAAACGGTCAATTCTTCCCATGTACTTCTTTTATTTTATGATCATAGCAGGCAGTTCACTTGATTTTTTTTTCTTTGCTTCCCCACCACGCCAACCCGATCGAATTTACTGCATGCAGTTGGACTATACCATTGTCATGCCATTTACAAACACATAGACTTGAGCACACTGAAGGAAATCGGACCTCCCTCACTTTTTTCGTAGTGCGTTCACCTAGTAGTGGATATTTTCCGTTCGGTTCTCTCCCACAGTGCCAGCTATTCCAAATCCCTTTTTCGTTAAGGTATTGAGTAATTTAACACTTGTAAAGAACTTGTCAAAATAATAGTTGTATAGCCTTTGTTCTTGAGGCAAATTTTATGCTAGTATATACTTATTATTTTATGCTATGTATATAATAAAGATGATGCTCTGAGGACAAGAGGTAAATTTTCCATCTTGAGGAGGAAAGATAACAACAAATTCATCTATATCATTATAACCTACATAGTTCTTTAATATATTCGCTATTTTGAGACTTTCGAGGCTATAAAATAACAAAAATCAAGAATTAATACAATGCATACAAATAGTTCCTAAATTTGTTCAATAATGTACCTGTATTGCCCAGTGTCACCTGGAGGTGACATTAAAACTTCAAATAGGTATAAATCAAATATTTTAATGAAATCTTGTAAACAAATTTGTGTAAATACTAAATTGATCCTTTATAAATCTGCTTTAGAAAGAATATTTTACAATACTTACTATTTATAAATTTTTTATTAATGTATATTCCGCTACGTACCAATAACACTAAAATTCCTGCCAAGAGCTGACAATAACTGTTAAAATATGCAAGTTTAAAGCTGCCAATCGTAAAAATTATACACAATCGGATTGTAATACCATTGTACAACAATGTTATATCAAAATAAATATAGTAATAAACCTCCAAATATTTTTAATATTTTTTTGAAAACGCGGCACCTGTAGGTGACGTTGGGAATTGGAGGGTTAAATTCAATTTTGTTAAGTAATTTTTGTTAAAAAACCAATCTTTAATAATTATAATTCAGTTTTTTTTTGTAAGGCAAAGCGTAGGTTATATTAATTTTATGTTTTAAACATAGTTTTTTTTTTGTAGAAACGATTCTATAAAACCTCTATAAATTTACTGAAACGCTTATTTGATAGTCGTAACTTATTTAGAATTATTAGTTAAGATAATGATCACAATTTATAATGTAACATTACACAATATTACAATTGCTTTTAATTCCGCCTATGCAATCATCCAGAACCGATGTCAAAGTAGGTATCATCGTCAAATGAAGAGTTTAGCTAAATTTTACCAAAGGTGAATTTTTTTTCTCTAAATGTCATTGTACATACAAAATATTATTATTGTGTGATCCAGGAGGCAACAAAACTGCTTGTGCCAAAGTGCTTCAATAACCTTCTACCACGCTAAGCCGTGCTTCCAAGGAACGAAAGAGTATGAGAAATGGAGTTCTTGTAAATAGTCTTATTCTTTAGGCTCATTAGTTTTATTTGTCTTTAAAGTCGTTCTTTCAACAATAATCACATGATGCGACAATACTTTCCAAACCAGCTTAAATAACAAATGAAATCTGTAATCAGACTCTACGATCCTGAACTGTCCTGACACTTCCTTGTCCTCTGTGTTATGCTGCCCGACAGTTTATGCTGACGGTACTGATACAGATCCTTCAAACGCAGCAATTAACCCAGCCAGAGCCATCTGTGAGTCTTTACAAACCTGACTACGTGGATGTCATGAATACCAAGCTTTTACTGCTTGTTTGTATCTTTCATATTTTATTTTTTCTTAAAATCTTATTAAAGGTTTGATAATATATTTTACCATGTCGATGAGTTTCAAGTACTTTATTATTATCGTCAAAGGAAAAGTATTATTATTATTACATTTAATTCTAAGTATGTATATATCTGTTCCTATTTCAGAATTTTTATTTAGGATCTTTATATTGTATCCATTTGTCTAAAAGGACGATCATGTCCCAAACAGGATAATCAGAATGAGGGGCGAGCGTTTCCTGGATACGGGAACAATACAAGTGAACAAAATAAAAACTTTCTGACCTTTTTCCAGAAATTCGCCGCTACTATGCGCTGTCATACATTTTTGCAAAACATCGACAATCGGATCGTTTTTCTTTTGTCGGCCGTCCAATCACTGTGAGAATTGTATAGATTCCTATCTCCGAGTTTCTAGGTAATTACACGACTCTAACCCAAATTTAAAGGCTCGATTTTAAATAAGCTATCTCCATTTTTTTTTTCATTTTAATGAAAATTAAAAGCTTTCATCGCAGAAAGAAGGCACCTTAAGCTGCAAATAGGGATCGATATAATGATCAGTTGTTAAGGAATATTTTAACAAATAGTTATTCAGCGAAACGAAGTTGAAGATATTAATGAAGTTCTGCAAAAGCAGATAGAAATGGCACTTAACAATCTGGCAGGCTTCCAGGACGCCCACCCAAAAGATGGAAGGATAGATGGGAGTCCACGTCACAAGAGGCAAACAACACAGCAGGAACATGACAGGCTAGTAAAAGAGGAAGAAAATGAATAAATAATTCAGCTTTTTTAAAAGGAATATGTACCAATCCAGTATAAGTCGGAAACTTTGGAATGGTATGTGCCCTAAGACTGTTTCAAAGGAGACCAAGAAACATGCTGTTTAAAACCGAAAATTCAAAATAAATAAAAAAATCTTAATCTTAATAAAATGTAACTATGACTTTTTGGCTCAAACTCTTATTTGAAATTTCCAAAACGTACTAAATACAAAAGGCTTTAAGCGTGTATCCTCTATCTACATATTACTCTGTTAAATAAATTTGGATATATTATAATAGGTACTATGGAGACCTTTTGATACTCATTCAAATACATACTCGTATGATATTTTAGCCTTCCCAGCTGATATATTATGAGTTTTATATTCATTATATTATGTAGGTATATGACATTTTATAGAAGTAGATACTTAGTGAGTTTGTGTGTGTTCACCGGAAGGGTCCGGTTATTCCGTCCGAGAAGAAGTGACTAATGGTTATTCATAATTGATCAAGTTTAAATCTATAATTGTGATGTTTGAGTTAGCAGTTTCCAAACGAGTTTTACATTAATTTTTGACTTTACAGTCAATTAATAAGCCACTTTATTAAATTAGTTGAACGTTAAAGTTAGTTTCTTTCGCAAATGGTTGAATATTAATTACATACCTAATGAATTATTATTCCTATAGATTTGATTGTTTTTCAACATTTTATTTGATTAGGGTATTGAAATATTGAAGAGAAAAAGTCCCAGCACAGATCCCTGTGGAACCCCAATACTGACACACATTCTCAATGTTTTTTTTTTCATCATTAAATGCTACTTTATATCCAGTTTATAACTTATCTGTGTAGTTTTATGGCTTTTTTACAGCATGGCCAGTTTGAGGTTCATTAATTTTCGGAGAAGAAAGTCAGAAAAATATAGCTACACTCATAGGTCAGAATCGTTGTTATGCTTTTACCACCGATCATCACTGATTACCACTGATCGAGAGTTCCAATGTTGCACTAAACTTGATCAATTTATTGGTAGAAACTGCCTTTAGCCTGGGGCTTAAAGATTTGCTGACTTTATTGCCAATTTTGTATAGAAAACTCTTTTAACTACCTATATGTTTTCAAACCTTAACTGAGATCTAAGGGAAATCTCGTCATCTTTATGAATCAACTGGGAATAGGCAAATAAAAATCGCAATGTTATTCAAAATGTATATTTCAATTTTAATTTACTGAATTGTTAAAGCATGCTTGGTTTTACATCGATAAATCCGAAAGGTATCGTTGGGAATATTTTAAAATTGAATTTGCCAGATGCTCAGACCTCAAATAGGCTAAAAATTGATTGAACAAATTAAGAGAAATATTGGTACGACCCTAGCCAGATAGACAGTATGTACATGATGATAGCAACAAGTTTGCATGTTGCGTGTGGATAAAGGTTGCTTAGGTATAAAATAGAAAGCATGCTTGTAGGGCTATATTCTGCAATGTATGGAGTCAAGACGAATGTAATAACCAACCAAAAAAACTCTTGACTATATTTTTCTAGTACGTACTATAATAAAAAAAAAAACAAAAATAATGACAAAAACTCACTTGTTGGTTGAAAAGTAATTGTATGTTTTGAACAAGTGCCAATGACATATTTATTGCTTAATATAATGAAATGTTACTTTTTCAAGTATCATGTTACACACTATTAGTCTGTCATTAACTAATATGTAACAACTAATGACTATAACTATTTATTATTAAATTTCTACTTGTTGCATGCATGAAATTTTTCGACATGTTGGACATGTTGAGAATTCTCATGGTTAGGTCTTTCGGAGACAAACATTACCACCTAATGGCGAACGTTTTTACGTAAAGTGATCACACTAAGCCAGCTTTCGAAATAACAGTAGAAGACGATCGTAAGCCCGTGGTGGTTTTTCCATTTAAAAATTGAACATTAGTAATGAATTATTATAGCCATTAGCTGTTACATATTCTTTAAGATCTAGTTCTGAAAAAAGGTCACAAGAATCTGACATTAACTACCTTCAGTTCATTGTTTTTGTAACAAGTTTGATCAAATGTCTTTTCATATCAGCTAATAATAACGTGTGAATCCAGAAAAGACCTCCACATGAGTTCGAGTCTTTTTTGTCCCTTACATATAACCCAAACAGTTTACGTGTATGTTCTGATGATTTCCAAATGCCTGAAAATTCGAGAGGGATTCAGTAGTTGAATAAATTTTATTTGCATATGCATCAAAATTAACTGGTTCAGATGTACCTATATAATAGAAAGCTATCTAATAAGATGTAAACCGTTTCGATTTCGGTAGGTACGTATGTTTGTGAGTTGTAACGGTGTATTTTATTCGGTTACCTGTGTTACAAAATACCATGTTTTACCCGGCCTGCCCCTTCTTACATGTAACCTTACAACGGTGCTGAAATTCTCAAAGGAAAATTAAATTCGGTTCCGGCAAAAAGGGGAAAAGAGAATTAGAGATAAAATTATGAGGTTTGTACCGTAGTTGCCTTGTAATTCAACTATATGTTTTTCTATGGGAATTATTTTGTTTAATTATTCTCTATCATAGGGATATTTTAATATTAGGTACCATATTTTGTGTTGTGTTACAAATTCTACACACCCCAAAGGCGCTTCTGGACAAGGATAAAGACCTCATTATACGCTTTTAATTTATATATTATTAAGAAATATATTCAAAACGAAGTGGTTGGTAGACTAGCGGTTACAACGCCGGCTTTCGTACTGTTTCGTACGGACGTCGTGGTTCGATCCCAGTTGCCGACCATCTTCCTCTATCACGACACAAGCTTTAAGTAGCTTACTGTGAAAGAGTCAAGTAGTGTGTTTGTGTTCACTTTGAGTGAGCACAGATTCATTATATATATAAGTTTTTATCTCTTTAATTTTATATGTGTTTTGATATTGTATATTAATTAAATGGTATTATTTTATTTGTTTTAGAATTGTTTATATTATTTGATTTAACTTAAGAGAATTATTGATATTGTTGGATCAGAGGATTGTTGTTTTTATTATTTTATTGATTAATCATTATAAGGATTGCCCCATTTTAAGTTTCTATCCTATTAATTTATATATGTTTTGATATTGTGTATTAATTGTTTTTCCTCCCATCAGGGTCCCGGAGACGAGGAAGACCCTCTCATACTGTGTTCCGCTCCTTCGAGGCAGAAACAACCCATGAAAATGTGTTTCAGTATTGGAGTTCCGCAGGGATCTGTGCTGTGACAATTACTCTTAAATCTTTCAATACCTCAATCAAATAAAGTGTTGAAAAACAATCAAATCTATAGGAATAATAATTCATTAGGTATGTAATTAACGTTAAACCATTTTCGAACGAAACTTCAGAATAACCATTTCATTGCTTATTGATTTGTGACTTTTAAGTAGCTACCAATGAAGCACCATTCTATTTGTCACTTGGGAATAGCGCAGTGAACTTCTCTACATAGATATGTAGTTCCGAAATTGGCCACCGCGAGCCAAAAAGGATAGCCCAGGCTCTACACTTTTTGACAGAGCTGTTGTGATTTGACAGAATAACATACCTATCATTAGCTCGTTCATAATAAACATTTTATTAACTATTGGTTTTTGATTCCCATGGAATCAATTGCAATCATTGTGAGAAATTGAGAATAACAATCAATAGGTATCTCTTATAAATTTCAAGATTCAAAAGATTGACAGATTCTCTTAAACATAAAATTTGCGAAATACATTTATGAATTTCCATAAGGTTACGTGTTCATACAATAAAATCATTCTCTCCATTAAAATTATGTGTAAATAGGTAACTAGGTACTTACTTATGTGGGTTCCACCCACGAACATTCATACATCACTGAAAGAATGCGAACATTAAAATTGTGTTTTTTATATTGTTCCACAGCGGAAAATAATGTTTACAACTGTTTAACGCAGGGTAGGTATATTTTTAGTACATTAAATAATAAAGTAACTACATGCGTACTGTTATATTAAGGGGGATGTAAAAATGAGCCGGAATTAACAAAAAATGATATACTTCTTATGATCTCAAAATTATCTAACTCTATAACAAGCAGCAAAACCTGTCGGACAATATATATAGAAAAGGGTTTTATAATATATCTATCTTCCGTCAAATGGTCCTTCTTTTACTCTACCACTTCTCCCTGTAAAACAGCTGTTATGTGTAGGAACCTCATATCAAGTACCTATCATATTTCCCGCCGTCACTTTTATTAATTGCAACGAATGTTGACTAAAAGACGTAGTTATTGTTAATAGAGACCAACAGAACACTCAACAGCACAAAAAAAATCATGAAACAAAAACATGAATCTCCAGTGTGCCAATAACAGGTATCTCCAGAATGGCTTTTGTGCATAGTTAGGTAGTACAATCAACGTCTCATGAGCATTGAAATAAAACCAATGATATAAGTATGAAAAATATTTCCCACATTTGGATTGGTTTTGTATGAAAAAATATGCGTGAGTTTAGAGTTTTTCAACGAAAATACCGAGTAAGAGACGAACTCACCAATTATAATATAAGATTATGATAAAACGACGGACAATGTTAATCAATGAAAGGGACACTCAAGGTATCGAGCTAATAAAAATGTTTCGTAATACCAAATCTGTCTCTTTCTCAAAACATCACTTTATCCCAAAACAATGTTTTATGTCTCTTTCTCAAAACATCACTTCATCCCAAAACAATGTTTTATGTCTCTTTCTCAAAACATCACTTCATCCCAAAACAATGTTTTAATGTCTCTTTCTCAAAACATCACTTCATCCCAAAACAATGTTTTATTTTAATCCCATTATAATAATAAGACAAATTTGTATGAGAAAATCATAATATTCTCTTGTTTTCTAATCATTATTCACAGTTGGTAAAACGCTTTACTAAATAATGTTCCGTTGACAGATATTTCGTGATATGACGTTATCTTCTTTTGCTGAGAACGACGCTGACACCGCCTTCTGAGCTTAGTCATGAATTTTTTAAACATTTAATATAAATATTCTCAGATAAAAGCATGTAAAAAGGATTTATAACGAAACTGGGCTGACTCAATTTGAAAAAAAGTACCAAAACGTTACAACAATAGGCCCCAAATTAATTTAGTCACAATTTCTTCAGCTAGGGTTTATTGCATCCGAATAAAAAAATTATATTATTGGTATCTCTTTTTTTTTCATTCAACAAAAATTCATTATAATACTCGGAGTTAATTTGTTGAAAATAATAGAAATAAATCTCAAAAGGGATTTTTAATTATCTCCATTGTATTCGAATCCTTTGTCGGCCTTGTTCATCGGTCGTTTTTGTAAAAAAATATATTTTTTCGATAATAAATTTGCAAGTATTTATTCTATATAGCGTAGTATTTGCGTTGCTTTTTTTTGTTAATTTGTAAAGATATTAAAAATGTTTATCGTTTAATCAAAAAAAGTTTGTCGTTTGATGAAAAGAAGCATGCCATGAAAACATACTCTTATAATGCATAATTTTGTTTTGTTTAAAATGTTAACTACAATGTCAACTTTTAAGGCTGTTAGAGTCGTGAAAATGGTGATTTTAATGATTTTTCAATCCATTTTCCGGCGTTATCTACTGTCGGATTTCGATGAAAAAAATATATAACATAAATTAGACTTGAATGAAGGCGGCCTCAGAGCCGTTTTTTGATATATAGTATAGTTTCTTGTAAAAAATAAAAATAGTAAATGTCGTGTTTCATCGTTTTTTTAATATTCCAACTGATATATACGTCGGAATAAAATGATTCTTTTTTTGTCTTAAAGAGCATTAAAAAATCTACAAGATTATAGAACGAAATACTAATATTTATTTCCTGCTTAGCGTATAATCCCAAAAAACCTTTATTTCACAAAAACGATTTTTATCGAAATATTCTATCGGTTTTAAGGTGCATGCGATAATGACACTTAAAATCACGGGAATCACAATGAACGCGCTGGTTTTCGCTGTGTCAATGTTCAGTCTGCCGAAATCTTTTCGGCTGAGATGACGCATGGTCTGCGCCAGTTTCAATTGACGTTTTGTATTTTAATATTTTGACGAAATTGCGTATATTACAGAGGACGGCAAACATTGGTTTATTAATTTATATTCAGCAATTCATTCTATCATCGCTGTTTGGTGATTTTAAAGTTTTTATTGTTGAATTAGGTATAGGTAATATTATGTTTACATTGCATACCTGTTATTATCATTTAGTATTACTACGAGTAGGTAGTATTATATGTTTTTGTTGTTGGAATTATTTATATTATATAACTAGTTTTCCCGACAGACGTTGTCCTGTATTCATTACTATATGAACATTGATTTCAAATTTGTAATTTATACAAACAAATATTTGAATATTAAAAAAATATTTCTGAAAACTTGAAAGATATTCTATTAAAAATCTACGTACCAATGTTTTGACACTCTATGGTTGTCAAGTAAATAAAAATTGTGTTGTTTTGGATTTTTTTTACAGATGGTTGTTTTTACGTTGTTTGTCAGTAAATCCGTTCCATACTAATTTTTATATTTTATTTTCTATCCCATTTATGTTTTATTGGTTATTCTGTTATCCGGAGCGGAGAAGAATCTAATAAACCAAGCATCATGAAGATCTGTTCAGCCAACCTCGAGTTTATAACTCGCGTTCACAATAACCCGACTTCCTTTTATATTATAGATTATTGTAAAAAATGTTTGGCGTCAAGGGTTTAACTGATGCTAAACAGTGCCATTTTTAGAAATTATATATAACATGTACCTACCTAAGTACATGTTTAAAATCATTTGCAATATCAACATAATATTACCTTTTTTTCTTCTTCTTATTAATTTTTATCGTTTACTATTACGATTAGGTATTTCCCGTATGTTCTAGTGGTTTGTAGATTATTAAACACTTATTACTTTAGTATGTATTCGTTATACAGGGTTGCACGTTTCTATTGGACAAAATTAAACTCCTTTCCATTCCTTTTTTTGTATTATGATAACATGTCAAACTTAAAGACGACCAAAAAAACCTTTTAAACAATGTTATTCCGACCGATGCATCTGTTTTAAGCCGTATATTATAAAAAAGCACTAAGAAGGTTCCGTTCTTAAAGTTTTTATAAAATTTCTGATGTTCCTCACAACTTTCTTATTTTTTCCTCTCCTTTCTTCTCCTATTATTTAGAAAAAAAAATAATTAGCAAATTGGTCCAGCTGTTCACGCTTGATGCCATGACCACGGAACATAGGGCTCCATTATTATATGTAGAGATTTTGTTAATAAAATGCATAGAAAAAATCTTCCCCACATCTTCACATCCTTTTCTTTTGATACAATGACATAATAATTATCTTGACCGTCCAGTTTTAAAAGAGGACTTCGATGAAAATGAATCTGCACACGAGAAATATATACATAAGATATAAAATTTGTTTTTGTAGGAATTTTGTATATACCTAATTTATTATTATTATATAAATATAAGTATATAAAACATTATTAAAAAAGTATATTTTTTCCGTTCCCATCATATAACCTGAAATGGTGGCAATTAGAATGAATAGTATGTGAGCGTTAGAAAAAACATTGAGAACATTTAGATTAATAATTAATCTTGAGAACTCATGTTTAAAAAAACTGGTAAAAGCAATATATACCTATATACGTGAATGTAACGTAAATTTAATAATGTCGCCTAAACCAAATACATATTTATCATCATTGTCAGTATAAACGTTATCATCACTTTCATCCACCGTTGTTCAAAAATTCCAAACACATTGCAGTCAAAAGAACATTGAGGTTTTGAATATTGCGACGCATTCCACTGGTTTCCGACCCCTAACTCTACACTTACATACGTATCAATATAGTGAAAGTGGGGTAGGGTAAAGATTCCGCCGTAATTTTTATGCGCCGCTCAAAACTGACTTTGAAAGAAGAACTGTACCCCTCTTAAGGCTGCGACGGGAAAACAACAGGCAGCAAGAACTAGAATTCCGGCGTGCATAGTCAATCATCGCCCATTACTAAGTTCTTGGTGTCAATTGTTGTTAACCTGGTATCAATATCCACCCACGTCCGTCACCCCAATAATTTATTTCCATCAATTCTCTTTCATTCATTTAACTCATTGAAGAATAATTATTGATAATCATTTCTCTGCAATTGATTTTATTTGATTTAATTCATGCTCCAACATTCTTTTGAACTCTTACTTTCTTCTACTAGTGTTTTGTCAAGTCCTCGAAACATTGGCAACAATCCGATAAGCGCCAGGTTCGCCAGTCTGAAACAATTAATTCCCTACCATTCCTATCCTGGTGCATTCTTGAACGTTTCTTGAACAACCAGAATGTCTGCCGTCTGCTAGCCCATCGACGTTGCTGTATTTTGCCCGAGTGCGCAGTGTGTGGCAGGATCATCAAGTCCAGAATTGGTATGTTCAGCCACATGCGTACTCATAAGTAGCTGCCGTCTAAAAGCTGAAAACCATTGCTCGTGTTGCGAGTTGGGAGCTACAATACAATACAATTTTGCCCATCTTCTTCTTTACGTTCCCTGTCGGATGTCCTTGTCCCTGTCCTGCGCTGCTCGGAACAGCTTCTCCACAGTTGGATGCCGGTCCACTCCATTTTATTGCGCAGCCAGGACCAGGGCCCCCACATGCCCGGTGCTACCGATGCTACGGCAACGGGGCCCGTGGGCCAAGGGGGGCCGCAAGGACGGGGGAATAAATTAAAAAGTAGAACATTTTTAATAAATCATAGAAATAAAACCAAAATAATAAAAAATGAAAGTGTGTTTGATTTGATGAAAAATAATAATGAATGTTAAAAAATGTATATTGTAAAAAAGGGTGGAAATTTCTTTTTTTGGTAGTGAGAGGGGGGGGGGGCATCATGACTTTTAGCAACGGGGCCCTGGAAATAATGTGGGAGGCCTGGCCAGGACATCTGTCTCCTGCCAGATCCTCAGCGTCCCTCTAATTTTCCCTTCAATATAAGGTGAAGAAGGTGGTACTTATTTCTCCTCTTGCACATGACCCAGATATGATATTTTCCGGACCCTGATAATTGATGACAGCTCTCTTCAACCCATGCTCGCCTCAGGACTTCAGTTTTGGTTACCACATCAAAATCTTCCACAGATAGATCTATTAAAATCAAAACGCAAACACTTTACAAAGTTCTCATTTAGCGTGGGTACCGTTTACTCCCGCACGACGTCACGTAGGTATTTCCTAATGTCGTAATATTATATCAAATTAATAATTCGTGTTTGAACTTCTGCATGGCTGGGTCTTCTGCTTGAAATGCGTTTAATGTGTGATGAAGGTAATAATAATTATCAGTCGTAGAATTGCACACACACTAGAGAGTTGCCAATACATACTCGTGTTTATCAAAGACGTCACGTATGTACGAAGTACCTAAGTTGAGAAATCATGTAACATGTAACACGGTTTAATATTAGGCGCAGGCTCACCTAAATAATGTTTTTCTTTGGTTTTCATTTTATCAGATTTTTGTCGTCTAATTATGGCAATATGGATACATTTTCAACACGAGAAATTTGAGTACTGTTCAGATTCAATATGGTGGAGTCACCGTATTGTGAGTGTGGTCTAGACCTGGAGACACTGGACCATGTCTTCCTTGGTTGTCCTCTGCGAGATGCCTATGACGTTTGCTCGGCTCTTCCCGATGTTCCACTTCCAACGAATGTGGAGCATCTTTTATCAATAAATGATACAACGGTGCGATCAGTGCTCCTTAGGTTTATAAATAAGAACATTATTATACTATAAACTTCATAGATAATTTATTGATCTGAAAATATTCTTTGCTTTAGATTGTTTTTGGCTATTTTTTCATTCTGAGACTGTTTTGAATGAATTTTAATGTATCTATGTATGTATAAGATTGATCATGGCACAAATCGTCCCTGGTTGGACGCAATGCCAATAATTAATAAAAAAAAAAAAAAAAAAAAAAAAAAAATTTGAGTACTGATATTGTAAACGAAAATGAACACTGGAGGATACGTTATCAGATATTTTAAGTTCCCCAGAGGAGGAACAGCACATGTTTGAATATTATCTTGGGTGATGCATCCTGTATTATGTCATCAAAGTACGCACCCTTAAGTCTAACCTGTCCAATTCCGCTTGGTTTCACTTGATTAATGTCAAAAGAATACAAAATTGTTGGTATTACTCACGAATTGTAAGCCATAAATTTGTTCCTTCCCGAAAGATAACTTTTCAAACTTTTTCAAATATTTTCATTAAATCATTTTTAATGTTGTTTTTAATACTACCTGTAAGGTGTCCATGACGGATTTCCCCTCAAAAAAACATGTCTGAGTACTAAGTATACATCTTGTAGATATTCTTGACGTGGTCATTCCCGGGAGTTTGTCCTTTCGGCCATCCCCTCCTCCAAAGATTTTGTGTAAATGACCTTCATTCCGTATTACATGTCCTATCCATCTTCCACGCCTTTTAGACAGGGTTTTGAGCTGATGCCTCCTTCCTTCGATTCTTTGGAGAACTCTTCATAAGTTAGGTGTTCCCTCCGGGATATACATACATACCTACAAGTCTTATATCTATAGGACCACATCTCGAAAGTTTTTTATCTCTTTCTGATAGGCAGCACCAAGTCTCACAGCCGTATATCAAGATACTCCATAGGTCTTCATCAGGGGGAGTTTTCAGCTTTTTTGCGTAGCTCTTTAGATAAGAGCTTCCTAAATGTTAGGAATAGTTGGTTAAAGTTACCGTAAGTTTTAAAGATGATATTTGACTCTTTACTTTGTACTTAAGTGTGTAGGTACTTATGTCTGTTTGTGTCTAAAATATATCAAAGTCTTATTTGATTTTGCAAGAATTTATAATCATACGGACAAAAAAATCACAACCCTTTTTATTCGGGAAACTCCAATTCATTTGTTTTTAACGATAATTTCATTTTCACAATCATCCTCGCAAATTAGTTTTGCAAAATATTATTTTGTTCGAAATAATATGTAGGTAGTTAATATAGTTTGATGTGAAGTGGTGCGGTATCACCCTATAGGAATTACAAAACTGAAATGTTTTGAAGCAGAAATACTGAAAGTATGTTTTCTGCACCAACCCCGAATAGGATAAGGGAATAATAAAATATATCCATTCCCTTGTTGGGGTAAAAACAAAGGTAGTTACTGAGGTACTGTCATGTATCTAGGGACACGCCGTAGAGATGAGCACAATAGCTTGAGGACGTTAGCTTGTTGATGTCGTTAAACGTTTTGGCTTAACTTTGACCAGAAGTTAGCTTGACTTTGAAGTTTCAATTTTAATATTACGAATGCATTTGTTTAAACGAATGTTAAATTTATCAGTTCCCATAATATTTCAGTACTATTTTCACAATGATTTTTAATACCTCAATCATTCAATCAATTCTCCCTTTTACACCCCACTCAGGGGCATAGGGAGGCAACAAGAGCTCTCCATTGCGCTCGATCTTGCGCAATGTTTATGACCTCCTCCCACACCATGTCCATGTCCCTCAGCTCTGCTTCGAAGGAGCGGAACACAGTGTGAGAGGGTCTTCCTCGTCTTCGGGACCGTGATGGGAGGAAGAACAGCGCTCTCCTCGGCCAACTGTCATTCGGCATCCTTAACACATGTCCCAGCCAAGTCCATCTCCTCCCCACAATGGTGGAGGTGATGGGCTCACGCTGGGTGCGCCGGCGTATAGCATCCTTCGTGATGCGGTGCTACCATCTTACGCCCAGAATTCTCCTTAGGCACTTCATCTCAAAGGCTGAGACTTTTTGTGCCTGGGCCTTGGTCAGGTGCCAGGACTCACCTGTTTAATACCTAATACAGAAAATTTTCGTTAACACTAGGTCACGCTCGTTCACAAAATACTGTAGTCAAAGGCAGTATCTGTGAATCCTCTACCTTTTCATTGTTGTTTTTATTCAACATTTTGAAAAGTACACAATTAATATAATATTATATAATTTTACCTCAGGAGAATCTTGGGTATGAGATGGTACCACCGCATCAAGAACGACACTATACGCTAAGGCACCCATCGGACACATCATTTCTACCAATATAGAGAGAAGATGGACTTGGCTGGGACACGTGTTAAGGATGCCGAATGACAATTGGCCTCGTAGAGCGCTGTTCTCCCATCATATACCTACTTCCCTAAATTATTCTAATTATAAATAAATAAATAAATCACTCAATATTTTTCTTTACTTATTTTGCTTTCAACATTTCTAACCAAGTTTGATAGAAATTTGTAACCACTTGATGAAAACATCAAAAAATGTTACACGTTTACAAAAGAACCACATAACATAATATACCTACATTCTTTTCAGATTTTCCAAGTATTCATTCAAACAAACATTGCCTAGGTACTTAGGTATTATTACTTTGTTCTGATCCTTAACATCATATTTTTATATGAAGATTTTATTTATTTTATAAAGACGTTGGTACCTAAATATGAAATATAATAATAGGTATATATATATTCTTTTATAAGGTTATATAATTTGTAACGGATGTAAGTGCATGGGGACAAAAAAAAGAATTTAGAAATACGTTGGAAAATTGTATGGAAATCCGGAAAAATTGTATATTTACAATATAAACTAAAGCTCCAGATGAAAGAAAATGATAGTACTGTTGTGTCAAGGAAACACAATATGTTGTATGTTTACCTTTTCTCATAAACCAGGACCTATTTGGATATCGTATAACCTACCCAGAAATATTGTCTAATATTTCCTCTTTGTAGGTCTTTTACAAGTAAGTATTTTGTGTTTATGTTTTTTTTTTAATTCGGGTATTATGTACAAGATTAAAATGGCGTGGGAAAAGGAGAGGTGCCCAAAAGATTGGCGGAGTGGATCCATCGTCGCAATATTTAAAAAGGGGGACCGCTTTTTTTTTTTTTTTTTTTTTAAATAATATTCTTTATTGAAATACAAGGTTACATGAATGCACAGTCCCGATAAGCTCACACGAGCTTGTCATCAGGTTATGCTTTTATACAATTTGACATAACAATTACAATTTACAATAAGTCAATTTACATATTATTTACATATACTTCCATATCAAATAGTAAGATTTATTATTTACAATAATTGACGTTATAAAACATAATAATTACAATTTACACTAAATTAATTTACATTTACTTCCATACCGCGAAAGAGATTTTTCACAATAATTTTAACAATAGGATATACAAAACTATAATATTCTAAAATAACAAAAAGGTAGATACAAAGATAATAATAAAATTATATGGGTGGAGCGGTATGGTCAGATCTCAGGTATCTGCTGCAAGATAAAAGGATTAGAGAAACGCAAAAATCACAAAAGGCAAATAACCTATTTTAACAACCCAACCCTGCCATGCAAATTGGAATGCCTTAAGGATAATAACTTATTTGTTTTCTATTACCAAGTTGGTATTTATTTTTTTATTGCTGCAATAAAAATAAAAATAATATCAGTTATCCTATGTCTCAAGAATTTAGTCTAATAAACACAAGAATGTCTGGCGGCATCGGAAAGTTCGGTGTTTTCCGTTTCTTGTGTTATCAACCCAAGAATTATTATGTTACAAGTAAGAGATAATACAAAAGGTAACACATAGCTGATAGGTACCTAATGAAGAAAAAACCCAGAAATATAGTAACGCAGCTGCAATCGAACATAAGACAGGATTATAAAAACAGACAGTATTATAAAAAAGAACGCTAAAGATTAAACAAAACAGAATGCTGATTCTCAATTAACCAATTTTTCAAAAGTTTCTTTTTTGTGGGTGATAATTTATTCCGTGTGTGTGTGAATTCTCTTGTCACGTCATATATGCACTTGATGAGATTCCTATTGATTAACATATTTTCATATTCGTCCACAACACTCTCCCGATGATTCAACAAGTTAATATTAATATCACCAATTATCAAAAGATTATCATTTTCTCTTATATTATTGTCAATTACACTGCTTATTTCTGATATAAAGTTTAATTTGTTCAAGTTAGGAGGTCTATATATCGCAATAATGAAATTAGAAAAGTCATCACATCTTATCTTTCCAAGCACCATTTCACAATAAACACTATTAACTGGGATTCTATCAAAAACAAAATTATTTTTTACGTATATCATTACTCCGCCCCCTTGTCTATTTTCTCTATTAAAATTATAACATGTGAATCCATCAATCTATAATAATAAAGGAAAGTGCCTGACTGACTGACTGATTGACTGACTGACTGATTGACTGACTGATTGACTGACTGACTCATCAACGCACAGCCCAAACGGCTAATCGTAGAGAAGTGAAATTTGGAAATCAGGTAGGTCTCAATACAAAACCTTCCACTAAGAAAGGATTTTTGGAAATTCCACCCCTAAGGGGGTGAAAAATAGGGTTGAATTTTTTTCAAAGTATGCGAATATCTCGGAAACTAGACATGGTACGAACTTGAGATTTGGCATATGAATTCTTCTATAGAAATGAGTGTTAGCATATTCGGCAATTTTTCCAAAATTTAACTAAAAGGGACGAAAAAGGGCACATATAAAAAGGGATGATTTTTAAGTGCCTCCTAAAAAGTTTAAAACTGGTTTTATCGAAATTTCAAAAAAATGATTTCTTCAGAAAGAGTCAAATTATACTATTTCGTTTTCAAAAGATATCAGTAATTAGAGGGGAGGGGGTGAGGGGCACTTTTCCAACGTGTATGTGTGTGTATCCGTCCCCTCTTTATAACTTTTGATTCGCTTGATACATAGATCCTAAAATTTCAAAAAATATTGAATACTTTAAGCATACAAATTTTGTATACTCAGAATGTTGAATTTTTTTTTCAGTCAGGGGTAATCAGCCTTTGAATTTTTATTTAATTTTTTCATATATCTCAAAAACCATAAAATCTAGAACCCTAAAAATGTGTATGTATATAGAAAAATACAATATCTAAAATATAATTTAATGAAAAAGTTCCAGCATTTCTCAAACTTTTTTTATAAAGAAAAATATTTTTTTTATGACAAATTTACGAGTTTCAGTGCATATATTTCAGAATTTTATAAAAATATCGATAAACGACGAAACCCTCCAACTAGATAATTGATTTTTCTATAAAAAATATATACATCATAGCAGTACATCTCGAACTTTTCTTAACAACTTTTGTAAAAATTTAATTTATTGACGACATCATTTCATACAATAAACATACATACACCACGAGCTGGTCCGGTGCAGCGTGTATGGGTAAGAACACGTAGAAAGCCGATTCCGATTTGCGCCGACAGGCTCATAGATCGTTGTCTATAGTTTCAATGTATTTCTTGGAGGAATTATTATATATGGAGAGATTGACAGCTGAATTTTGTACGAGAGCAAGTGATGCCACTAGAGGGGATGTGAGGAAATACTGGCGGCCATCTTGGTTGCAACATATTTCAACAATTCGTATGGAATAATTGAAAATATATATCAGAACTTCGAATAGTTTGAAATATCTTGTGTATTTGACTTAAATTAATCATCTCTTCAGTTTAAGGAAGGATTTGAAATAAAGTTCACCAAATAAAACCAACATAACATTAAATCATCAATTTAATATGAAAAAAAAACTGTAATTAAACTTTAAAAGAGTAATAATATGTCTACTCGTAAACGTAGTTATTAACAACAAAACACTAAAAAAGAGATCCAGCAACATATTCGTTAAAACAGAGAATATGTTCCCGTAAGTTCCATTAAGATGGCGTCGTAATTCATTTTTCCCCCCGACCCCGCGGCTTCAAAAGTTTTATCAATGAATCCATCCATAACCATAGATTCATCCAAGATGTATTTAAATGGGCATGCCGGAAAGCGGGTTCCTGCTTTTTCTGTGGGTGTCCCCGTTCAAATGCATAGTAACATTCTTTGCGCAGGTCGGCGCGGATCGGAATCGGCTTTCTACGTGTTCTTAGTCTATGAATATATATGTACGTAGGTAGGTACCTACCCAACCCAACCTACTTTCTCCAATACACGTGTCGAAACTATTGCGTAATCTATAATCTATTAATATAAAGGAAAGTGCCTGACTGACTGACTCATCAACGCACAGCCCAAACGGCTAATCGTAGAGAAGTGAAATTTGGAAATCAGGTAGGTCTCAATACAAAACCTTCCACTAAGAAAGGATTTTTGGAAATTCCACCCCTAAGGGGGTGAAAAATAGGGTTGAATGTTTTTCAAAGTATGCGAATATCTCGGAAACTAGACATGGTACGAACTTGAGATTTGGCATATGAATTCTTCTATAGAAATGAGTGTTAGCATATTCGGCAATTTTTCCAAAATTTAACTAAAAGGGACGAAAAAGGGCACATATAAAAAGGGATGATTTTTAAGTGCCTCCTAAAAAGTTTAAAACTGGTTTTATCGAAATTTAAAAAAAAATGATTTCTTCAGAAAGAGTCAAATTGTATTATTCTGTTTTCAAAAGATAACATTAATTAGGTAGGAAGGGGTTGGGGGTGGTTTTTATTGAATAACCATATCTCTTAGATAACTGAAGTTAGAAAGCTCTAAATTAATATATAGATTCTAATTTTAATATAAAAATAAAATTCGTGTTTCAACAAATAAATATTATTTTTTAAGGAAGATAAGCCATGATAAAGATTTGCATCAAACATTTATTGTAACAAGGTCACACCCCGTGAGCAGTGCCGTTTGAATAATATAGGTAGGTACCTACTACGCGTCCGCCTCGCGAGAATGACTGAGGTTATAAACTAGGTAGGTAGGTACCTACCCAACATTTTTTTAGTGTAGTGGAGTACCTACGCCTTTGATTGGATTATTAAATTCTATATGTAAATTCTATTTGTATATGAAACACATTTTCATCAACGCACAGCCCAAACGGCTAATCGTAGAGAAGTGAAATTTGGAAATCAGGTAGGTTTTAATACAAAACCTTCCACTAAGAAAGGATTTTTGGAAATTCCACCCCTAAGGGGGTGAAAAATAGGGTTGAATATTTTTCAAAGTATGCGAATATCTCGGAAACTAGACATGGTACGAACTTGAGATTTGGCATATGAATTCTCCTATAGAAATGAGTAGTAGTTTTCTTGGACAGTTTTACCAAATTTTTACTAAAAGGGACGAAAAAGGGCACATATAAAAAGGGATGATTTTTAAGTGGCTCCTAAAAAGTTTAAAACTGGTTTTATCGACATTTCCAAAAAAAGATTTCTACAAAAAGAGTCAAATTATACTATTTTACTTTCAAAAGATATCATTAATTAGAGGGGAGGGGGTGAGGGGCACTTTTCCAACGTGTGTGTGTGTGTGTGTCCGTCCCCTCTTTATAACTTTTGATTCGTTTGATGCACACATCTTAAAACATCAAAAAATATTGAATACTTTAAGCCTACAAAATTTTTGTACTCAGAATTTTGAATTTTTTTTCAGTCAGGGGTAATCAACCTTTGAATTTTTATTTAATTTTTTCATATATCTCGAAAACCATAAAATCTAGAACCCTAAAAATGAGTATGTATATAGAAAAATACAATATCTAAAATATAATTTAATGAAAAAGTTCCAGGATTTCTCAAACTTTTTTTTATAAAGAAAAATATTTTTTTTTATGACAAATTTACGAGTTTCAGTGCATATATTTCAGAATTTTATAAAAATATCGATAAACGCCGAAACCCTCCAACTAGATAATTGATTTTTCTATAAAAAATATTTACATCATAGCAGTACATCTCAAACTTTTCTTAACAATTTTTGTAAAAATTTAATTTATTGACGACATCGTTTCATACAATAAACATACCGACTCAGGCCATCGACAGTTGGATCTCATTTTTACATGTAACTTTTTTTATAAAGTAAAACATTTTTTATGACAAATTTACGAGTTTCGGTGCCTATACCTATTTCAGAATTTTATAAAAATATCGAAAAAAGCCGAAACGTTTAAAACTGGTTTTATCGAAATTTCAACTGCAGATAGAGTCAAATTTTATTATTCCGATTTTAAAGTAAAAAATATTTAGGGTGCTTGGTAGTTTTTTTCGAAAAACCATATCTCTTAGATAAATTAAGTGAGAAAGCTGTAATATATAGATTCTTACTTTAAAATAAAAATCGACCGGTTTCATTGTTTTGTCAAAGATTTATTTTAAGCAGTGATATGGTATGATAAAGATTTTTGCAACAAACAAAATAATACTATGGAGATCCTAACCTTGAAACGCGGCACGATGAAGTTAATACACGTGCGGCTAGGTATATACATACTGCATGTATCTTATCGTAATGCCCAGAACAGTGGTTTCCAAAATTAAAGATTTTCCAATTTCCTATCAGGTGACAACTCTTCTGGCAGCTAATCTACTCGGCAATTTTTTATTGATCACACAACCCTTAGTAGGGGAGAGTGGGGATGTATGGGACAAATTTATTAAAAATTGAATTTTGGAAAAATAAAAAGCAATTTATTTAAAAAAAATACTAGGTTGCTGAATGTATGCTATTAGCTATGACATATACTTAAAATTATACGGTTGAGCATATTTAATGAGTTATTCAAAATATTATAAAACCCTGATTTTGTCCCATTCCTCCACACAGTGTGGAGGGATGGGACACCTATATGGGAGGAATGGGACATGCAAATAAAATTGTAACTTATTTCGCTAAAACGATCAAATTTTATTTCGAATGCATAAACTTCTTGCATTCTTTTGCACTGCCATGTTTTTGAGGTGGTGGCAATACCAGTATGTACTTCATTATTTTGTAATTGAACAGCCTGGCGAATTTTTGTATAATCATTCCTTATTCAATTTATATTTTTTTATCATAATCTCGGCATCTACAAAAAATACAATTGTGGAAAAATATTCACATACAGGAGGTATGGGGTATGTCCGATACCTCACTCAATGAACTGTCCCAAACCTCCACCATGAACAATAAAATGGTAAATGACATAATTTAAAACAATAAGTTTTAAGTTATGTTAAAACAATGCGTTAATATGACGAATAATTATCGCAGGTTTGGGAATAAAACATAGAAATAATCTTACCTTTGGTTTACTTTCCCCCAAAAGGATGGGTTGTAATAGGTATAATATTACTTTTTATGTCGAAAAATGATAATCAAGAATTATTTTTTCCACACGCACATAACACCAACCGTCAATGATTTTTTACTAAACGTACCCCTATATACATCTTTTGACAAGTATATGAATATATAACTGCGCCAAATATGAATAATACGAGTACTGTCCCATACCTCCTGCATCCCATACCTCCACACTCTCCCCTACTAAATTATTCGTCACTCGATTAAAACACTCAACCAACGTAAACTACGCTACTGTGAACTAGGCTTAAGTACCTTACTGTATTAATTGATCACCAGTATTTCTTTATCCTCATGTACCTACATACGTACCTCGGTGTTATTTTTATAGCAATAGGAGCACGCCTCATGGCCTTGAAAGCCAACAAGGACACTGTTCTGTTGTGTAATCGGGAGTTGGCTGGGTAGGTAGGTACCTACCTACTTATGACGTCATTTATTTTTATGAATGGGTACGACTTTTTCCCAAACTGTAGGTAATTTACAGAAGGCTGTTATTGGTGTGCTATAAGTTTGCCTATATTGATGGTACCTACATTGAATAAAAAAAGAATAAAATATGCACATGATTTTCCAAAAAGGCCCCACTCTTCCTTGGTGATGTTTCGTGATTGTTTTCTTTTAGAGAACTCCACCGTTTACGCCGTTTTAGAAATTTTCATACAAAATGAAGCGAATTCTCGGGCACGTTCAAATGTTAACTCGCAGTACTGTAGTAATATTTCATAGGCGAGGTATATTTTCTCGCCTATTTGTTCCCACCTGGGATACGAATAAAATAAAATATGGATGTTGTTTCCGAAATATTTTAATGATGGTTTTAATTTATTAGTTTAAATAAGACGAATTAATAATGTATTTTTAGCAGGGAGCACAGTGCACATTATGCATGTGAATGTAGGTGTCAGCGTTCCCCCAGTTTAAGAAGAGAAACCAAAAAGCACGTGAGCGAAGCCACGGGTAACTAGCTAGTTATATATAAGTCTTTCATGTCTTCGTCCACAGAGGCTTCACTTAGAACAATCACATCTATATCACTTATATTGTTTTTTAAATTCAACTGAAGCAAGTCCCAGTATTTGCTGACAGATCTTATATTCACATGGACACCCACAATGTTGTGGTTCTTATTAGAGTTAATATTTTATCGAATCCATCCACTGATTTAGAGTTTCCACTCTTGAATAGGATACCTCATTATCATTATCGATAAAACTGTATTCCATACTAGTTTATAGAATTTTAGATCAATGTTTTACAGTTTATTCTAGTAGTCGATTTTTTGTTTCGCTATTAATGTCATCCTTTTAAGTAAACTGCAACATTTGTCATTCGTTTTATGATCTGTGTCGATTGCGGTCTTCTGTTTATCATTGTGTTTTTTTGCAATTGAAACACATTGGTTTATTTGCCTTGTTATTGCACTCACTGAACTTATGATTTTCTGCACAGTGTAGACATATGTTTTCTTTGCTTTCGCAATTTTTAGAAGAGTGTCCAAACATTTGACATTTAAAACATTGTAATACAGGGTTAGCATCTTCGACTCTTATTCTTTGTAGGCCTATATAAATTTTTCCTTCTTCTAGCATCTTAAGTCTTGTTTCCTTCTCAACTTCCGCAAATACATGGATGAAATTTCTTCCTTTCAATTGCAATACTTTTTTCACTTCTATTTTGATATTTTGAGACTCTGTATGTAGCTGTGGATTTCGTTCTATAATGTCCTGTTCTAAATGTTTCACATCATAATCATCATATATGTGTTTGAATATTAAAGTAGGTTTTTTCTTTTCAAGCACTCTGACATTCAGTTTCTTTGAGTTTTTGTTAACTTTTGCTATTAAGTTTTTGCTTTGTTCTTTTTCATTTAGATTAACTATTAACTTTTCTCCAGAAATTTTTTTTATTCCATTTATTTGCATACCGTTTTCTACTCCTTTTAGTGATTTTTTAAATTCAATATAAATATCTTCGTCACTCATATCGATCCCATCTTTTGCAGTTATCATGACCCCATACGAGGTTTTATTCATTTTCTTTTTTGTTGCTTCTGCATATGTGTTGATTTGTGTGTTTTTATCACGAAGTTTATGCGATATTTCTGCCATTTTAAGAGCTGTATGTCCTATCTGGTTTTGTAATATGTTGAGCTGTTGTGCTACAACCTGCTGAATATCCTTAATTGATTTTCTCTCCGTACTTAACACATACTTCAACAGTTCACTAATAGTATTTGTAGCTTTGTCTAAAAACTCCTGTGGTTTTTCCATTTTGAAAATAAGTGGTAAATTCACAAAAATTGATAATATTTCACTTGATTATTGGCTAATAGAAAAATAATATTTCACTTAATTATTATATAATAGAATGCAACCGAAACTACACTGTCTCGATATAATAATTTGTTTACGTTATTTCGTCCGAAAAAATCGTTTATGTATTTGTTTACGTTTACTATCGGTCTTCTTTTTGGTCCTTACGGTACGAGCGCGCGGGAAGAACTGAAACTACTGTGGCTTGAATGCGGAAACTACTGTGGATTTACTCTACTGAGTTTTCTCGGTAAGGCATTATCTCAGATATTACTACACCGCATTCGGGGGCCTGCCATGGCTGTCCTGAGAGAGCAACAATGCGGCTTTGTACCTGAAAGGTCCTGCACCGACCCAATTTTCTGTGCCAGGTGCATCTTTCAGCAGTGCGAAGAGATTAACTCTCCAGTCGCCTGTTGCTTCGTAGATTTTGAAAAGGCCTTCAACAGCCCACATATACCTACCATCAATATGGATAATACTTGCTCTGTATGGTATACCTCCGAAAATAGTTAAAATGGTGCAGTCCCTGTATGAAAACTACGAGTGTAGCTGAAAACGCCAGGTGGTCCTACTGAAGCTTTTAGGATCACCACGGGAGTCAGACAGGGCTGCGTACTAGCTCCTTTTATATTCATAATAGTCATGGACTTCTTGGTGAGAAGGTCCATGCAAGGAGCAAGAGGTATACCGATAACACAGAGAGATGGTCTAATGGGCGAAATGTGCGATCTGGAGTACGCGGACGACCTAGCGTTGTTCAGTACGACAGTGGAGGAATTACATCGCAGTGTTTCAAGACTTTGCGACGAAACAGCACGCCAGTAAGACGGAACTCATGGCGAATAATGCCTGCCCCGATAAACAGCTACCGATAACCATCGATGGTCACCACTCCACCAGGTCTCCCGAGTGGATAAATTTAAGTACCTGGGAGCAACCATTACCATCACTGGTGACCTCGGGAGCTCCTGATACGTATCGGTATAGCAAGTGGCGCCTTCAACAACATGACCACGATGTGGAAGGCGTCGGCGTTTAGTGTCGAGACGAAATGTAAACTGTTTGATGCGTGTGTGTTTTCCATTCTTCTGTATGGGTGTGATTCCTGGCACCTGACTAAAGCCCAGGCACAAAAAGAATCTGCATTCGAAACGAAGTACCTCAGGAGAATTTTGGGTATAAGATAGTACCACCGCATCACGAACGACGCTATACGTCGGCGCACCCAGCGCAGGCCCATCACTTCCACCATTACGGAGAGCAGATGGACATGGCTGGGACATGTGTTGAGGATGCCGAATGACAGTTGGCCGAGGAGAGCGCTGTTTTTCCTCCCATCAGGGTCTCGAAGACGTGGAAGACCCTCTCATACCGTGTTCCGTTCCTTCGAGGCAGAGCTGAGGGAAATGGACTTGGTGTGGGAGGAGGTCATAAGCATTGCGCAAGATCGAGCACAATGGAGAGCTCATGTTGCCTCCCTATGCTCCTAAGCGGAGTTCGAAGAGAGATTTGATTGATTGATTAAAGTATAAGTTCAATTTTTTGTATTACCTACTTCAAATGTGGTAAGCAGTGAATCAAATAAAGATAGAAGGTATAATGTAATCAAACACACGCCAAAAAACTATATTGGCGCGTGTTACATATCCTAACGCTTCAAATATGTTGACTTTTCATAATTTCGATGTTTGTCAAGTAGGTACATATTTGCCATGTTGTTACCCACTCGGAAGCATAGGGAGGCATCAAGCGCTCTCCATTGCGCTTGAAGGCGTCCGATGCTCATTGTGCCTTTTCTGACCAGTTGAGATTTAAGGACGTGAAGTGGTCAACCTCACGGTCCCGATCTGATTTTTCGATTTCCTGCCTCTTACAGGATGCTCGAAAAATCAGCAAAAAGAGCAGAGGTGCTATTCTTCGCTGACAACCTCATATATAATGTATTCTCGTATGTTATTTGGCGCATAAGAAAAATAAATAAAACAAAATCCTAACTATAAAACTATAAAAAATCAAAGATCACGTCAAAAAATAAAACTTTTATCCCTTAGCCAGTTTTTGAGTACAATGTGAGCTATGTAGGTCTGGCACTTTATCAAGGCCCTGGCAAAAAAGTTTTCGACTTTAAAACAAAGTGCCTAAGAAGAATATTGAGCATAATGTGGTATTCGGGTAACGAAGACGAGGATGATCCTCTCATAACGTGTTTGGTTCCTTCGTGACAGAGCTGAGGAATGGTGTGGAAGAAGCTCATCAAGGCTGCGCGGGATTGATTGCATTAAATAGCTCTTTTTGCCTCCCTGCTCCCCTAAAAGGGGTCAAATTGAAGGGATTAAAATAATGATTGATAAATGCATAAAGAATAGACCTTTAGCTACAATTCATGGGTTATGAAAAGTAATGAGAAAATACCTATGTTAGCCACACTGTTGTCAAATAAGGACTGCTTGACAAAAGAAGACTTAAAGGGCAAGCACGAGCGCAAAGAAGCGTACATTAAAAAGAAAACTACTAGTTGCAAGTAAAAAAAGCAGAGAAATAATAAAAATAACAGTATTTATCAGTGTAGGTGTATATATTATGTGGAATATAACGGCGCTAAAGATGGCTACCTTTATTCCGTAAGAATCCGTTAGACCGCAGAGCATCTGATAATCATATTGGAACACTTTCCAGTGAACTCTTGACGCGTTATATTTTCGTTGGAGCCAAGTGTCAGTAATTGACTTAGGTACACGAAGTTATCTCGAAATTGAATTTGGCGACACTCCGTCCTCACGGGACGCTGAACACTCCTCTGCGACGTACGGCACAAAGCTGTCAGCAATGTTGGATGTAAGACACTAGTTTCCTCGTGTAAAACCATGTGTACGACAAAACTACTACAATTATAAACTCTAAACATGATACATCAGGTTGTTTTTTTATTTTCCTATTTTCCTCGCAATTATTTCAGATATTCTCACAATTTTAAGGCTGAGAATGATCTTTCACGAATATTTTGAAAGCAAAATATTAAGCCAAATCGGTTCAGTCGGTCTCGAGTTTAAGGCGGGACTAACGAAAAGTGGTATTATTTTTGCCTCGATAAAAACGCGTTATCAGTAACAAATACGAGGATGACGATGTACCTACATCGTGTGGCTTTTTTCATAATAATAATGTATCTATGAATCGCTCCAAATGGCCTGTACAGTACACATCTATAGCCCTAGTATAAGTTTTCGATGATCGAATATCGAAACGATCATCGAAACAGTTTCGAAAAATTTCCATACAAAAATGATCGAATGATTCGATCGTTTGATTTAGGAACACTATTTGAACGCTAATAAGCGCTTATTTGCGTGCGATTAGCTTTCCATAAAACTTGTACTAGCCCCACTGAACACAGTACCACGCGTAAGGTGTGTTGGAAACTTCTACAAGTATACGAAAAATATTAAGTAAAAACACAGCAACGTAACGCGGGTTCAGATGTGTACAGACCCTAAGGTGTGATTGTAACTTCTACGAGTATAAGAAAAATATATTTAGTAAAAACACAGCGATGCTTCTAGCCAAGTCTTCTAGACACGTCTTATTTGACACTTAATTTGAAACATATTATAAAAATTACAACTCATCATTAAATAATAACTCCATTATTTTTTCAATTTTTTATTGATTCCCTACCACACATGACATATTATGGGGCCGCCATGTGATCAAACACCATATCAATGAAATGATATGAGCACCTATCTATGTACTCGTATGTCTTTAAAAACTTGATTTAAAATTACTTTTAAGATTCTTCCAATAAATAAGGACTCAAATTCAAAAATATGATTTTAAATGCGGTGGATAATGGAGATCATAACGTTAAAATATAATAATATTTTTATTTATTGATTTATCAAAGTATGCAGTAAGTAGTTACCAAATTACTTTGAAAGCAGCAACAGAAAAACATATAAAAATCAATAAATTGATAAAAAATAAAATGAAAAACAATAAATAATATAGTTAGAAATAATCGTATGATTGTAGATAGTTCCCTTTTTTGAGTTCAGGATGTTTTTTGTAGAGATATCCCCATTGGAGTTGGGGTTATCTGAAGTTTCTCAAGGATGTTCTAGGGCGCCAGAATAGGCGGCACTTCGTCAATGTATCTTTTTTTTAGGCTTGCACTCGTTTTTGTGTGGCTGCGAAAAACATGACCAGCCCAGCGCCATTTTAGTGTGGCAACTTTTGACCATGTCTAGCAATTCTGTTTTAGTCCCGATGGACGCATTCCATGTTCTATCCGGGACCTATTCCCTGATGATAAATGATCTGGTTAGGTATGCGAGTGGGGGATAGATGCAGAACCTGGAAGATGACATAGGAGTGGAAAGACATGGAGGAGGCCTTCGTTAGAAGTGGATGGTTTCATGCTGAAATGGAGAAGAATGAGCTCTAGAGATGTCTTAAAAATAGGAAGATTTACAGTTTTATTTTTATCACACTATATTATGTTTTATTATAAAAACAGTTCCAATCGTTACACCGCATCTTTCATTCCAACAATCTGTCTAAATGAATCGATTAATAGCTTTTATTATACCGCTATTCATCTTTGAGAATTCTTAATTAAATAGTAAATTAATTATCAAACAGATACGAATCATCCTCAATTAAATCAGATGGAAATCTTTTCCACCATTAACTTATAACGATTTCTCGTGTTTTCTCTAACGTTATTATATTACCTCCTTTCAATTAGTTAATCAATCTATCTATTCGATGTGATGGGGAATTTCAGTTAATTAGACTAATCTCATTATACCTAGTCTATTTTCATAAAACAAACAGAATGATCCCTTTACTTCTTACTTAAGGAAAAACATTTGCTGTAGGTATATTTTATTTATATTAGATTGTAATCCATCCCTTAGTTGCATTCATTTATTTATCTTCATGTGCAAATTAATTATTGTGAGAGTTTTTCAAAGGATCTGGGGTTGGTTCATTTAAATGACTTGTGCATTTTTTTCATATGTATGGTTAGAATAATAAGCTAGAACAAGAAGAAATTATTAACTCTTGATCTTAAGCGTCAAAGAATGTTCATATTATGAATGAATAACTAATATTGCAAATATTTTTAAATTCAACCTTTTTTACCACCTAACGTCAAGCTTACACTGTCTCTTTCGCGCTTTCTTTGTTGCAGGCAGTGAAAGAGATAAATGTATTATAATGCTTTGTACTTGTCTCAAATAATATTACGTTCGTAGTGTTAAGACCGCTTTTGTTTTCTAGGAAAATTGGAAGCCTAGCAGTTCCCTCGAAAACTTTTGTACCCACTGACGTATTGAATATCGTGGGGTTTGATTCTAGGTATCGACCATCTTCTTCTCTCTAAATTAGAGGTTCCCAAAGTGTGCGCCGCTGCGGCCGCGGCCTGGTGCGCCGTTGCATATGAAGAGGGTCGCCGTGAGTCGACAAATATTCGCGGGTACCTACCTACCTATAAAGCAACAATTATTCCTATTTTGAGCGTGCGCATCTTTAAAGAATATAGGAATATACTCGTCGCATCGAATGCTATGTGGAACCATTGCATCATCCATAGGTAAGTTCTTGCATCAAAGTAAATGAGCTCTTAACTTAACTTAGTACTAGAATGTGTCACTGGTGCAGTAAATTACATAAAAACCAGACCTCTAAAGGCGAGATTTTTTAAAAAAATGTGGAAAGATATGGGAGCTAAACAAGCAGTAGCCTGCTGTATTACTGCAATTCACGATGGCTTTCACGTGAAAATGTCTTATTTCGTGTGTTTGAATTACACCAAGAAATTCGCATATTCTGAAACTTCCGGAGAGAATCGTAGCACTTAGAAAGAAACTGCATTTTTGTAGATTAAAAAAAAACCGAGTGAAAGGAAGCGGTCAAGATTGCTTCTCGCAATTGCATAATTTATGCGGCTTCTCATAAATTGGTCGTCTCACAAGACCTGCAGATGGCCCTTTTCACGGAACCTAAGAACCTATCGAAGCTCTGGTTTTCGAAGCACTATGCAGATAATCCATGATCCTTTCCATGTACTAGCTTCGCTAGGATAATCCAGTCACTATAGCTATTCCTAATAGGCTATTTGAAATAGCTTACGTAGGGCGCCGTGAAAAAATACTAAACTTGTAAGTGCGCCGCGGGCTGAAAAAGATTGGGAACCCCTGCTCTAGATAAAATATTTGAAATTTGATTAACACCATAGCGCAAAGGCGAAAGCTGTGGTGTTAAAATATTGGAGCCTGTTACCACTTTTTGTATGTAGGGTCCGATATTTATTCAGATGCTCTGAGGCATAATAAATAACATTCTGCCTCAGAGCTCTGTTACTGTGAAAATGTTCAAAGAGTACATATTATAGGTATCTGTGTTCATTTTGAGTCAACAATGATTCGTTTTTTAAAAAAGGCCCTTCCAAGTAAGGTTGTTTTCCCAAAAAGGAGTAAGTAGTTACATATTTTCAAAACGAAATCACCGTGATTTTTTTTTAGAATTAAAAATTTCCCACATAGGAATTATCGCTTTAATTTTTCCACTACGTTAAACGCTTTGTGTCCGTTATAAATGTATAAGTATGCAGGCCTAATCTGTTATATTTCTATAATATACCAACCCTGTGTAAAGTTAAGGGATGAAAAAAATCCGAAGCGATACAAAAATATACTCTCAACCAACTTCCGGCACTGTGTCACATAGAAACGGCGACACGGTATATTTTTACCCTTTCGAGTCTGTCCCCCGAAAAGAGAGAAATTGCGTTCAAACAATATAAAAGTTTTGATAGAAGTCATTTTGGCGTTAGATGGGCAATATTCAGAGGGTTTATCCCCGTACATAGCTTCTGCTATAAAAAAACTTTGTTTCCTTTTTTTTTCTAACAACAAAAACCTACTTTTATGATCGCTGATTATGTATCCAAGGGTTTACAGAACATTATGTTTTTATTAAATCCCTTTTGTAGTGACAATGGACATAATTAATAATATTTTTACGACAGCAATATTGTAAGGGGAGACAATATTTTATGTGAAAACTTAACGTTTGTCAAAAATAATTGTTTTATCTTAGGGTGCATTTGAACCAAACGAACATAGAACCAGAGCTAAAAGTAGAGTATATTTACTTGATCGTTGATATGGACACTAATCTGTCATCGCCCATTAGTAAATTCTTGTTTGTTATTATTTCCATGGTATCCAATATCAACCATAAAAGAATGCTTGCACTGTTTTAGGTTGGTACTTATTTTGTAAGAGTTAACCTATTGAATTTTGAAAAGAAAACAAAAGGTTCCTACATATGGAGATCAGAGTACTATGTCATAATAATGTAAACTAACTTCGCTGATCGGATTTGAGCCGATGCATTCAACGCGATATGGTTGGTAGATAATATAACACTTTTCTATGCAAAGGTGTCAGTATAGCTATAATAGTATATAGTGCCAGTGTCAGTATATATTTGGGTTGGCTGGAAGTCCTGCGGGATAAGTCCGCCCTTTGATTCTTATGAATGAATGAATTGTATCACGGCTGCATTTTTAGTAACAATAAAGCATTATTTATTTATTTATAGCCGGCGGAACTTATTGCCTGAGGCATTTTTTCCAGTCAACCGGTCCTGTCCAATCTGAGACAGGCCAACCCCGGGTAGAAATTTCAAGTGAAAAAACACAAAGAAAAACTCTGACCCGACCGGGAATCGAACTCGGAACCCCGGATCTGAAGTCTACGCCAATACAACTAGGCTACCGAGGTTGCTCGGAAGATATCTAATTTCTACAATCCCTTATAATATTTTTTTTTTTTTTGAAAATGAATCTGTGCTCACTCAAAGTGAACACAAATACACTCCTTGACTCTTTCACAGTAAGCTACTTAAAGCTTGTGTCGTGAACGAGGAAGATGGTCGGCACCTGGGATCGAACCACGACGTCCGCAGTACGAAAGCCGACGTTGTAACCGCTGGGTCACCAACCACTTCAATTCTATGTGTGATGTTCGTCCGTATCTTCGTATTTTTATTAAAACAATAACTCCCCGTATTTCATTTTTCTTACAAATCTTCTTCTTCATGTACCCTCTCAGGTCCCCCCGATGTTGGCGATCACTCTGGCGAAGCCCTCTCTATCCTGCGCCGTCCGGAATAACTCCTCCACCGTTCCAATCCCGGTCCACTCTCTTATTTTGCACAGCCAAGAGATCTGCCTCCTACCAGCCCCCCCTGCGACCCTCTATCTTTCCTTTCAAAATCAAATGGGGCAGGCGAAAATCTCCCCGTAAAACGTGACCCAGATATGATATCTTGTGGACTTTTATCAATGTCAGCAGCTCTTTGCTCACTCCTGCACGATTAAGGACTTCTGTGTTCGTAATTCTGTCTGTCCATGGGATCCTGAACATCCTTCGGTGAAGCCACATTTCAAATGCTTCTAACCGGTTCATCGTGTTTACTTTTAATGTATTAAATACAGCATTAAATTTCTTACAAATAACGAAACCAAATCAACTACCTACGGAGAAATTTTTTACGCTTACAAAATAACTAGCTGACCCTCCCCGTCGAACTTCGACCTAACCCAGATCAAAAAATAATTTTGACTTATTACATGAATTAAAATACAGTTTACGACATAAAAACTGAATAAAATTATGGTAATATTATTTTTCATTATGTAGATAATAATTGTTGATTCGGATGCGGGATGAAGTTCGACGGGTCATAAGATTGTAATAAAAACAATTTCATTGCGTAACTTTTTGTAAAATCCAAGAGATGACGGTGTAGTAGTAAATAAGTCACATGTGATACATGGTTCGTTATCGTTCATATTATTGTTGATTGAATAGGTTCCATTCAAACAATATTTTACCGAATTTTTTAGGTCAGATAGCGTCGGTTATACGTTCGTTTCTATGACAGTTAATAATAACATTTTTCCGCGGGAAATATAATTTATAACATATTATTATATTCAAGATGGGTAGATAATTATTATTAGATACAAATATTGAAGCAGCAGTCCACGAAAGCCACGATTTTTTAAACTAAAAATAAAAATTATACATAGGTATCTACATGCCTAAAAAAAACATCAATATTTCCACACTGTCCTTCACAGATATTTAAAAGGCAAGAGACATATCGACTTTATCCACCAGACAAAATTTTACCTTACCTTAGACTAGCAAAAAACGAGTGCGAAGTTCGAGTTTCACAGAAAGGGGCAAACGAATTACTGTTTAAAAATGAGGAAGACCCTCTCATACCGAGTTCTGTTTCTTCGAGGAGGAGGTCATAAACATTGCTCAAGATCGAGCGCAATGGAGATCATAGGCAGAATTAATAAATGAATGAATGACAAGTATCAAACATATACAAAAATAGTAGGAAAGTAGGTAAGTATATTTCCCGCATGGAACGCAAAATGCGTAAAATACATTGAGTATTTCTATGGGAGAAATTGTTCCGAAAAATGTTCGTTACAAGAGGTTCCACTGTACTTAAATAACAGCCTCGTGTAAACGAATTCAAATCTTTGTAATGCTTTTTCTTCTTCTTCCACTCCAGTTAGAACTGCGTCATGTCTTCTCTCGAATCTTCATTTTCTTGGAAAGAGAATGTCCAACTATCCCTTTACATCTTGGGTGGTCCGCCTGGTGGTCGTCTGCCTGTTAGTATAACGTCAGCTGCTATTTTTATAATCCTTTCAGTATCTGCTCTCTCTACGTGCTCTACAGAAACGTCTTCTAGATTTACCCCATCGCAGGTTCGCCTTATATCGGCGTTCCTTACTCTGCCCCGGGGTGTTCCTGCAACGGGGCGAAGAAACTTCATCTCTGTTAAACTTAGGAGGCTCTTCGACCTTGCTGTATCGGATTTTGACTCTTTACCATTGGTCTGATGCAAGTTTTTTTAAATTTTCAACTTCGGTTTTCTTCAACATGTGTTTTTTTTTTCATACAGCAGCTTTCAGGCATCCAGCTATTATAGCGGCAGCTTTTTTTGCCTGAATTTAGACTTCCTCATAAAAATCGCTACGGCTTGATACTTCAATAATTAAATCGCAGTTTCCTATCTGTTACGCGATTACATTGTACTGGTTGTCTTGAAGTTAGCATGCCCTTAATCTATAGAGCTTTTTATGTTCAAGATTTGTGAGAACGGTTGGAATAATGTGCGCCCCATCAAGCATCGCCTGGCGAAAGTCTCCAAGAGCTTCATATGCCATAGTGTGCGCACTTATAATAAATTACCTGAACCATTTAAATGCATGGATGATGATACCTTTCAGAGAGAGATAAAGAAGTATCTGGTTGAACAATGCTATTATTCTATTGACGAGATGTTAAATCAAACTTAGCCTTTTCTAGCCTTTTCACAGGGTTTAACTACACTTGTTTGCGACTGGGCTTGCCCTTGAACTTTCCGTTTATCCATTGGTCCACATTGAATTCTCGTTTGGATGGCCCCTTGGTAGAGTGCTCTCATTTGTTGTCAGTCAAACAATCTTTTTAATCTCGGTGACTCTCGCGCTATTATGGTAGGGGCAAGTGGTGTACCATCGAACGCGTGTACCTTCGAACAGTTTCAAAAAATCTTATTTAGAGATGTTAAAAAAATACAAAAGTATTGAATTTACGTACGTTTTTCGATTATGGTAACACTCAGTGTAGTTTGGTATGTTCAACTGATAGCGCGTGGATCACATCTATTTTCAAAGTTTTTTTATACCAAAAGTAAATATTTTATCAGTTTTTATGAGATTTTTTTTAGAAAAAATCTTACTATTTCAATCAATAATATTATTTAATTTGGCAGACTAATTTATCTTGTTTATTATTTGACATAAATTTTGGTTAATATGACCTCAAAAATATATATTTTTGACATTTTATTATTTCTATGCTCTGAGTGTACCTTCGAACTGTTCGAAGGTACACTCAGAGCATAGAAATATAAATCTTTATTGATTATTGTTTTGATTTTTCAAATACCAAGAAACAAAACTAGTGAAAAAAGACCACAAACTTGTATCGAAAATATTAAGCAGGCTGTTGAAGAATGATCGAGCTCAATGGAGAGCTCTTGTTGCCTCCCTATGCCCCTGAGTGGAGTGTAAAAGGTAGTGTTGTTGTTGAAGAATGATGAAAGGGCATTCCAGTTGGAAAAGCCGCAGAAAATTCAACTTAAGGTCTAAAACGGTGTTTAAATATTGAATAGGAATGTCCCTAACTATGCTGTTAATCATCCCCTCTACGAATATATTAAAAAATCTCAATATTTACACTACAGCCTAACAATAACAGATGTTAAGTCTTGGTGCATTAAAAATATATCACAACCGTGGATTCGGGACAAAGGCCAAAAGATATTGGTTGAGTTGAGCTACTGGGAAAGGTTTCCTGACCTAAGTAGGCCGAGCCACAAGTTTTAATCAAAGTAATGTTGCATCATTTTGCAATCCCCTGAAAAAAAAGCATTACAATTTTTATTTGTGGTGGTTGATAGTCCAGTGGTATCAGTCAGCTGCTTTCGTACGTTCAACATCCTTGAAGTCATGGCTCCGAATTCTGGTGCTGAGTGAGCACAGATTCTTTATATATTAAAAAAAAATCCCTAGATTTTGACTGTTCTCGAGAAATCGCGAGGTTGACCACCTTGTGGTCCTAAAAAACTACAGGTCAGAAAAAAGCACAAGAAATAAGCCTCGGACACCTGGATCCCAACAGAGAGGGGGGGAGGGAGGAGTGTGCAGGCAGCTGGTGAAATATTCTGCATATTCGAGTGCAATGGAAAGCTCTTGTTGCCTCCCCATGTCCCTAAACAGGGTTCAAATGGAGAATGAATCAATTTTTGTACATTAATTTTTATTTTATGTAACGTTTTTGTATTTTCCTGAATAAATGAATAGTACAAATCATTTTGTTTAAATTTTTGACTTAAGTTACCTTATGTTCGAAGGTACACATCAAGGTGTTCGAAGGTAAACACCCGAGTGTACCTTCGAACAAAATTGTAGTGTTTTATTAAAAATCATTTGGAGGGGACTTATTAAAGATTAAAAGTAAATAAAAAATACCATTATTTGGTGAATTCTTTCACCTTTCTAGCAATGTCTTTAATTTTTTTGTATGATTGATATTTATTGAGATAAAAAATTTCAAAGTCATTTTTATGCAATTTGTTCGAAGGTACACTACTTGCCCCTATATATTTTTTTTATTTTTTTTTTTTTTAATTGATTGTATTTTTTTTACTGCATTTACTGACAGGAGACTGAAAGGCTCTTTACACCTTTTCAGCCTCGCCTACGTATTCATTTGTCTATTTCGTTGTGTACTTTGAAGATTGTTTCATGTGCGATTCTTGTTTGTTTTCCTATTATTTTGTATCATTTTTGTTTGAATTCATTAATGTAATATTTTGTATGATTTTGACGACTCCAAGTGCCTGAAAAGGCCTAGGGATGAGAATGATAAATAAATAAAAAAATAAATAGAATTTCTAGCCGAATCTGCCAGGAGACCAGCGTCGTCTGCATATCATACAATCTTTGTGGTTATTTCTCATTGTTTATACCATTTTTAGTGATTTTATAATATCTTATATTATTTTGTTCATATAATATAAAAAAGAACTTAAACTATCACCTTGCCGGATGCTGATGACAGCTTGAATTCCTTGAAAAATTCGTTCTTCACTTTTAATCGCATTTTCCACCATTTTCATTGTTGTTCATCCTAATGAAATCCTAATTCAAATGATAAATTCCTTTATGATTGGCAATGGTGTATTTCTTTCAACCAGAACTCCTATGACGTCCTCCAAAAGCACTCTGTCGAAGGCTATGGTCAAGTCCACGAAACACATTAAAACGGGTTTGTTGTATTTAAGGGAGCGTCGAGGCAATATTATCAGCTTTATTTTATCGAATAACTTACGTTATTATTATAGCCGAATTACTCAGCACCATTATCCTAAATAAATATAACATCGAATGAATAGAGAAAATAGTTTTTGTTTGTTGTGAAGTTTGAGGGCCTCAGGGCCTACACAATTATTATTATTGGTTGACTTGAAAATAGATTTGATTGAAACAATAAACATTGTATATTTTGGTTGCTATAAGTGAATTCAACTCAAATGTTCTCTTCAATCGTTCTTAACCATTCATATTTGATTAAATTATTATACTTTCAATATAATATAGTGAAGAATAAATAAATGTGTTTATGAATTCTAGTTTGAAAAACATTACTGTGAAGGGAAGATAATTGTTATGTTTAACGCTAAGAAGTTTAAGTGTAAAGGAACTGTTAAAGAGTAGGTACCTTGAGTTGAGTCTCAGATAATACGTTTTGACCTAAGAAAACAATATGTACTTGCGATATTCCCATCTAAAAAGGTTCTCAACATTTAGGGTCAACAGATGGAGGTAGTTGAGTGCTTTCAAGATTCTGATCTTTACAAGTGGGTGACAAATAGACTTCTTATAACGCGGCATCTTCGGATTCAGTAGAGGAGCGTCGGTATAGTGCCAGTAAAGTCTGGAGTAAAAATGACTACTTCCTCGCGAGTTTGAAAATAGCTCAACTTAAAATATCTGTGTAGTGATAGAAAGATACTAAGAGAATAAATATATTATTTTGTTTGAAACATCAATCAATCAAACCTCCCTTTGAACTCCACTCAGGAGCATAAGGAGACAACAAGAGCTCTCCATTGCGCTCGATCTTGCACAATGCCAAAATTTATAAAATATAAAAAAAATTACATATTGAAAATATATAGGTACCTACCTAATAAAACTTTTTTTATATGAAAATGAATCTGTACTCATTCAAAGTGAACACACTCTTTGACTCTTTCGCAGTAAGCTACTTTAACCACTTCAAATTATCATTAGAAAAAAATGATGAAAATAAGTGAAGGATGTAATGCTTTCATCAAAATATTCATTTCAAATTTGTAATTTATACAAAATACGTTTAAAATATTTTTGAATGTTAAAAAATTATTTCTAAAAGCTCGTGAAAATTCCATGTTAATAGTTATTCTATTATCCGGGGCGGAGTAGAATCTAATAAATTGGACATTGGCAGAATCTGCTCAGCCGATCTCGAGTTATAAGTTTTCGCACTAACACGACACTATTTTATATTATGGAGATAAATAATTTTTATTATAGAGATTAATGTTTAATTTTATTAGATGGAATTAAAACAATAATAATATTATTAAAAAATATAGAAATTCTCGTATGAAGAGCTGTTGTAAAATTGGATTATATAAATTCCATCGATATAATAATAATATTAATAAATATAATCTTTTTCCTTTAAATGGGATAAGGAGAAAATAATGTAAACTGAATATCAAGGGGTACTTAATGAAATATTGGAAACATTTTTAAGGGTATCGTTTCCAGTAATATTTTGAAGAGTCTTATCTCCCTTCCTCTTAAAGGCAGCATTAATACAAGGGGATTTTTCCCATTTTTTTTTGTTTCTAACAAATAACCCTTAATTATTATTATTTATTAAAAATATATAAAATAAATCCCTGTAGCAAATCCATTTTGTAAATCGTTCACAATTCTTCCGCCTACATATTATCAAGGGTGTGTTTAAATATCAAAGTTCTTTCAAGTAATTTTAACGTTATAATGAAATTGCTCAGAGTGATCACTTTAGGTGTTTATTGAAAAAGCTGTAAGTATATATCTGTACATATAAAATTTATGCCCTGTAAAAAAATTAGCACGCCGATTTCTGATGGATACCTATTTGTCAAGTTTTTTCCTTATTCGAACAGCATAAATCGATGCAGTTAGTTTATCGAATTTCCTGTTTTGAGATAACTTCACTATGAAACCGAGAATAGATCATTTGCATCCACTCATACAAATAACCATAAATATTATCCTAAACTGATGCAGGTTTAAGATGACCCCATACAGCCCCATTGGAAAACGTCTCCATTTGGATATCAAAAGCAAATCTCCATGAAATGAACTCAGCGCAGGTATTTGCATCTAAACGAAGATTTATTCAAATATAATTCTTATGTGTATATTTGTACGTAAAAATGAAAAGAAATTATTTTTTAACTAAAATCATTTTGTAGGATATGAGCAAGTTCTTCATTACTTTTTTTCTGTTTATGGAAAAAGGTTAACATTTTTGTTGTAGTTTTAAAATGATGTCTCATTTTAACGTAATCAAAGAACACTTCTTGATTGACGTTGACAAAAGCGCTAAAGCAAAAAAAAACATATTATTTTACACACGTTATTTCTGACTAGAAAAGATGTTTCTCTTACCTTTTCGCTCAGATTTTCTTTATTATTTTCACTGTTGTATCATCGCTTATATAACTCATCTACCTACCATTAGTGTAAGTGTGCTTTGAAACTGGTAGTTTACCGACAAATGCTGTTAAAACGTTAATTAATTTTGCTGTGAATAATGTGATTTTGTTGAAGATTGGTACAAGTTTTGTAAGAGTTTTTGTAAAAGTTAGACTCAACACAGTTATGGTGAATGATGTAAGGATAACATTAATGTAATTTTAAGTAAATAAATTGATGTAAGGTACCTATGTGGTTTTAATAACCCAACAAAACATCATAAGTGCATCAACTATTTAAACTTCTTTTTCACTGGCATACTTTACTAATAACCCTTCATGGTTGATCTATAGAAAATTTCTGCCTACCTTGCTCTACTTCGACGTTCTTCAACGTATAGTAACTCAGCGACCTAAGATACTTCTGTGGATATATCATGCCCTTATAGTCCTGTTTAATCACTTATAGTACTCCAAACACTTCTCTTCTTTTGTGTCATTTTAAATTGAGATTTCTAACCATCATCATCTCTCTGGTAACTGTCGTCAGTAACCCAATAGCCTTTTAAATGTAGATATCTATCCATTCTCATATTTTTGTATTCTCCTACTATACCTACTAAACAAATATCAGACATGTACTTTTTGTCACTGTAGGAAATTGTATTTTTTTTGTTCTTTTTTTGTGTTTTTGTTGCTCTCTTTGTAATTTTTATTTTCTTTAAAATGCAATTGCCGTTAATTTATAATTTAATAAATAAATAAACTATAAAAAAAAATCAATATAAGTTTCCATACTCGTATTTTTAGTTCAAATGTTTAGGAGACTTCTAGAAATTCGTGGCATCTGTTATTCAACTAATGACCTCTCCAAAAGATGCACCACCATCCCCTAGTTAAGTTTGAAACGTACAGCGTACAACTTAATTGTTTAGATACTTTTGTAGGGGACGCTTCGCGGTAAACCGATTTCACTCTTCAGGCTAATCCTTCCCTCAGACAACCCCCACTTAATCTTCATTTCAGAGTTTTTATCTTTTAAAATATTCCCACGTGTTACAAGGATCATTAAACCGTGAAAGCTTAAGGGGTAAGAAATTTCGAGAACCAAAAAAGTTTACTGTGAGAATATCTTATTTTATCTTAGGTATTATTTATTTCAAAATACAAAATAAATACTAACCATACACTTTATTAATGAAAAGGAATGGAATAATCAAACACTCATGGCTAAGTAAAAGATTTAATCAGCAAAAATTGAAATGATTATAAGATGTCTTTGACCTCTCTTGATCCTTCGATGGTAACACGTTTTTGTCTTGAATATTAGACAATTTTTGAATAGGTACTTTAGAAATAAACTATTTTGTTTATTGATTCTCCGTCTATAAAAACATCTTATCAGTTCTGTTTTATATTTTTTTTTTGCCAAACAATCACTTAAACAAGTAAAAATTATGTAAAACGTATACAACACCTAAAATATTTATCCCAGAGGCATCTATTTGCCACTTTTTGAACAAGAAATTCGTGATTTCCTATAATCGATTTTTATTTGCATAACATTGAATCTTTTGTCAAATCATTCTGTACCGGTTGACGAGTTTAGCTAGCTTCAGTGACTTTTTTTTGTTTGCACTTTCCTCAGATATCATGTTTGTCCTAATCCAGCTACAATATATCATAGAAACGGAATAATTTATGCATTTAAATAAATTACAGTTATTTTACAGGAGCTTTACGCATTTACAATGAAAAATATCCAAATGGCAATAATCATAATAATAACAGTTCCATTTTTGAAATAATTACATACAAGATTTGGTTTGGCTGGCAGAGATCCTTCGGAATAAGTCCGCCCTTTAAACTGTCAAAACTACTGTCGCCACACTGTACTATGAATCAGTAGAGGTATATTTATTTATTTATTTAAGTGAGGAAAAAATGTATTGAAGAAGAAATGAAAATGTATTGAATCTCATAATACTTTGCAATGTTCAGAAGAACACAACTTGATAGAGTTAAGGCATATGTTGTATTTATGAAATAATTTTTTGAAAGTCTATTATTCATGTATAACGTAATCTTTAATTTACGGGAATATAAGTACATAGGTAAGTTTGATTAAAAATCTTTGTGTTTAATGCATGTATCATTGAGAGATTAGTGGATATATTTATATAAAAAACATACTAAATATTCAGAAAGCTCATTTCAAGACTAGAAGAAAATAGAAAACGAATTCGTTCCAATAATCTATTAAAATTTAACAAAATTCCCTAACACAGGTGAGTATGGCCTTGGCACACTCTCGCATATTATTATAAAATCTTAGATGCCTGGCGAAATATCCTACACCTAATTTAAACGCCCTATATTAATATAATATCAGCCCCTGTTAAATGTATCAGCTATCTGATGTACCCCTTACGACTTGTTAATAACGCTCCAGAATCTCGAACAGTTCCGTGAAGATTATTAAGGATATAAACCCCTATGACTTGGCAGAAGATAACAATCTTTCTCTTTATAATCTAACAGCATTCTCAAGATATCTACGTACCCACTACCCACATAACTATTGATTTTAAACATAGGTACATGTTCATAATAATAATAATATGACAATTTATATAGCGCCGTTTAGTGCATTGCACTTCAAGGGCGCTATACATACAATATTTAATATCACCCAGTAGGCTCGTCAAAGAATTTTAAAATTATCTATAGTCAATAATCCCTTTACCAGTTCGTCAACAAAAAATAAAATAAATAAAAACATGCATCACAGTTGTGCTCATAGATAATTGTCCCGTTCCATAATATTTCTTCATGATCATCATGGAAATCCAAATAATAACCTGAAGTGGGAAATAAATAGTATAAATACACTTATGTTTTTGCAATTCCCGGCAATCGTATCCCACAAGTAATGATTTGTGCCTGAGTTTAAAATCAAACCAAAAAATATTAAAACAGTACAGATCAAATAATAATAATAAGGAGAAAGAGAAAGAATAAAGTTAAATAAGGATCAAATTATTTTCAACAAAAGATAATAAAACATGATATAAGGGAGAGACATTCCTCAGCGGGCAGCCAAAAAACACGTGATCTAAGGATTCCGTGTCCTGGCCACATTCACACCAAGGGGAAGACACAAGCCCCAACTTAAACGATGAGTGGTGGTTGAATATCATCTTCGAAAGAGTAACGATGTGTTTTCTGGTGAACTTGAACTTGTAAAACATTTTTTTTATGTTAAATGTAAACAGATCGTCGCATTTAAAACACCTTTAAGGCTGTTAGAGTCGCCAAAGGGGTGATTTTAATGATTTTTCAATCCATTTTCCGGCGTTATCTACTGTCGGATTTCGATGAAAAAAATATATAACATAAATTAGACTTTAATGAAGGCGGCCTCAGAGCCGTTTTTTGATATCTAGTATAGTTTCTTGTAGAAAATAAAAATAGCAAACGTCGTTTTTCATCTTTTTTTTAATATTCCAACTGATATATACGTCGGAATGAAATAATTCTTTTTTTGTCTTAAAGAGCATTAAAAAATCTACAAGATTATAGAACGAAATGCTAATATTTATTTCCGGCTTAGCGTATAATCCCAAAAAACCTCTATTTCAAATAAACACTGAATATCGAAATATTCTATCGGCTTTAGCGTGCATGCGATAATGACACTTATAGCACGGGAATTACAAGGAACGCACTGGTTTTCGTTGTGTCAGTTATTCAGTCGCCCACAACATCGTGGACTTAGATGACGTGCAACCTGCGCTAGTCCAATTTACGTTTTGTATTGTATACTTTTTGACGAAAATTCGTATATTACAGAGGACGACAAACATTGGTTAGTAATTTTTATTTTATTATTTTTTGTATTCAGCAATTAATTCTATCATTGCTGTTTGGTGATTTTAAAGTTTATATTTTTGAATTAGGTATAATATGTTTATAGTCACATTGCATACCTATTATGAACTTTTTTCTTCTAAATTATTATCATTTATGCGTTATACAGGGTGGCACGTTCCTATTGGACAAAATTAAACTCCTTTCTAAAAATCGCTGGATTCCGAAATCTATTAGTTAGTCCGAATTCTAGCAGTTTTCTATAAAACAAAATTTCTGGACAAAATTTTAAACGCCGCGCCAATCTGAATATAACCCATTCACAAACATATTGTGATATAGGTACCAACTGATTTTGGCCCAGTCGATGGATATCTTAAGTATCACATTATTTTGCTTTTTCAGAAACTATTTTATCACGCCGAGTGCAATATTATAGACTTAGAGCGTAAAATAAAAAATCAAAATGGGACGAAAACAGAAGTATACCGGAATAGTGAATCGTACAGGTTCAAGTGTTGCCAAAAAAAACCATTGGAAATTAGATTATCCGGCAGTAAAATCCACACAATTTTCCACACTATTTTCGGATTGTTAAAAATGTTTTATAATACCATTATCGGAACAATTTACTTAGGAACCACCATCCGTTAGTTTACCAGCGACATACTTACAGATATTTTAGTATCTCTTTTATAGTATTGGCCCAATAAAAAAAAATACATTATGTATACCTTTCAAAGGTTACAGATATATCTTCAAAATCTCGTCAATTTTGAGGTCACGGAACGCTGTCCCGGACCAAATGAATGCAGCTACTTCTAAGTCCAGAGTTACTGCAAAATTAATCGATACATCTCAAGACCAACCGAGTCACAACAAGGATTTAGATTCAAAGAATATCTTAGCATGCGAAACTTCCAGATTAGAACCAACGACTGAAGGGACAAAAATATCTGGAAGGCGCGTTTTTAATATGATGTGGTTATCTTCACATCCTTTTGATACCATGACATATAATCTTGACCGTCCAGTTTTAAAGGAGGAGTTCGACGGCAATGAATCTGCACACATGCAATATATATATGTACATAAGATATAGCATTTCTTTTTGTATAAATTTTGTAATTACATTTTTTTAATATGCCATTAAAATCAAATATTATAAAAGTGTATTTTTCCCGTTCCCATTTTATAATCATATAATCTGAAATGGTGGCAATTATAATGAATAGTATGTGAGTGTTAGAAGAAATTAATTAATGGTGAGAACTCATGTTTAAAAAAATCTGGTAAAAGCAATGTATGTACCTGAATGTAACGTAAAATTAATAATGTCGCTTTAACCAAATACATGTTTATCATCATTATCGGCATTATCATTATCATCACTATCATCCACCGTTGTTCAAAAATTCCAAACACATTGCAGTCAAAAGAACATTGAGGTTTTAAATATTTCGACGCATTCCACTAGTTTCCGACCCCTAACTCTACACTTACATACGTACAAATATTGTAAGAGCTAAGTAGTGGATAGAGTCCGCCCTATTTTTTATGCCCCGCCCGAAATTGACTTTGAAGTCAGAGCTGTCACGCTCTTAAGAACAAAGGATCTCTTTGGAGAGTGAAAACAAGCAACTGTCGAGAGTTCAATTAAAAGGTCTTGACGGTGTGTTCCTAGTATTTTTCAACCTCAAACCAGTAGATTATTTTGTTCCAAGGTTTTTTCTTTATCAGCTTGCCTCTTCCTACCTGCGTATAAGCAACATGTCTCCATTTACCTATCCCATGTAACTTTTTATGGGGCGGCCTCTGCGATTCAACCCTTAATCATTCCTTTAACGGTCGCACAAAGCAGATTTATAGGTACCAGACTGGTACTGGGGAGTTCCGTACTGCGGTGAACATCAAGACTTATCTGAAAACTAGCAACACTCCTGGGACAAAGTTTCTTGGAACATCTGCCATTCTGGAAAAGAATCGCTGGTTTCATTTCTCTCCTCTCCCACTCACTCACTCCTGAAGACCTGAGATGCTATTTCACCTGCTTTGAGACCCATCCACCACTTTTCGTAGTACTGTCGACTGCACATACATTACCTACCACACTTCAGATTTGAACAAATTTTTCCTTATTTGGAGATCTTTATCGTCCAAAGAAGTGGTTAAAAGGAGAAGAAAGTTTGCAACCCTGCTATCTGCTGAAGTCATGTTCAGTTTCAAATGACAAAAGGCACGTTTCTCAATGGCTTTTGCCGATTTTATTTTTTTACGATTTTATTTGAAAAAAAAGGGTAAAATTATTATGAACAGCGGATTGTAAGAGAATAAATATCACTAATAGTAAACGACTTCAATACCAATATAAGGAAAGATGATATTAATGTGACGCATTGTACGTTGCTTGGAATCTCCAGTCTCAAGAGGATAAGGTCACAGCTTCACAGGCGTCCGTAAATAAGAGTGTTTGTGACAGTTTGGCGCTGATAATACCCAATAATGTTCCCATTCTACCTCCACGAGACGAATGAAAAAACCTTTATAAATTCTCATTCAGTGATACAAATTTATATCTGGAAAAGTAACGTCCCATGACAATAATATTCCAAGCACATTACTTTAACTACTAAGATATTTTTAAATTTATTAAACAAACACATACACCTTTTTCTAAAACTAAGGCTCTGTATAAGTAAAATAACATACTCAGAATCAATCTAATAGACTATAATTCATTTTATTTTATGTATCATCTTAGAGGTTTCGATTATTGCGTTTATCGATGTACACGCTCGCATCACTTAATTATTGATAAACAATATTATAAACGAAGTGAAATGACACCACGCACTGCGTTTAAAGTGTGTCTGTGTGAGTAATGTTCCTTTTTATAATTCAGCTATATTATCGGTTAATCCGTTGTCTTTTTGTTTTAATGACTATTATTCTGAAATGAAAAACAGACGATTGAGTTGCGTTGTATCCAATTTTTATTGAGACTTTTGACATTTCTGTATTCTGAAAATGTTTTATCCAATACATTAGTTGCGTAACTACTAGCAACCGATTAAGCTCTAAGCAAGAGATTCTTGCGTTGGAACGTGCATTTGAGAATACCAGTCATTGTGTTGTTTCTTTTGCATTTTGATTTTGCCTGTTTTGTTATTATTGTTTTTTTTTTGCATTATTGTAATGTTCTCACTGTCCAGCGCAAAGGGTGTAAACCTATTATGCTGGATGGTGCTATTTTTTTAAAAAGTAAATGAATAAATGAATAATATGGTACCTACAGTGAAAGCCTGCTACAAAAAAAAACTTAAAATACTTATGTGAAGGTACCTACTCGATAAAATGGGAAAAGAAAAGGAAAGGAAAAGAAGAAATAAGAATGCCCTTAGACAACGTAAGTAGTGCCTCAGTTTTACAACAAAAAAAAGAACTTAATGAATGAATTAATACATTCAAATTTGAATTTCGTTAATAAATTATGTTAATAATATTTTAATTAGTAAATGCGGGGTGTGTTGTCAAGTGGGTGGAGAGAAGAATGGTGCAGATAGATGAGGGAAAGAATATGGTGTGGAAACATTAGCGCATCATGTGCTACCCACCTCCGACCTCATCACAGGATGCTGGAAGATTTATGGTCCTCAAATACGGAGAACCTCATAATTAAGATTATATTATTTAGTGGGAAGGTCCAGGTTCCATATTTTTTATTCACTCCAGACCATCTTTTTGTTTCTATTTTTTCCTTGACCTTTGATGCTAAGTCCTTCTGCCTTTGAGAACTTTTTTCGCTGGCGTGTTTTTCGGCAAGTATAGGTAAATTCTCAAATATTTCTTCCACGTTCCTAACATAGAGCTTGTGAAAGATGATACATCTCATTTTAAACCATTATAGGTATGTATGTAGAAGAGCATTGAATGCAAACTCGATAGAATGAAGTAGATAAATGAAAAGTGCCGTAACATAATATAATTATGCAAGAATCGTAATATCACATAATACAGCACAACATTATGATACATAATATAACATAACCAAACGTTACTGTAACTACATTATGCGATATTATGTAATGATATTTATATCACGTAATTGCCACTACGCGATGTAATGGTTACGTATCATGATAAGGCATATAAACTTAAATAATGTTCAAATAAAACAATGTTTAACTTATCCACAAATTTTTATTTTCCCGACTAGTTTCGTAGGTACACGTCCTACATGGTCACGGGAGACTAAGAAAATAAAAATTTGTGGATAAGTTAAACATTGTTTTATTTGAACATTATTTTCAAATATATCCATCAAGAAATGCATGTTCACGAGTTGGTTAATTTTATATAAACTTAACTTAACTCTTAAATAATATTTTGCACCCTAACTTTATAAAAGTAATATCACATAATATGACACAACATAGACACAACAAAAGAGACTGATTGATAAGTTGAGGAATGAGAATATTATAAAGGAATGTGGAGTGGATGTTAGCGCAGTGACTAGTATGAAAGTTAAAACATTAAGGTGGTTTGGGCATGTAGAGAGAATGAACGAGGAGAGAATTACAAAAAGGATATATAAATGTGAAAGAATGGGTGCACGCAGACAAGGTCGGTCGACCTCGAATGACATAGTCCGATCATAATATCGATTCAGTCTTAGAGGAGGGCCAAGTCAGGAGCAAAAGAAATAGGAGAGCATATACATATGCGGAATGTTATGCGTTTGGAAGAAGCAAAAAAGGTTTGTTTGGATAGGAAAGAATGGAAATCCGTACTCTCTGCCTACCCCCTTCCGTAAACGGCGTGATGCGTAAAAAAAATGACACAACATAACGTAATGGTCATAATATGATATTACGTAACGGTATTGAAAAATTATGGAAAATTACATGATAATGGTAACGTCACACTTTGATATGACAACGTCTACGCATGTTTATGTTTACGCATCATTCAAATATGATTTAACTTAACGTAAATGATACATAACATTATGTGATACTTCTAAGTTATATGACATAATATGACACAATATAACGTTACAGTTACGTGTCATGAAATAATGCAACGTAACGCATATAACGAACTTTGGTCTTATGCCGATTCCAGTTTGTTCTATAAGTACTTACCTACTTAAGTCTATATACAATGACAGCCTTTACTCAAACCTTTCCGCAGACTAAAGCAGAACAGGTAATTAAAAAGAATGACGTAACTTAACAAAAGAATAATGATTCTCAGAAGAATGTAGGACTGTAGGTAGGTATATTATTTTGTTTTAGCGTAGAACAGCATGGCTTAAGCTGATATTCTACATTGAATTATTATATTTTAAAGTTTACTAAAAGGATCTTTTCATTAAGAGCATAATCTTATTTGATTTAATAATAATTAAAAAAAAAATCTCGTACGCTTTTCACCTGGCATACGTGGTTGTAAGCCCACAGTTCTGTTGTCTGAAAATCTGATAGACTCATTGTCTGTTGAAATTGTTTCCCAATACATTGGTTTGATTACCTATGTTCCTAGGAAAAATAGAAGCAAATCATTATTAAAATTTGCCTTGGCTCTATATAGTGTTGGGGCGACGATAATATGGCTTAAAAACACACGGAAGGTGACTAATTGAAGTAAGTACCTGACCACCTTGATATTATACATATAAAAAATATGCCTTAGTCATGTTTACTTCATTAAAGACACGTGTTTTGTTCCCATTTACAGCGGAAAATCCAATTTATTTTGTTCATTGTTGTGTTATTACCGAGAAAAAAAAATGATAATTAACAATTATTATTATTGTACGTTGAAAATGGAATTCATCCCCTTCTTCTTCATGATTGATTGTTTCAGGGTCGAAGAAAAATTATCTCACCTAAGAGATTTTATTTATTTTTGAAAGCCGTTGACTGATACCGTTGGTTTACCAACCACTTTAGAAAAAACGAAATATTATCTTCTATTATGCAAATTTAATATAACTGGTGACTATTTTGGTGTTAATGTAATAATGTTATTAATAAAAATTAAGGTAAAATTCTTGTTGCTAGTAAATAAAAAACCTGCATGCCCATTATAAAATCGATGTTTAACATTGAAAAAATTACCTATATTGTACTGTCTATATGAAAGGCTTTCTAACAAGTATGTAGATATTTTGTTTGATTATCCGAAGTGCTCTTATTGTCACAATGTAGAACTGAACTTTGAGGTAGAGTTCACATTAAGTCGAACATCGATTTTTACATAGGTCACCTAACTATGTATCACACATAAGTTTATATCTAAATTGCTGAAATTCTAAGTTAGCCACTTTTAGCAGGTCGGACTTAAATTGGCAAGCGGTAATTAATGGAAGAGCTCAGAAACTGGAGACTATTTCGTGGTTGACTTTGGTTTAACTTGGGAAACACTCGCAACTCTATGTATTTTCATTCACAATTAAAAAGTTTTGCCTTTGAACTTTCGTATTTTGTTTGTTTGTTTGTTTGAAGTGGATGTTATTGTGAGTGTCATGTACAAATCTAACAACAGAGAGTGGAGGGTTTTATTTTTAGTGGAGGCAAACTAACCACTTTCTCTTCTCCATCTGTCTAGAAAATAAACCCATCACCTACCTTTTTGCATTGATCTGCGCTTGATTTAGCCTCAGGCTCTAACGAAAAATAATTAACTTTCTATCGTTCAAAAATACCGAACTGAACAAACTGAACAAAACACCTCGCTGTCTGGGGTTTTTTTCATGATAATGTTTTATGTATTTATATTGCTTAAGTATTGTAAATTGTGTATGATTCTTGTACGCTTATGTTGTAGAAAGAAAGAAAAAAATAAACCATCTATCTATCTATTACTATATTGCCTAAAGCCAAGTTCCCACTATGTGAGTATATTATTAATCGAGTAGCTCAACAAATCTTCGAGTGTAAAAAAGTCGAGTTGATAGATCAACTCGACTTTTTTAAGAGAACAGAATAGATTCTGTTCTTCTTAAGGTGCGTTTATACCAAATGAACATATAGGCAGAGCTGGAAAATATGGAATATTTTCTTGATCGTTGGTATGATCACGTAGGAAATAACAACGAGAAAGAATAATTGTCATCGGCCATTAATTACTTTTTTCTATGGTGTCCAGTATAACGATAAAAGAAAATTAACACTACTTCCAGCTCTGGAACATTGTTCCTTAGGTTTAAATGCCCCCTTTTTTTAGTCGATCTCATTAGCTGCAGTAAAAACATTAATTACCTACATTCCAAGCTGATCATTAACGATCAGTCTGATACTCAATAAACGTAAATAACGCATGAGGGATTTCGCAAACTCAAGATCGAAGCCGTCGACGCATTCAAGTCTTGGTGTCTTTCATTGAATCCTTATTTGTTTGTTAGCCGTTACCTACTTACGTAAGTATACATGGTACATATTATATACATTTTGTAAGTTTGTACCTACCTATAAGGTCTTATTTCAAAACATTTTATCACTGTATGTTATTTCTAAAAAAATCCTTATCTGATAACGATCTAGGTACAGCATACAAAATATTATGTTACCTTTACCTATGCCTTGGTAAAAAAATCGTTATATATTTTCTCTCATTTTTTCTTTTATAATATTTTCTTACCCATTCCGTCGTATGGAAAAGGAATGTTTTGAAAAAAAACCTTACCATTCTATAGCCTTTGTACCTTCGTTTAAAAAAAAAACATTGTTTATTTTTCTTTTACCTGTGTGAGTTTCGTTATTAGCAAAAAAAAATCAAATACGGTAAGAAAAAAAAATCCGATTCGAAATTATAAAAACACGTATTATTGAAGATCTTTTTTTTTTCACCAAAGATTTTACTTCAATATTTGAATAACCACCTCAACATTTTTCCAAAAATAAGTTTTTTTATTCCTTTTGATGATGGGAATATAATACCCAAAAAAACCTCATCGTTTCCAAGCTTAAAAATAAAATTCTTCAAAATTACAGGACTGTGACTTTTCACCACTTACGCATATTAAAAAAATATGTTTTTTCTCTGTATTACGGCACTACTTAAGTAATTGTTTTTCTTTCCACCTGTCTTTGCGATACAGAAATTTAAAAAACTTGAGATTCTCTGCATAAAAAAATGTACCTACACTTTCTTTTGAAAAAAATAAAATTAATTGAACTTTTAAGGAAACATACTTAAAAAAAGATTAAATTTATATACATTCATCCTTGCATACTGTTACCTACTTAAAATCATATTTTGGTTATTATTAAAATATTGACGAATTTTATGTTAACATATTATCCAAATCCAAACTCCCTTCAGACCCCACTTAGGGGCATAGGGAGGCAACAAGAGCTCTCCATTAAGAGCTCAACATATTATAAAAGAAGTTATTCGAAAGTGATTGAAGTACGTATGTCTTTATATATGCTTCTTTTATGCTTGCGTGAGGACAATTTCAGAAATCCCCTGTCTCAATCCCATGTCAGGACGCGAATCAGCTTTCTAAAAATATGAACCTAAGAACAATTATTTTACTGATGATGTGACATTTTTTTTAAGTTGACATTTTATTTAAATGGTTATGTTACAAATTATTGTTGGATCAATGGTGGATTTTCATATATATTATGAATCTTAGGGATTTCGATTAAATCGATGCAATGTTACACGTCCGCGACGCAAGCCTTACATATGAGAATAAAAAAAAAACTGAATCTACTTATCAATTACTGAACGAAATTTACTTATGATCTATGCGCTATTTGAAATCTCTGTCCATTTCATCTGGAGACAGTCAACTTCTCATTTCCCCCGTCTTCGAGAACGCTGCTGTTTATCGACTTTGACAAACTTCTTCATTACGAAAACAATCTTAAATGTAAAGCATCATTATAAACAAGTTTGCAATAAGTAATAAATAAAATAGTTGTGCAAATGCGATGTTTGTAGGTACTTAGGTACTATTACCTACACTGTTTCCCCTAAAGCAAGTTTCTTATGACTTAAAAGACACAGTTTAATTTTTTATATTAAATAAACTCTTCAAACATTAATAGTTAGTAAGTTGTTTTTTATCTTTCGATGAACTTTCACTACATGAATAATTAAATAACCTATATATTTACAATGCTGCAATATTTGATTTAAATAGTGAAAAAATGTTTCTACTTTATAAGAAACTAGCTTTCCCGACAGACGTTGTCCTGTGTTCCTAAATATGAATATTGAATTCGAATTTGTATGGTGATGAATTAATTATCATTAGACCAATGTGATTCCGAACGATGCGTCTGTTTCAAACCATGTATATTCCATCAGTATTCTGTCAGTCGAACCAATTGACAATTTTTGTCAAAATTTCAAAATTGGATTAAAAATTATAAGGTAAAAAAAAAGTACCTACTAATAATGTTGTCTACGTAGAGTTTTCTTTAATTTTCCATGCTTTTTTCTACATTTTTTCTTCTAAAAGGACATTTTCCTGATAAAAACCTACACGACAAAAAAAAGAATTAGCGAAATCGGTCCAGCCGTTTAGGCGTGATGCGATGACATCGGGAAATATCTCTCCATTTTTATATATAAGATAATACTTACATAGTTTGACAAATAACCGCCTTATTTCTCCCTATCAGAGCACGGAGCAAAATTTTTTATCTGATAATTTAACTGGGGCAGTGTGTTATTGATCATTTTTAAAAAGGGATTATAAAAATGTGGGCTTTCAATACTAGTCCCATTGACAAACTATTCCATGTTAACAGCTCAGCCTGGAATCATGATAACGCAGCGTGAATATCTGTTGGAGTAAAAATAACAAATGACAGTTTTTCGTATTCCTCGCTATTTGCGATATATCATGCTCCAGAAATCTTTTCTCATCTTTTTCCCTCGTCCCCGCATTCTTCCATTTTCTCACTTTACTGTAGTTTTTCATACAATTCTTTCACCTTACCCCTTCCCATTTAAACGAATCGAGTTTTCTTTTATTTTTATCTATGCGAGTGTTGTATCCCTTTTTTTCTTCGTTCCTTCTCTTATTGCTTTTCTCCTATCTCTTTCCAATGGCACGATTTACGCAAACGATTGGATTTTCAAGAAAAGAAATTTTAAAATTTATGTCCTATCCCGTTTACCTTACTTGGATCTAGCACTTTAACTAAACTTGTTTATGTAACAGGTCGAAATAAACTATTTTTATACATTATTTTTTCCGGAATAGAAGTCTAAACGAAAGAAAAACGTTTGTTTATAAGGTTAATACACTTTTGAGATAAAGTATTATATTTTTTTAAGATATTAAACAGAGACAAAAAGAAATTGAATTTTTGTGCCAGAGTGTTTTCTCGAAATTGCATTTACCTTGAACATATAATTAGTGCCAAATATAATAAAAGAAATTTCATATCATGGAGTCTAATTATTAAAAGTAAGACCTGACGTAGAAATAAATACCATCTTATTTATAAAGATACAATAGGTACCTAATTATTACACTTTAAAACCTTAATATTCTGTTTAAAACAACATACATAGATAGAACTAAGGGACATGAAGGGCAACTAGCTCTCCAATTCCTCCCAACTCATTTCCATCACCTCAGTTCTGCTTCATAGGAACCGTTCAAGATGATCTTTTTCGTATTCACTATCATCATCATCATCATCTTCAGCGTTACAACCCTTGGTGGGTCTTGGCTGCCTCTAAAAAGCTTCTCCATCCTGATCTGTTACTGGCTGCCACCTTAGAGTCATCCTGCCTCAGAGCCCAACAGTCACTCGAGATCCACTAAACAGATTGTTCCAATGTTTGATTTATTGGATTCTTCTCCGCTCCGGATAACGGTTGGTAGACCAGCGGTTACGACGCCGGCTTTCGCACTGTTTCGTGCAGAGGTCGTAGGTTCGAATCCCTGCCTTGCTGACTATTTCCGATTTCACGACACAATCCTTTGCTCATTGTGAAAGATGTCAAAGAGTGTATTTGTGTTCACTTCGAGTGAGCACAGACTCATTTAAAAAAAAAATATCGAAAAAATTAAGAATGGTAGCATTTTTTTTTTTATCAAGCATGCAATCTTTAGGCTTAATAATTATAAAAATTATAAATTCTCTATGCGAGCTTACATCAGCTCATGTTACAATTGAGTACCTAATACAATTTCAAGTTGCTTAAGTCATAAAAAAACACCACTTGTAACATTGTTATTACCCTGTTTATTTCTACTTGTTCAGCGTAATTATTTAGCAAAATAAACTTTTTTATTACAACGGGTTAACACCTGATCCTTCAAAGAAAAGAAAAAAAAAGATCCGACAACCATATATACTAACACTTTTATATGTGTGTCGGGCTGAAAAGAGAGCAGGAGTATGAGACAAAATGTACAAACTCCGTATAAAAGAAACTACGTGTCGCATATTAGGTATTTACTTACACTTTTTTCAAACAGGGTCAGAATGAAAAAGGGGTCACGGCGTTATTATTATTATTACGAATGTTGCTGGTCATTCTGCTTTTTACACTTTGACAAATGGATTCATTACAAGAATACGCGTCGCAATTTGTACTGAAATATGAAGTAGTGCGGTCTAAGAGAATTTAGACACACTATTTGCCGGATTATTATTATAAGCCTTCATTTTATCTAGATGAAATGATTCTTTTACTGTCTTATGTTTTGGAATCTAATGTGAGTATTCTTCTTGATTCTGGATCAATACAAAGATCCTTGCGTTTTCTGAACCAAAGTCCATTCAATATCTAAATCACCTGTTCACCCTTTTTACTTCAATCGGTTGTTGTAACTGATGTATTTGAAAAAGCTATATAAATAAATATCGAAAATATGTAAACGCAGGTAGACCCTTAGAATAGGAGGTGGGTTGGACTATAGTAAGAAGAGGGGATCTACCTATTAGTGTTGCCTACCTGCAGATGTGCTGGATCACGGATGGCTTCAGACCAATTTTTCATCTGCTTCAATTTTCAATCTCCAGACAGAAAACACAACTTTGTTCATCAACACGATCACCAGGAAGCCAGTTCAACAAAATCAATAAGAATGAGAATGATACAAGCGAAATAATTATTCAACTTTTATGACATTGATCTTTAAAAAATCTTTGATGATTTGCAAGTCCTCTATTGATTTTCATCTGTCAAACGAAGCAATTTTACGAACAGCTAGAGTTTGAATGTCTTGATTTTGTTCAGCACTGGTAGAACATATTATTATACTTTACCAGTCATAAAGTTCTGCTCACTATAATAGCATAAGATTCACTACATATTTTAACGAAGTTCATTCATCAATTCAAACATTTACTTAAAGAACCTGAAGAAAATTGCTTCAAAGCAAATAATCTCATATCATCTGAGGCATGATGCTAGTAGTTCTCTGTGGAAAGACTACCTACTTGAGTAGTTTTACATATTATAAGATCTGGTGGCTTAGTCTTAAAACTCCATCCCGATCTCAATGTCCAACGTCATTTCTTTTCGTATTATAAATACTTGTATAAATTCTTCTTCATTTTTTCCATTTTAAATTTAAATTCCATTTTTTTCGTAAAGCAATGCCGGATTTAAAATAGACCTACGTGGAACTATTTTTATGCACAGGAACAGGAACCAAAATCTAAATATTATTATGATGAGACAGTTAGATTGAAATTGGATCGTTATTATGATTGAAATGCAGTATAACCACCCAGAGTCGAAAGATTCCTGGTAGGTACTTATTCTAAGGACCTGTTCTTACTGAAAAGTGATCGCGCGACCATGCGATGAGCGATCATACAATGTTCTCAATTTGAACGATCCGTCCGGGTTTGAAATAACGTTTTCCAGTTGTGACACACGGAAAGGCTGAATTCGCACAGCTCTAAATAATTTTTATCAGTAACAAAATGATTTTACTTACTTGAACCTTTTGACTGTAAAAAAAAAGTATCATTAAGTAATATTTCTCGATTCAATGACCATCTATTGCATTAAAAAAATATTTTTACTATATTAATCAGGTTTAAAATTATCTTGTAATGAACTCCTTATGTGGAGAAATAGTAGGGTGTTGATTTTCTTGCATATCCAAGTTGAAGTAGTTTGGTTTGAATAAACAGTTAAGTCACGAATAGTGTAATAATATTATGAATATAACACTCGCGCGCTTAGTACATTCTCTCTATAGACTCTGAGTTCAATGATTGGTTGTATCGCGTTGGTAAAATGTTTGTTCGGATACTTGATTAGTATTCAAGACAAACACCGCCCATTTGACCCGAGCCCTGGATGCGAATAACGTACGGAGGGAATATACCTAAAAGTCGGATAATAGTGTCACAAACATTAACCGTAAATTGGCACTCCTTATAAATCTGGATAAGCTAAAAAATGTAGGTATAAAAAGGTTGTTAAATAATTGACGGTATTGGATATCGAAATAAAAATATAGCTATCAGCAACGTTGCAAGTTTGTGTCGTAGACTTTATTTTATTTCTATTTCTCATATAGTTTTTTGATTAACGAGAAAGATGTTAAAAATGCCCATGTTTTCATATTGAATGAATTCATATTTACTAGTCGTCGGCCAGTGTTCGAAATTCGACCATAACTAATTTAGATTATTAGTTTGACAGGCAGACCATCAGCCACATAGTATCGGAATGCAGCAACAGAGCATACGAGGGTATAGTCTCTTTGACTTCACCGCACTGACAGACAGAGCAATAGACTACATTCGAGAGCTAGATTTGACCATCTGACAAGCAGGAAATTTTTCCCTGCTCCCCAATTCTTTTTATTATATTGACTATATAACAAAAAAAATTACTTATTAAATTGTATTGAATTATTTGTAGGTATTGTTATGAAAATTATTAATATTCGACCAGCTAAGATAGTAATATAAATTATAACACATAAATAGATTTCATCGACTTTTTACAAACAAGATATTTCATAAATTACATTGTTCACCTAGTAACTGTGACTCGCAAACTATCGATTCTAGTTCATGCTTTGATGGAGATATCGGAAGTTGATTGAATGTAAGCTAATTTTTCCTTTGCAAGCAAATTGTGTGATTTTAATGCTATTGTGATAAATTTAACACAAACGTTGTAGCAACATACCAAACATAAGAAATTTATATAAAAAAAGCTAGTTCGCCTCCTCGTGGTTCACCCTGGGTAGCGCTAAATGAACTAGCACTGCAAGTCGCCAGACAATTATTAAGATCAATCTCCTGGCGTACATCACACCACAGAGAAGACAAAGAAAACAATGAATACAGAAGATATTTAATATTGGTACAAGACACTACAAGCGATTACATCTGACGTTTATGATATATTTTAATATACAATATAATTATCTGCATTGTTTCTATCTGTAAGCATATTGTGATGTAAATATGACCATACGATAAATATGCAGTCATCATCCGTAAACATCCGTATGCAGTATAATTTCAACACTTAAATGTTGAGTGTTGTAATAAAAATATGACGTCAATTATTGAGTGTTAGCTTCAATTATTATTTGTATGGATTGAATCAACACTAAGTACTTGAGTAATCGTGACGTCATCTTGACGTACCTAATAATAAGATGATCAAAGTTGTAGAAAGTATTTTGCAAACGGATGGAAGAGTGACTTTGTGCTCACTTTGAGTGAACATAGATTAATTTTTCTTTTAAAAAAAATATCGTGCATATACGCGCCAACGCATTGTGTGCCCTCCACACACGATGCTTTGCGTTTTTTGTGAATATATTCCCCGTGTAAGGCAATCCGCGGGGAAGATTCACGAATACCGAAACATCGTGTGTAGAGCCTTATTCTCGCGTTGACATTATTGAGATATTCCCGAATTATCATTTACTTTTAAAATTGCTGCATAGTTTTCAATGTAACCTTCGGTAAAAGTTTGGGAACCCATTTTTTCTTTGATTCATCGTCATAAGCTCACTTTTATCAACTGCAGAACCAGATGTTGTTCTTCTCTATTCCAACCTCATCTGTATTGCTCTCTCCTTTTCCAACTCCTGTTGTCCATCCTTCTGACGCAAAACTTTTTTACAATTATTGCTCATTAGCATCATAATACTTAATTATTTTATTGAATTTGATTTTATTAATAAATGTCTTCTGGATTCCCGTAAATTGGATTATTCTCTTCATTAAATCAATTCATTCTTCTGGGGAGTGTAATAATTAGTATTTCAGCAGAATAAAATAATAATAATTTACTTAATGCTATTCACTTAATCCAAACTCATTTGGAATAAATAAATAATTAGTAAGCACCAAAGAATAATTAGGTCTTGTTTCTTTCATTCAATTTAGTAATAAAAGTACAAAATAACATGGTTCGACTAAATAGCTTATTGTGTTATGAATATGAGACGTAATATTGCCGATATTTTTATTAAATGACATTAAATAGGTACCTACTTACGTAAACTTATTTATTACCTATAGCTATCGTGTGAAATTTACAATAAGGAAAATATACTAAAAGTACCTACCTACTTGATATAACTTTCACACAATAGGTAGGTATGCGTTATTTGACATAAGTAGGGTATAGGTACCCACTTAGAAAGAAAGCTAATGAAACTTTTAGTCACGTACGAGAGGGGCCGTGTTGTTTGCTACTTAAATTTTAAATTAAGAACGGTTCCGTATTTTGGCGCTAAAGTTTGTAGTTTTTTTTTTCCTCTTTTCTCTCGACGTTCGTTCACCCCACGAAGGAACATATTTTTATATCTACTGTGAGTGTAGGAACAAAGTTAGAAAACTTCACATACCTAACTAGGTTGTTTTGGTTGATTTTTTCGATGTCGAATAGTGTCGGTGAAAAAACACAAAAAACTTATTAAGTAATTCAATTGTTTCTCTATTATAATATACCACAAAGCGATATTACGTTAATATCAATGATTTATGGCTAGGAAATTTGGACTTGGATAAAAAAGAAGAATGTAGTACAAATGCAATGAAAGAATATATGGGACATGAAAAATTAAGGGAGTATACGAAGGAAATGTGGAATGGAAGTAAGTAAACTGTTACAAAGATGAAATTTAAAAACTTGAGATGATTTGGGCATTTTGAAAGAATCGATCCCCAAGCAGGATTACAAAAAGAGTTTTTAAAGAAAGGTGTAAAAAGGCGTAGGTAAGAAGTGTGCTTGGACAAAAAGAGCGGAGATCCGTTCTATCTGTCTACTCCTTGAGTGACACGACAAGATGGGATTTTTTTTTTTTTATAAAAATGTATCTGTGCTCACTCAAAGTGAACACAAATACCCTCTTTGACTCTTTCACAGTACGCTACTTAAAGCTTGTGTTGTGAAAGAGGAAAATGGTCGGCTCCTGGGATCGAACCCATGACCTCCGTACGAAACAGTACGAAAGCCGGCGCTGTAACCGCTAGTCTACCAACCACTTCTTAATAATTTTCTTTCTTTCTTTTCTTTCTTCAGCCCTCTCACGTCCATTGTTGGACATAGGCCTCCCCCTGTGACTTCCACCTCCCCCTGTGTCTTGCGCCAGCCGCATCCACCCATTCCCGGCAATCCGTCTAAGGCCTCAGACCACCTCGCCTGAGGCTTGCCAACACTTCTCCTCCCGGTTCTCGGACGCCACTCAAGAACCTTCTTGGTCCATCTGGTGTCGGTTACTCTGGCCACATGACCAGCCCAACTCCACTTTTGTTTAGCGACCTTCTGAACCACATCGGTGACTCCTGTTTTCTGTCTTATCCATGTGTTGGTCTTCCTATCGCTCAATGAGATACCTAGCATTCCTAGCATAATAATTATTATTAATTAATCTCGTAATTTTCAATATGAAATACATAAAAAACTGAATATTTCATTGCTTTATAGAAACAGATGTTCAGTATAGGTATTTTAACGAAAGAATATAAAAATATTATTGCAGTGCCAAGTAAGTGTTATGCACGTAATGTTAATATTTTATACGATAGTTCTTGATCCTTATAAGGGACACTGAAAAGTGCATTGCCTGATGCAAAACATTCTTCAACTATACAATATCTGGTAGAAATATTATCTCATTTTTATAGAGCATTTTTTCATTTTTTAGTGTAACTAAAATCAAAATAATTGAGAAACAGATTGCTGCGTGTAAAGGTATGTTGGTACCTACGCAACATCTAAAATAAAACTTACGGAGTATGTTGTAACATGAAGGGATATGGATACATAAAAATAATAGCAACAACTGGATCTACTGTAGATTTACATAATTTCCCAGAGGAAAATTGGAAAATTTAATCCTACAGATTACTCCTGAGCTCTGCAACCTCTATAGCTCAGCTTCAGAGATGATGATAATAATAATAATTTTAATATTTAACAGAACATAGTAATGAAATACGTATGAAATTATTTCAAATATACGAGAATTTTTGTGAAATGATCCGTAAACTTTAATTTGAAAGGTTTCTGGGCTTTGCTAATTGATGCAGGGTTATTTAAATTAAGTAAAAAAAAAACATTATTTGTGACCCAGTGTAACGTTTCCCATTTTTACGTGATATTATTTCTGACAAAAATCTCATAAATCGTTTTTTATAATAATATGTCTTTGTATCATCCATTCGGCTTACTCGTTTCCTTACTACCGCAGTGTCGTCAATCAAACGCCTTTCACCCTGTGTGCTCTCCGCAGTTCGCAGAAAACTACAGATTTGTCACTTTACTATTTTAAATTTAGTTCACACCATATCGCGGGTGCAAAAAATATTTTTACCTTTAAAACATCTGAAATAAAAGATTTTCGCGTTCCCTTTTAGGAACACTACTTATACACTTTCGATATCTTTCACAATATAAAGCAAAGGTTTTGTTGAAAGTGGAAATTTGTCAGCACCAGGATTCGAACCAACGAAAGTACGAAATCCGTCGACTGTTATCACTAATCTATCAACTAGTGCAAAATAAACTGATGATATTTTTGGGCTAGTGTTCCTTATAGTTCAATTGAAATTCAGTTAAATAAATTATAAAAAATCACGTTTTGTATAAGAAAATATGAAAATTTCCTTTATTGTCAAAGTTCAAAACATAATTTAAAAAAATAATATGTTTCTCGTGATATAAAAAAAAACACTGAAAACAATGATAAAAAAAAATTGAACGTTTTATGATTGCATATTCAATTATTCGTTTATGGTAAGAATCATTTAATAACAATACCTATAAACCTTACCACCTTTTTATTAACATTACCTATTCAATTTGTTTTCTTTTGAGTGCAAAATCTTATTTAAAAAAAAAACAAAATCAAATAGTTTAGAAGAATAATTCTCTTTTTATTCAGAAAACACTTTGTCGATGAAGTACAAACAGATCGTAGGAGCATTTATTCTATTCCGTTGTGTTGTCGTTCATAGGTTGTTGGAAGTGGGTAAGTACTCTCCTTCCTGCAGCGCAGCGGCTTGTATTCCCACATACGGAATGTCAATTTCTCACCAAACTAAACACACGTTTCACTAACAACAATACATTGCATGTACTGAAAGCGATCTGCTTGTGGACATTTCAATCAGATCTTAATCCGAAGTTATATTTTTATGAGAATATTTTGAATAGTTTTTTTTATCGATATTTCATAAAATATTATGTAACTTGCTTTTAAAATTAAATAAAAGACTGGATTAAAAAAAATACTTACCAAGAATTTTAGTACATGTACCTACAAGGTATAACCGATTTAATTTGGGAAATTAAATAAATAATAATTATTGGTAAAGAATCTTGAGACTTTAAATCTCACATCTCACAAGACAGAAATAATTTATTATTGCCTTCTTTGTCTAGTTACCGTTTTGTCAATTTTTTTTTTCTAAAATGTTTCAAATCAACTATTTTGATGCTTTCTTTAAATCAATAGATATATTTGATTTAAATGTTAAAGATCATGCGTATGTTAACTATTTCAACAGCTGCTATTTGGTAGTGGTTTAAATTTGAAAAAAGGACCCACCATTTCAAAATCGAACATCCATTTGTTGAATTTTCGCTTCTTTAAAATTGGTACTTAAATAATATAATATTAAGATCTTTTTCTGTAAAAGGTGACAAGAATCTGTAAATATTGGTAACGTTGTGCCCGTTCTGATTTTTTTAAATAAGTATATTTTGTTGATTTCGGTTACCAGATATCTTTAGACCAAATTCAAAACTACAAATTCATAGTTAACCTAAAAAAAAAAACTGTTCTTTTTTTACAATTTCTAATTTCGAATATCTTAGAATGTGAACGGTTTGTAAATTTTCATTCTTGATTGTTGCAGTTTCTGAGGTGGAGGTAGATGCAGTGCTTGGGAGGACAGCCACTTTACCCTGCGACATTACACCAGAGAAGAAGGAAGACAGGGTCTATATGGTGCTGTGGTACAAGATGGATGTGAACGAACCAATTTACAGGTAACAATACCTTCTCTATCTCTTTCACCCTGTTTATCTTGTCTTTAAAACAAATTGAAATGTAAAGATACTTGTGTGAGTAAAAGTAGTGATTTTAAACATCGATTTGTAATTTTTTCTTGGAAATGAAATTTTAAGAAATTGAATATAGAATTTTGAAGGTATTATGAGACATGGGAATGAATGAAATTGTAAATAAAAATAAATGTTTTTTGAATGTTATATTTGTAAAACAGAAGAAATGATTTGAGCATTAGAAAAAAATGGTGCTGCTAATGCACTAACAAAAATTATATAAAATGCAAAATATCAACATCAAAATAGACCTTCGTAGATTTAGATGGTAAATTCGGGATTGTTATTGTTAAAAAAAAATGTGATTATTAACGAGGATTTGTTGAACGAGCATCGGCGGGAAAAACCGTACCTACCGTTTTTATGGGAATACATTCCCATATTTATTATTTATCGCATGGTCTGGTTATAGTTTTAAATAATCACATGAATTTCGTATTTTCCACAATAATTATGGATTTCACAATAGGTAAATTCCTGCTTCTAAAGAGTATAAATATAGATACATGTATTCGGCTCCAGAAACAGAATTCACCGATTATAGGGCAACCCCCTAAAATTAAATTAGGAGGAGCCCCTTCTCCCAGCAGCGAACGAAATTGGCTAAAAAGAAAAAAGAGTGATTAGGAACATATTGATATACCTACTTAAATTTTGTCTATATTATTCAAAAATAGACTGAATAGATGGATTTTTTATGTATTTATTTGACGCATCGTATGCAAAAACGCTGAATACGCATACTTACTGTACGAATATTCAACATTTTTCCATAGGCCCCGTTTTTAAAGTACTTACAAGCTCGTATAGTGCACGAGATGGATTTCGGTTATACTATGTTATTGCCTACTGTTTATGAAAAACAGCTTGATGTGGGTATAAAAATCAGCGTGCGGTTTATCAAAAATCATTGTTGTTACTGAATCTGTGTGTATGTGCCGATTTCTACATGTTTTCCTGTCGGGAAGATAAAAGTATGAAAGTGAAGGAGTATGAAAGGTTAGGAGGTATGAAAGGAAAGGAGCGCCACAGTACCGCAAGCACCCCGACAATAATATCCAGAGGGCCGGCTCAAGTTTCCCGAGTGTAGCGACTGTAATTGATTACAATGCGAGGCCTCGGGAGCTCACATTAGTTTGTCTTGTTAGGAACTTGGCTCACTTGTTACAACTTTGTTGATTGTGATGGATGATATTTCACTGCTGCCTCCACTTACTTATTCTTCTGGTTCCTCTCCACGCCACCAGGGATACCAAATTTGTCCGTCTGTCTATCCATAATTCCCCTAATCGCGTCTACGGGATAATGTATCGGAATTTTATAGGTGAAATATTTTCGTAAGAAAAGCCTACATTATCCGCGCTTCAAATAAATAATTAATTCATATTTCATTCGTTTTCGCAACATCGAGAACAGTTGAATTCTCTTATTTGTTTCCTTTGCGTCTAAGCGAGTTCTTCTTTTTTTGGTTACAATCCTAGGATAGGTTGGCAGCAATTTCCTGAAACAGCTCTATTGAGTTCTTCAAAGCAGGAACAGCACATGTTCTAGTATAGGTACCTACGTCTTGTAGATATTCTTGACGCGGCCTTCCCTGAGGTTTCTTAACTATCCCTGGGGCGTGCTAGTTTACAAGTTAGTTCATTGCATGATTATTTCTTTATGGTTTAAATGAAGACTTCCTTTAGAGTAACTACTGATTTCTTCTGCATTTTTCAATATGGAAATCCACACTACTCGAGAGAGTGATCCACTAAGCATTTATTAAGTGTGTAATGTTGTTTTTTCAAATCACTCAGTTTGAAAAGGAAGACTCTCATTGGTCTTTTACTGATGTCTTCAAAAATATTACGTAAAATTCCACCATCCTCCATTATTTTATTCTAGCTGTTTCTGGTTACAATCCCTCGACATTTTGTTATCACCTAAGCGAACGCTTCTATATATTTCTATTCTTATTTCGATGCAAAATCAACGAGTACGGAGCATTTTCAAAAATTGAAAAACCTGCAACAAGCTGTTTTCATGTGTAATTGAAAATGAAAACTTAATTAACTCGTAACCAGGTAGATTAATTTTTTTAAAGTTCATATTAAAACTCTATTAAAATTATTAATATAATAATAATTATCATGTTAATTAATTTAAACAACATACAAACCAATATGAGTAATTATATAAACGAACAATTAAATTTGATTTTGCACACAAAAATGAATCATGTGGAAATTTAGATGGACGCAAAAATAATTATAACTCTTTAAATTTTATTAAATAACTAGCTTTCCCGACTGACGTTGTACTGTGGACCCTTTGGTCCTAATCAGAGGCGGCCCGTTCATTATGCACTGCGCCTCCAGAAACAAAAATAAACTAACTAAATAATAAAATTAAATAAAATTGTTAATTCTAAAACGTCCATATTTCATTCGTATTCAAAGCCCAGACGGGATCAACCAATATGGTTGACTTTGTAGAAAAATTTCTAAATAAGAGCCCCCCCCCCCCTCTCCTGTAAACAATCGATTTTGAGAAAACATCGATGTTTCTATCAGATGCATCGGATAGCCAACCGTACTTTACGCGATGCCCGTTTCTTGTACATACCTACCTATATATTTCTCTCAATATAAAGAAAAAACCTTGACATAATACCTGCTTAGAAAACGAACGACAATTTTATGACGTTTTAAAAAAAACACAAACGATTCTTAGGTCTTATGTACGCTCTTTAGAAATAAAATCACCCTTTTTACGAACGTAGTTGTTTTACAAAAGCAAAAAACTAAAAACATTAATTAAAACAGAAATATAGTATCTAGAAAGCCCCTGTTTTCATCTAAACCATCCTTGGGTAACCCTCGACATCTCCAATTTTTTTCATCGAAATCCGTCCTGTAATAAAGGAGGAGTTAGGTATCAAAGAAAACGGCTAGATTTTTATAGAGTAAGATAGCTTTCCCAACAGACGTTGTCGTATAAGTCCTCAAGTACTAAGAATATTGATTTCGAATTTGTAATTTATACAAAAATACGTTTAAATTTTTTTAAGCTCTTCACTCATTTTCGAGTGATTCGGCCGGTTTAAAATATTTATTTTTTATTTTTTTATTTAATAAATTCCACGCAACAACAATGTTGCTTTTACAAAACATATTGTTTGAATATGTATAAAATATGTTTGAATGTTAAAAAATCATCTCTGAAAGCTCGAAACAAATTCTTTCAAAAATCTGCGAAACCATGTTTTGAAACTCTGAATGCTTGTCAAGTTATAATAATAATAATTGTGTTATGGAATTTTTGATATCAGAAAATCCGTTCCATACTAGCTTTAATATCATATTTTATGTTATTTGCTTTCCATTTTTCGGACTTATAATAATTATTCTATTATCCGCAGCGGAGAAGAATCCAATAAATCAAACATTGAAAGAATCTGTTCAGCCGATCTTGAGTTATAACTGTTCGCACTAACCATTTTAACCAATTTATTTTAGAGATAACACTTACGTCTAATTTCACTTACTTACAATAAATTTACCACATGACTCTTATGCAATGTGTAATACTGCGTTAAAATAAGTACGTATGCTTATAGAAACACCATGATATTAATTTGTAAACATGAATTGCAAATTTTATAGTATATAATTATTAATGTTGTGTAATTTTGTTGTGCAGGTAGTTGTTTGACGTGTTGATGTAGTATTGAAATTTGTTGTTTTAGTCCAATACAGTAATAAGTACAAAATTAATATATTTTTACTAGAAGAGAAGTCACATAAAATATTTATAACGAAACAAGCTATACTGCCCTGCTAAGTAAAAACACAGTAACTACCAAAACATAAATGTGTCAGAATCGCAGTCTAAGTTTGAAAGTACCTTTTTGTATGAATTTTTTCAAATAATTGATGAAAATATATGTCACAGCCATGACAAATATCTCGATAAGTTTATTAATGGCAAAAACATTTGTAAAATTATTGAAATTCTATGTTTTCTTTTGATAATTAGGTTTATATTTACAGAAATGTGGTAATTTTTTAGGCTATTTGTAAGTAAAAACACAGTATTTACACTTTTCTATGTGATTCACAACAATTACATGATCACCTAGAAAAATATACGTAAATTAGGATAAACTTGAAAATTTAAAGAAATATAGTTAATTAAGACGCAACAACAGCCATTCAGTTGTGATCACGATAAATGACAGTATGACAATTACCTATAAACAAAATTACAGCATCTGCACACAAAATAAGTAAAACCATAATCAAAAAGCAGTAACTCTATAACTGTAGGTAAAAACACAGTAACTACTAACGAAATACTGTGTTTTTACTTACAGACAGTGAGATACTGTGATTTTGCTTACAAATTCTTATAAAATTGAGTAACAGATCAACACAGTATAGGCATTTTTATAGGCAAAATATTAGAAATGCTGCATTTTTTCTTATGATAAATGCTCTAAATTTATACCTTTATGTAACCTCATACTTATGTCATTTTCGATTTTATTGTAATTACTGGGTTTTTACTTAGCACGGCAGTATAGCCGACGTCTATCGATTATTATATCACTAGCTTATACCCGTCTTGCTTTACGTTCTTGATTCCGATTGTCAGGCTTGATCGGTAGGTAATTAAACAGGTTCTAGTCTAGCTTCCCATTGCTTAATAGACCTCTATAACTGACATAAGCACAGAAAAAGAAGAATGACACTTTTACAATTTTTGTTTTACCGATCTCATATTATACGAACCTACCGACATAATTTGCAAGTTTTCATAGAGAGCTCTGTGGTTTGAATCTTAGCTACATTCCCTACACTCTCTAATGTGTGATAAATAATTAGGCATTCCACCCATAGAGGGTGATTTGTGCTATGTGTGATAAAGGCAGCTGTCAAACTTCAAAATGGAGGAATTATTTTGCAAATTTTTTCATTAAATCTTTATTTATTGAGAATAATAAGATTTGAATAACATTTATATGTATAACAAATCAATCTACAATAAATTATTTCATTACATTTTCATACTGTAATACCAAGATTCCAGTCAACGTTTACATGAGTAATTTTGTTTCCAAAAGATGGCTTACTGTCTTTTTGAGAAATTTGTATGAAGATCCTAAAAAAATAGCTCTTTTTTCTCTTAGTTTTTTAAATAGCTCTAAAAATATTAAAGTTAATGCAGCAAATTGTATTTAAGAACCTTCTCCAGCATTTTGTACGGCTCTGGGCATATTAATATCTGACCTTAACGTCTGTTATCTACGATTGATGCGCCTTCAAAAATATAAACGGACTAAAATATTATGTAGAAGATAAAGCATGATTTTTTTTTCGTTAGTACATAGGTACGTTTCTTGAAAATTAAATTATTTGAGAAGCATACCTAGTTTGTTGAAAAACGATGGTGTCAGTTTTTTTTTTTGCAGAGTATCCAAGTTAACATTTTGAACACATAAATACACTTTTGACACCTTTCGCGGAAACCATAGCTTTTGTTATGAAAGTGTAAATGGTCGACTAAGCAGCTAGACTAGCAACCACTTCTTTTGAAGTGTCGCGTGTCTCTCCAACCATGCAAGAAATTTAATTATCAGCGAATTATTAATTAATCAATCAATCAATTCTCCCTTTTACACCCACTTAGGGGCATAGGGAGGCAACAAGAGCTCTCCATTGCGCTCAATCTTGCGCAATTTTTATAACCTCTTCCCACACCGTGTCCAGGTCCCTCAGCTCTGCTTCGAAGGAGCGGAAAACAGTGTGAGAGGGTATTCCTCGTCTTCGGGACCTTATGGGAGGAAGAACAGCGCTCTCCTCGGCCAACTGTCATTCGGCATCCTTAACAAATGTCCCAGCCAAGTCCATTAATCAATCAATCAATTCTCCATTTTACTTCCCACTCAGGGGCATAGGGAGGCAACAAGAGCTCTCCATTGCGCTCGATCTTGCGCAATGTTTATGACCTCCTCCCACACCATGTCCATGTCCCTCAGCTCTGCTTCGAAGGAGCGGAAAACAGTGTGAGAGGGTATTCCTCGTCTTCGGGACCCTGATGGGAGGAAGAACAGCGCTCTCCTCGGCCAACTGTCATTCGGCATCCTTAACACATGTCCCAGCCAAGTCCATCTCCTCCCCGCAATGCTAGAGGTGATGGGCTAACGACGGGTGCGCCGGCGTATAGCGTCGTTCATGATGCGGTGGTACCATCTTACGCCCAGAATTCTCCTTAGGCACTTCATTTCAAAGGCTGAGACTTTTTGTGCCTGGGCCTTGGTCAGGTGCCAGGACTCACACCCATACAAGAGAATGGGCAACACACACGCATGAAACAGTTTACATTTCGTCTCGACACTAAACGTCGACGCTTTCCAAATCTTGGTCATGTTGTCAAAGGCACCACTTGCCATACCGATGGTTGGTTGGTAATGGTTGCTCCCAGGTATTTAAATTTATCCACCCGGGAGACCTGGTGACCGTCGATGGTTATCGTTAGCTGTTTATCGGGGCAGCATTACTCGCCATGAGCTCCGTTTTACTGGCATTGACTCGAAGGCCGAGGCGTGCTGTTTCGTCGCAGAGTCTTGAAACACTGCGCTGTAATGCCTCCACTGTCGTACTCAGTTCGCCCATTAGACCATATCTCTGTGTTATCGGTACACCTCTTGCTCCTTGCATGGACTTTCTCAACAGGAAGTCCATGATAATAATGAATATGAAATCCATTAAAATCTACTATTTTTTCTCATATGAATCTAAAAGAACTTCTTATACTTTTATAACAAACATAATAATTTAATTTTGTAACACAAAAGGAATTTGAGATTCCCAACTATGTGTAAAGTCTTTTTAAAGGGATAATAACATGCCTAATTAGATAAAGCTTTGTCTTTGGGTAACATTTTATTCTACCTCTGGGTTTCCATCAAATTTGATTGACAAAAAAAGTCAAAAATTAAAGGTCTGATAATCGACACAAAATCAGGAAAATGAATCGAGAAATCTGAAACAGGCAATAATAATATTGTCTCATTAATGGATTAAATATAAATTTAATTTGAAAATAATTATTTCCCATTATTCCTTGAAAATATAAAATCATTTGATTCATTTTAATTTTAAAGTTTTGTAATATCATTCAAGACATTTAAGATAGGTACCTAACCGAATAATATTATTATAAAAAAAATGAAGAAATTCTTTCATGGTATTATTGCCGCTGTACCTACTTTAAATTTTAAATCCCCTGTGTAAAATTAACTTTTTTAACATATAGGTAGGTATAAGTTAAATTAGTTGATTCTTACCCGGTTTAATTTCAAGAAAAAAAATTGTTTGAAAGTTTCATACTTTTAAGTAGGTACTATATTATTATCTTATTTTTGTTTGTTATTTTTTTTTATTCGTTTTAGGCATTGAATTTATAAAGTAAAATAATATTTTCAGTACTACATAAGCAATTAACATACCATGTAGGCATACAAAACATATAAGGACTATGAGGGGGGTAAAAAGGTCGATTTACACATGAATGATTTCTGAATCGACAATAATGATATTCTTTGATTTTTTTCTAACTGTTTGTATTCTCAATCGACTCCCATGTGTTTGCTAAGAAAAATAAAATAAAATATTATTTTGAACAATTAATAAGCATTGTAATAATAATACGTAAACAAATTTTTCTGAAAAAAATTACTTCGTTAACATTTTTTTTTTTTTAAAAAAATGAATCTGTGCTCACTCAAAGTGATCACAAATACACTCCTTGACTCTTTCACAGTAAGCTACCGAAAGCTTGTGTCGTGAAAGAGGAAGATGGTCGGCACCTGGGATCGAACCACGACGTCCGCAGTGCGAAAGCCGGCGTTGTAACCGCTGGGCCACAAACCACTTCATTGAATTGTTAACATTGAATGGTATTGTTTTAATTGAACAAAATATGATATAGAATTACTTCACTTTTCCAGGTCAAGTTTTGCTGTTCAACAAACTATGTTTAGAATAAAAAGTATGCGCCTATTAAATGAAGTTGAAAATTTTACTAACAATGAAATCATTCTTACTTTTGTATAGCAGGCAGGCTGTGCAAAAATAAATAGTTTGTCCTTTGATAAACGTAATGATAATCATGTGAATATTTATGAAATCTTCACAATACCTATGAAATAGCCGTTTTGTATGAAAAACTCAAAATAGATTTTTTTTTCAACATTGTTTTCATTTCTGTTATTCAAACTAATCACCCTTGCAATCGATGCATATTTGCCAATACAGCGGTAGTTAATTGATGCCCTACTTGTAAAATCAGCTGCACGGGAATTAACAAACTCTTCAAAGGCATTATGTACTGTCTCTCGGGACGTAATTTTTTTCCCCGCTAAAAGTTTATCCAAATTTTGGAAAAGGTAAAAGTCGACAGGTGTAAGGTCTTGTGCGTATGGTGGATGAGCTTGGAGACTGTCTGTTCTGCAGTATGGGGTCGCGTGTTGTTGTGAGGGAGCAGCGGTGACGACCGATTGATCAAAGCTGGTTGTAAATGTGCGAGATTCTCCATCATGGTCTTCAGTTCTTCACGCTAAACTTCTTAATGCTAAACTGTTTTGTAAGAAGCTTTGATGAATCACACCACCAAACAGTGACCATCGCCTTTCTAGGGGTCATTTTTCGTTTACGGTATTGCTTTGATGGTGGACCAGTATCTAACCAAGTGTCCTGACGACCACGTGGTTCATTTTTCAAGTCAAAATTTCCAGAACGGCACCAGGAAAACCAACAACGGGTTGCGCGTTCGTTTGTTAAGTTCTCTCCGTAAGCGTTGTTGATGTTACGTGCCGTTAGTGGCGCGTTGGTACGACGACGGAACTTAATTATATATTCCATAATTACACAAATTTTTAAAGTATTCATTATGACGAAAAAAAATATTCAAATTTAATGAAAATACAACACTTATCAATAAACAAAAGACTGATTTTGTAAAAATTGTGTCAAAATTTCAAAATCAAAATTAATTTGAATTTAGAATTCACAGCCATTCAAAACATTTTTTTGTTAGAAATTGTCAGAACTGAAAAACTGCAATTTCATTTAATATTTGAAATTATAACGTGGGTTCAGAGAAATGATAATTTTATATACTTTTAAATAATATTATAACCGACATAAAGTACCATTTAATATTATAAAGTTTCGCTTTACAATAAATTGTCAAGCCCTCCGGTGATGTCCTTGTAAAAGGATTAATATATTACGTTCAGCCTCGCAGTTTATTTTCGTTTTAAATCGGAGATTTAAATGTAATTTGTTTTTTCGTTGCTTTAAGCGATGTTGTTAAATAATATTTTTATTGGTAATTTGACGATATTCTTACAGCATACATTAATAATGTGGGTAGATTTCAGAAAATTTATCAGATAATAGGTACTATTGGGAAAAAAATACCATACATAGTAGGATTTATTTTAATAATATTTTTGGGAACTTTTTATGAAAAACATTTTTAAAGTTCATTATTTTACTACTATTTTGAAGTAATGTTTAGTTTGATCATTATTTTATATCAACAGCTTATGGAATCGGATTTGATAAGTCAAACCTTGTATTGTGAAGACTACTTTTCTTGCCGAATATTTAACAGCTAATGACTCTAACAATTCATAACTGATGTTCTATTTTTAAATGGTACAAACCACTACGGGGTTACGACCGTTTCTACTGTTAATTCGAAGGCTGGCTAAGTGTACCTACTTTTCTTGACTCGATTATTGAACATTTTGTATACAAAAACGCTACTGTGTGAAATGTGTACCAATAGACGGCTTTTTGTCTTACTAGGTAATTTCATATTCCTAAACAATACCTAAGCAATTCTTTATTTACTCATTTCTTCATAATGTGGACAAATATGGTCGAATCGACATCAAATAAAATCTCCCTTTGCAACCGATTTAGAGGCGGGCAACAGGAGCCGTTGATCCCCCGCAGCTTCTATGACCTCCCTATAAACCATTTCCAGATCAGCTCTGCCTCGAAGGAACGGAACAAAGTATGAGAGGGTCTTCTTATCTAGCGCTCTCTTGCGCCAACTGTCATTCGACATCTATAATAATACATGTAGGTACATACTAACCATGTCTATTTTTATACATACCTGAGAGTAATTGAGGTGCCTACTTAAAATACTATAATGAATAAAAATAAACGTAGGTAGACTGATGTATACAGGGTAGAAGTAATAATATACGGGATTTTTTATAAAACGTTTGCAATATATTCACGTCCCCTGAGGCAGTCGTGCCATCTCCGTACCATCACCTGTATAAGAGGAGAATTATGTGGATTCACTAGGATAAATTCTATGGTGGAATGAAACATTTCAACTCAAGGATTTTTGATTCATTCATTCAATATACATGTGATGGTAAAACACTTAAAAAAGTAGCAACCAACCAATGATATGTAATTTAATGTTATAATGAAAAAAGTTTAAAATCCAGTAGAAAGATTTCGAATTTAAAAGCCAATTTAAATCTGTCTTCAACAAAAATTAATATTTTATTTTTCAAGATCGAGGTAGGTACCATCCTTTCCAAAATACTCGTCATTTTAATTTCAAGAGTCCACTTATAACAGAATCACTGTTTGAAGATATTATTTTACTCAAAGAAGAAGATGACAGAGTGTCCTTCCCCCCATCTCCCTTCCATCAGTCACCTGATCAAAATTATTCCTTTTTTAACTTTTGTTCATCCGACACTTCTCATTCACGAATTCCAATAAAGCTGAAAGAGTAGGTGTCATATTATAGTAGGTACCTACCCAGCCTATTATGTCTGTTCGATTTTGAATCTTCCGAAAAATGATCCGGTATCCTTTTGAGAAACAGTTCCTTTTTTAATGTAGGTAGGTATACCTAATAAGTACTTTTTTATTCATTTTTAGATGTCGTATTTACGAACTGGCTACATATTAATAAAGTGAGATGTTCTTGATAACTATAAGTAAACAAGTATTTAGAAATTTAATAATGTCGACAATCTCGATCTGGAACCCACATTCAATGAAATGGAGGGATTAAAGTAGTACTTTGCAACAAGAATTTATAAAATGTTATACTTGAAGGTTTCAAATTCTCAGCAGAAAACAGGATATAACTTTTGCCCAAAATAGGACAGTTCAGTCATTAGGTATCTCTGACTCGATGTATGTAAAATAATATGTAAGTAGGTACTGATCGTCAAAAAAGTAAAACTTTACTTACTCCCGCCATGACATGATATGAGCTATGTTTCACACATCAGCCCTGAGCACATGCATTTTTCTTTAATGCAAATTGCATATTTTGGCCTGGTAGTTGGAAGTTAAGGAGTAGTATGATTCTTAGTTTGGCAGCGTCAGGAGTAACCCAATGGATTTCAGTAGCTCCACCCTCTAAAACATAAATTGGACTCTCAACTATTGTTCCATCGTCTGGCAGTGACCACACTCACAGTAGGGGCTCTGAGAATAGACTCATCGTTGCATAAGATCTGCGATCTTCCGTGGCCTGTTCTGATTCTGTTAAGCGCGGACTACTACATTCAGGGAAATTCAAATCCAGATTTATCCCGCTATTACGATGATCGTTATGGTTCTGACAAGGACCGGTTGGCCAGATCGTTCAGGAGGTCCTAAAGGGACGTTTGGGAGCCTATAGTTGGTGTCGTTAATATCGTACTGGATGAGAGATTAATAGGTACTTCATTCAAAAATTCTGTTGCTTATTTCTTTTTAGCTTTTTACTTCAGATTTTTATCCAGCTTTAATAGTGCGAACACTTATAATTCGAGAGCGGCTGAACAGATTCTTCCGATTTTTGATTTATTGGATTCTTATCCACTCCGGATAACATAGTACCTAGTAAAATTAAAAAAATCATGAGAAATAATATAAAATATAATATTAAAGTTATTATGGAACAATGTTTTATGCGACGCCAATGCCATCTATGAAAAAATCTGTAACAAAATTATTGTTTACCTGACAACGATTATTGACATTTAAAATATTAGTACGTAGATTTTTTATAGATTTTTTGACGAGCTTTCAAAAATTATTTTAAACTATGTGTATTAATTACAAATTGGAAATCAATATTCATAGTAAGGACTACAGGACAACGTCTGTCGGGAAAGCTATAAAAGGGTATAAAAGGCCCTTTGATATAAAAAAATCCAAATTGGTTTTACTATTAAGTACCTACTCAATAATTTTATAATTTATCTAGATATGGAGGTAGTGTGATGTTCGACGAATCAAAAATTTTAGTAGAATAATAATAATATTGAAAAAGAATCAATTTCACTTAATTCACGATTCGTTTAAATGAACCGATTGATTAGATTTCTCTTCCACTTCTAAAATCCTACGCCTACGTTGATTTTTCTATTTTTACATTAGTACAATATTTCTCTCATAACGCCCAATTGTCTTATAAAATAAATAAAATTATATTTATTTTGTTCGGTGAAAGAATCCGACTGGTCCACCCTAATAAAATTCCACTCACTGCCTCGGGGGTGGAAAAGGAAAAATAATAACTTTAGTTGAAAACATAGACTGTTTGAAATGACAATATGACCATAGAGTGATCGATTATTATTAATTAATCTTTTTTTTTATTTCAATAAGTAGATACTGAATGTTGCTATTATGAATCGTGGGTTCTAGGTATATCTTCGTCTCTGGTTTCAATCCTAAGATTGATTTGCAGCAATTCTCTCAATTCTTCTCCTTCATTCTTCCCTGTCTTGTGCAGCTCTTTTAAGATCCACATATGACTGGCATCGCACGTCCACCAACAGGTCCTCCAGGTACTCTCGGCGTGGGCGTCCCCTGGAGTTTGTCCCCTCGGTCATATACGTAATTTTATTCATATTATAAAGACAGCAGTTCTGAAGTCATTTTAACATTTAAACATTTTTGATAGAAAATAATATCTTACAATAAGTTAAAATTAAAATTGTTGAATTTCAGCCATACATGTAATATCTTAGATAGAATGAATCTGTTAACTTTTATGTGTAAAATAAACTATAACGATTTTTCCTGGCTGGCTTTCATATTGTTTCGTTCGGAGATCAAGGGTTCGATCCCAGGTGCCGACCATCTTACTCTTTTACGAGAAAACCTTTTATAAGATTTCTGTGAAAGAGTCAAAGAGTGTATTTGTGTTCACTTTGACTGAGAACCTAAAACTAAACTAAATAAGAACTAAAAAAATCTACTAAATATAGAATAATAAAAAGTTATCAATTACCTATCGATTTTTTGTTAAAACCTGAAGAAAAGTTAAACAAGAAAATATGAATGAAAAAGAAAGAATATAGGTACCTACTCATCGAATAGAAAATATAAAGAGGTAATCAGATAGAGAGAAAGTGGGTAGGTACGTACAAAAAAATATTAAGTTCAATATCGGAAGTTGTACCCATCTGTGTTTAAATCGTTACTTATACATATCGTTAGCCGCCATATCATTATTATTATTAGCTGTCTTTTTGACTCTCTCTTTTATAAGAGCGCTGTATTTAAATGTTTATTTTCTGTAATGCACAATTATTTAGTCGATGTAATAATAAATTGCACATTTATTCCGTTATTTTAATCTCAAATAAATTTACTGCAACGTTTCATCAATTTTAAATTATTTTATCCCCGTTTTTTAATGTCTTTGCCGTATTTTCCATTTCATTTTGAATTAATTTTTTTTAATACTTATTTGAATTAACTTACAACGTTACTCGCGGTTGAAAATTGTAGTAAACTGAAAATTAAAACGTAATTTACTTACGCTAGGTTCTGTAAATGTGAAGACGACAAAATATAGTGGACCGTTCATATAGAATTTCGGCACACCTTTAAAAAAGTCCACCAGGCAGAACTCAGCAGTTGGTTGAGATACTAATTTGACGTAACAAGAGGCGGACCGTGGCACAAACCAATCGAATAGATCTATAAATAAAAATAAATTTCAATTTAAACTAGCTTCCTCGACAGACGTTGTTCTGTAGTCCTTACTATGAATATTGATTTCAAATTTGTAATTTATACATAAATACGTTTAAAATATTAAATATTTAACTTTTAAAAATCGAGGATTCATAGATACCTTCAATAATTCTGTCCGCAACAATGTTACATTCTACTAAACGCTTGTACCCAAGCTCTCAAATACTTCGCGTATTTTGTATAATGATACTACAATACATAATACCTAATATGAAGTTAGATGAGAGTAAGACACAGCTAATGTAGCTCAAAAAATCATTGATTTAAGGAACAGGTTGGGTCGTACTAGGGATATTATTTGATGGGAGTTGAATGACGTTGAGAGTAGTAATATTGCGTATGCAGGTTTTTTATCATCAGCGGATGCGGATTTTTCATGTCAGACATCCTCGGATGCGGATGCGGAGCTCAGAATAAAAAATGATAGGGCTGTAAAACGTAAGAAATAAAAGGACCTTTGTAACGAAGGGCCGCCTTTTCATATAAAATAATTTTGTACAGTTTCTTCTTCTTCGTCGTCATCCTGTCTCCGTCCATTGCTGAACATATGCCTCCCCCTCTCTCCTTCCAATCATTCCTGTCCTGAGCGTCTCTCGCTTTATTTCAAAGTTTGTCTTGGAAAGTCCAGACTCCAGACAAGAACTAACACTTTCTAATATTGCACTTGATAACAAAGCTCAGTAGTTAACGCTCTCCATGCCTTTTACTTGCACGTTACAATATATTCTTTCTCTCTCAAACTTCAAGGCCGCGCCTTTTGAGATAAAAACACCATTGCATATCTTGATTTCGCGTCGCGACTTGCCCTAGCGGTACATCCGCATCCACATCAACATTCGTATTAAGTATGCTTAGCGTTTGCGGATGCGGATGCGAATATCTGTAACATCCCTAGTTGAGAGTATACCCAAGAAAAGATGGTCCAATGGTTATAATTCAGCGGACAAGAGTACCATTGTGTTGAGGAGACCTTTAAAACAATTTTAGAGCTAGGTATTTATTAAAAAATATACTGACATTACCTTTTTTGATAAATACAACAACATACCTTTGAGTGGGCGAAGAAAGGTGGGGAGAATGGGGTGTTAACTAACTCAGGACAATTTGTCAAAAGGGCAAAAATTAAACCGCGAAACAATGGCGAACGCAAGTAAAGAAGAACAGGCTTTTATTTTAATTAAAATTGCGGCCTGCGTGAAAATGTAAACAAACAATAATTTGTCATGAATAACAATTATTTTTGCGGACAATTCATTATAAATGAGATCACGAATTTCGAATTTAAGACGACGGCAAAGGGAGCCATTTTAAAAGGCCCCCATTAAGTAGTATGTACCTACCGTTGCCGATGGTTACATCCAAGGTACCTTCTGTCTTAAAAGGTTTTTTTTTCCTAATGTAAATTATTTTCTGAACTTAATATGAAAAATTACTGTATTTACTATTACTATTTTAGATTTAATAAACATGAGCATTATTAATAACGCTTGTGAGTTTTTTATGTGAAATGGTTGAAAATGACAAAGGAACGTTTTTCATCAAAAACTTATATTTGCTTAAAATGTTAGATAGAACATTTTTCACGAAGGATAGCGATAGTCAACAAAATAGCTTAACACTATTAAAGGTAGTTTAAAAGAAAGTTTAAGCAAAATAATTTCTCCTGAACAACGCTATCATTGATAACCCGACTGTTCAAACACTCCAGACCTTCGGGTGGTACACAACGCCTGCTGAAAGACAATGGGTTGGCATCTACTCGCGAAACATAACTCAGAACTAATTTCATATTATTGTTGTACAGATAATACTGTTTGTACCAGTTTATCTCGGTACTTCCTTAAGAAGTACGCGGCAACTTTCTTCCATATTCCCAACTGTGCACAACTCAACACAACGTCTGCACAACAATATTATTATGTACACACAAAATGCTTAATATCCTGTCCTCATGTGAGGTAAAGTTTGCTTCAAACTCGTGACAAATCGCTTGTAAATTTAGTAAATTGTATTGCACAATATAATATCGCTTACGTTCACAACTACAATTTCTGCGTAACCTTCTCACATAAGGTACCTACTCATTGGACGAGTCTTTTCGGTCTGTTGGAAGGGTTAAACCTTGAAAATACGGAAACAATCAGGCCTGTCCTGGCTGGTCGCACGATCGTGCGATTACGATGATCGCATGAACGCAAAAACAAATTTGTGATCGCACGATGAAAAGTTGTGTGTCCTAACTGCCATCGCATGATCTTGCGTCCACTTTCCTTGACAACGCAAACAAATAAATATGAATGTTAGTAAGTAAGAACTTTTGTCAAGTAGGTGTCGTATTAATTATCGATACAACAGAGCAATACAAGCGACGCGCGATCATTTCAAACAAGGCTACGATCGGACGATCGAATTTACGTCTGTCCGTCTTCCCAGTTAGGATGATAATATAATGTTTGAACAGGGCGTCCAGGTTCATGCGATCATCGCAATCGCACGATCGTGCGATCATGCGACCAGCTAGTACAGAGCCTTAAACTTATGTTAATTACCAGACCTTCAAAGACTTCCAGAGATCAAATCTTAAACAGCTAGCTAGTAGTCAGCTAACTAAAAGGACCCCGACATCTTACCAATGAACATCAGATCCACAAAGAATGCTAGAGGTCAAATTTCTAAGACACTCTTCTAACAGAAAATGATTCTATAAAAGGAACATCAGACTGGCAGCACGTAACAAAGAAAAAGACGTCAAATTTGTATGCAAATTCAGACTTTAAAAAAAAATCTGGACGGAGCAAACAGAACTATTTTAGGTAGTGTACATTTACACCAAAAAAACGTGAGTATACTTTCTTTTATCGTTGATATCGGACATCATGAAAACAACAACGAGCAAGAACTAATTAGTAGGTGATGACAGTTCCTTCTCGTTGTTTTGTGACCATATGAACCAATCAGAAAATATAGGTAGGTACTTATTATATTTTCCAGCTGTGACTCTATGTACGTTTGATATAAACGATCCCTAAGTCCACCTTATTTTTGATTAATATTGATACACATTAATCTGAACATATTGTGATTTTCTACGTAAAACTGATCACATCTTTACTAGGCTTAAAATTTAAGTAAGTAAGTAGTATTAAATGACCGTAAGTGCATAATAACAAAAATGTACTGAACATTTTGTATCATACATATCATAAATAATTATTAAACTTGTGTTTACCTTATGAATCTTGGACACAACTTGAATTACATAATATGTGATCAAATTAAATAACACTCTAGAGTAGAATTGTTCAATTCTTAAATATTAGGTTGGTATTAAATTTATAGGTACCTACCTAAACTAAAAACTCGTTATGAAATTCCTTTACATAAATGAAAATTTATATTTCTGTTTAGGAAATGAACAAACAAGTCTGCTAAAATATTTCATTTATTAACGAACGTACCTACATATTATTATTTTGATGTAGGTGTATAATTTTTAGATGGAAAACTTTAATTACACCATCTTTTTCTACCATGGTGAAATTTACATACCTACCTATGTAGACATCTACCAATATAAAAGATCTTTTTCTTTTTTTTTCCTCATATTATTATATCTATGGTTCAACACCCATAACCACTTGAATTGAATTTCACTGGCGATATCTCAGTAACGCTTTAATGAAATATGCAATTATGTGTGTCTCTCTTGACAATATAATAAATAATAATATTTGGACAACTTTTATGGCGCCGTTTAGTGAAATATCTTCACCTCAAGGGCACCTCACATAAAAAGAAAGAAAAGAGTAATAATCACCAATTAGGTTCGTCAAAACATACTAAAACAAATGGCAATAATCCCACAAGGTTCGTCATGTCATAAAGTAAGATTTCCCCATTTTTTGAAAGGTGGGTATTTTTTTTTTTCTAAACAGTAGGTACATACATCATTGTGTGTACCTTCAATCACTCGAAAAACATGACACACAAACAAGTTGTAAAAACACATCCATAGAAGAACAACTCCTGTCAATTATGATGATGTGTCATTTTATTCTCGCACAGATGTGGGCTGTCATGTCAATGTCTAGAATGGCTTCTGAATAAAGAAAATTGTCTTGTTTGAAAAATGAAGACGTCACAAAACGAAATAGTGAGACATCGATAATATTGTGAAACTTTTTAATCTCGTGTATAACGATTTTAATGCTGTACATAAACATTACTTTACTTTCATAGCTACTTAAGTATGTTTATTTATTTATTCGAAATCACATTATAATCATATCTGCATACATTAGTTATTCTTTTCAACAATACAAAAAATAAATTACAAGGAAAATGCTTCCTCACTAGGCGTAAACCTGTATCGACGTTAACGATAGCATTGAGCATAACATCGCATAACCATTGAGACACCCAAAAAGCTCCATTAAGATCCGTCCAGTTTTGAAGGAAGAGTTCGGTGACAAAGAATCTGAACACAAGAAACATATAGATAGGATTATTCGAACAACACACATACTTTATCAATATTGCATAGGTATACATTTTAGTAGATATACGATCCAGATATAAGTAAGTAAGTAAAACCTCTAAAGACACATTATTTTACCTTAGAACCACCTAGACACATCCGAGTGTGTGTCGGTGGGTAGACATATACGTTTAATCAAGTTGGGAATAGGACAATCTTTAGAGCAGCGGAGATAAGCTGAGTTATGGGCCACCATTTCGGCGACGACGTCCTCACACAGCTAACTTGGCGGATGCCTTTAGTGAAATCAGGATTTATACTCATAGACGACTTTAGTTGAGATTTTTCCCGCTCGTTTCTGTCTCTCTTTTGTTCCCCTTTTTTGTTTTTATTTGGAATGAGTCCTTAGACCCACTGACCCCAAACCTTTCGACTACATCCTATTTTGTTTTCGGAAGAATATTTATTTGATGGTGTATTTTTTTTTTCAAACTCTTCTTTATAAAAAATCATTGTTTTTCGTTAATTTGAAGAATTAGATGATTTAGTACATATATGACTGAGTGTGAAAATGATTTGCAAGAATTTGTGTCAAGTGTGTTTGAAAATTGTGCAAAGAACGGTCTTAAAATTAATGTCAGCAAAAAAAAAGTTTTGTTTTTTGAAACGAATAATTGTAAAATAACCGTGGAATATTAATGTCTTGAGCAAGTGAATGAGTATGTTCAGTAGGGATGGAAAGTGAATGAGTATGTTCAGTAGGAATGAGTATGTTCAGTAGGGATGGAAAGTGAATGAGTATGTTCAGTAGGAATGAGTATGTTCAGTAGGGATGGAAAGTGAATGAGTATGTTCAGTAGGAATGAGTATGTTCAGTAGGAATGAGTATGTTCAGTAGGGATGGAAAGGGTGAAAGAGAAATCGAACGTAGGAAAGAGGCTGGTACCAGGGTGGGCGATGCACTAAGACCTATTATGAGAAACAACATCGTCTCACTACAAGCTAAAAAAACTAGTACATAATGCGATTCTGTTACAATCGATGATGTATGGATGTAAAATGTAGTATAAATGCAGTAGAGAGGAGACCTCCACGAAGAATATGTGGAAAGGCTCTGTGGGATATGTAAAGGAATGTGGTATGGAAGTTAGTGTTGTGACAAAGATGAAAGTCAATAAGTTTGGGCATGTGGAAAGAGTAGAAGCAAACAAACAAAATTTACAAGGCTGAAATGAAAGGTGTAAGAGAGCGTGGCTGACCGAAAATGACGTGGATCGAAAACATCGATTCCGTCCTCAAGGAAGGCCAGATATGAAGCACGAAAAATATGTTGTTTGAGAAATGGTATGTCGTTGGAAAAAGCGAAAGAAGTGTGCATGGATAGAAAGGAGTGAAGGTCCGTTCTCTCTGCCTACCCTTTACGGGACACGGAGTGATGGGTAAAAAAATAATAATCAGAGCCGGCCACGATTATCAGACTTAGGTATTTATATTGTCGACATTTACGAGTATCGTCTCCTGAATTCCATCTTCAGTTAAGTCAGAAAAATCGATACTTTAGTAGATTCCAATTCACGTGTTTAAGACACGGACGAAATAATAGGTGATTCAATATTATAATATTTTATGTTACAAAAAAATAATATTATGTAGGTAATACATTCTTATTTTTGTGTAATGGCGGCTTTTCACAATACAGAAAAACACACTAATGGTTAAATCGATCGAAATATGTTATTTTTTTCGCCGTAATTTATCACACACACAGATAGATAGAAGACACAAAACTGTTCTCGTCCATCAGTTTGAATAAGCACATCGCGTGTCTCGGGGATATCAAATAGAACTATTTGCTCACTCAGTACAAAAGAAGATAAAACATTTCGTAAATCGCGGGCGAACCACACAGCAACCAAAACAAATAACAAAGTAAATACATACAGTAGTAGGCCATTTACTAATAATAATAATAATTGCGGAGAAGAGAAACGATTGATGAAGTTAGGCCTCAGGCAGGAAAGGATTCGTATTAGGTCAGCCGCTGACCATCCCCCTACTACTAAGGGTAGTTAATTCCTAACCCTTTTTGATTTCCTCATCATCCATTTTCTCAACCCATTAAATTCTCAATTACTTAACGATCTCATGTGAAACTTAACATTTCTTAACCAGCCAAGGAGGTTTCATTTTATCTTTATGAAGGCTATTTGCAAATGATATCGTTTACTGAGTATGTATGTAAGTACCTACCAACCTTATTTACTATTTGATACTGTTTCAATCATGTTAACCGCTATTCAATATGCGTAGGTTTCACAGTAAGCTACTTAAAGCTTGTGTCGTGAAAAAGGAAGATGGTCGGCACCTGGGATCGAACCCACGACCTCTGCACGAAACAGTACGAAAGCCGGCGTCGTAACCGCTGGAATACCAACTACTTCGACATTAATATGAGAGTTCTCTTACCATTTGAACAAGAGTTCCCAGGTTCGTCTACCGGTCTACTGTGTTTTTTTTTAATTTCGTATTCGAGTTTGGATTTTTATCTTTGATTGAACGAGATCGCTAAGCTTCGGCAGCATACTATTATCCAATGCCCATTTATGTAAAGGAGAGTACTTAACTACCTTTTGTACGTCGCAGGTTCGTCCATTTTACCGTTATAGAGAAGAAATGGACTTGGGTGGTACTCGAGTTAAGAATGCCGAATGACAGTTTAGGATACCGAACACGAGGAAGATCCTCTCACATCGTGTTTCGTTACTACGAACCAGAGCTGAAATTTTTGTATATGATGTGGGAGGAGGTCATTTTAGCTTTAAGCAACGCGAAATCGGGTGTAGTGGAGGGCTTTTGTTGTCTCTCTATGTCCCTAAGTGTGCTCACATGTTGTGAAATAAGGCCACATTTAGTTTATTATTCATCATCATCAGCCCGTCGAGGTCTCCTGCTGAACAAGATTTTTAATTATATACTAATACTAAATACAAATCACAAAAAAGGTTGAAAAAAATAATTTCAATCAAGTACGGGACAATAACATTAACTACACGAAATGCAGAACGGTTGAGGGTTATCCAGAGAGCTATGGAACGTGCCATGCTGGGAATCAGTCTCAGGAATAGAATACGGACTGAGAGCATGAACAGGAATGCTGGACATTGTCGAAAGAGTTGCCACATTAAATTGGCACTAGGCTGGTTATATTGCACGCAGCTCAAGTGACAAATCGAAGAAGGAAACTTCGGATGCCCTTAACTCGATGGAGAAAGGATGTGGTGACGTTTGCGGGTCGGACATAGATACAGAAGGCGCAAGATAGATAGGAGTGGAAGAACATGGTTGAGGAGTGAGTGGATGGTTCGAGGCCGAGACATTACAACATATTACAAAATTTCATTTCGTTACGAAAATTCCATAATAATAATATGATTGTTTGCCACTATGGTAAATAATATCACTAACAGCCTTGTTAGAAATATTGAAAATCTCCGTGAAAATTGTTAATAATTTTATTCGATGTTCCAACGTTAATCTTTTTTTTTTCAAACATGAACTTTGATGTGCGTCGAATCAGAATGGAGCAGATAAAGTGTTTTTGAACGATAACAGACTCTCCAAATCACAATGGCTTTTCAAGTATTAAAGCAAATAAATTTTCATGAAATTTTTAACAATTTAATAAAGGCATTCATTGGAAATATAAAACATTGCTATTTTAGTTAAACGGTACCTATTAAAAATCGTTCTTTTTAAATGCTCTCAGTTAACTTTTTACCTAGTTATTAACAAAAAAAGATAAAAACTAATAATTTATTTATAATCTATTGAATGTCAGGCACAAAAAGTATCTGCATTCGAAACAAAGTGCCTCAGGAGAATTTTGGGTATAAGATGGTACCACCGCATCACGAACGACGCTATACGCCGGCGCACCCAGCGTGAGCCCATCACCTCTACTATTATGTGGAGGAGATGGACTTGGCTGATACATGTGTTAAGGATGCCGAATGACAGTTGTCCGAGGAGAGCGCTGTTCTTCCTCCCATCAGGGTCCCGAGGACGAGGAAGACCCTGTCATACTGTGTTCCGCTCCTTCAAAGCAGAGCTGAGGAATCTGGACATGGTGTGGGAGGAGGTCATTAACGTTGCGCAAGATCGAGCGCAATGGAGAGCTCTTGTTGCCTCCCTATGCCCCTAAGTGGGGTCATAAGGGAGTTTGGATTTGGATTGGATTTAATGCCTAATTTCAAAGTACCTATAACAAAACATACTTATAGCTAGACATGATACTCTATAAATATTTTAAATTCGATGTAGGAAATTAATTTATAAATGAAATACAGATTTCATAAATAAATGGAAGGAAGTGGTTGGTAGACTTACAGCGCCGGCTTTCATACTGTTTGGTGCGGACGTCGTGGTTCGATCCCAGATGCCGACCATCTTCCTCTTTCACGACACAAGCTTTAAGTAGCTTACTGTGAAAGAGTCGAGGAGTGTATTTGTGTTCACTTTGAGTGAGCACAGATTCATTTTTATAAAAAAAAAATATATTGACATAAAAAACATCGTAATAGTAACAGCGAACATTTATAACTCGAGTTCGGCTGGACTGATTCTTCCGATGTGAAACAGAACTTGCCGAATCACTCGAAAACGAGTGCAGCGCTATAAAAAAAATGTTTAACCTTAAATTTACTAAAATATACCTATGCATTTACAGTGACATGCATAATATAAAAGTATGTACCTACGTTAAACAACTATTTTGTGGCCAAATTGGTTTTTATTCATAATATGATAAACTGTTTTCATTAATAATTGGTGAAAACAAATCAAGCTTTGAGTTTTAATGAAATTAAAATATTATTTTAAAAATATCCTCCACTTTGCAATCAGCAAGCTTTCAATATCATGGGATGAAATGAAAATATATAGGTACCTTGATAAAAAAAGATCGCTATACTCAATTGGCACACACGTGTCAATGAGAATTACTAAAAATTTAAGTTTATTTTTTTTCACACGGGTCTTTTTTTTTATCTCACGGTGATAAAATTCCGATTCAACCCCTCTTTCACCAATCGGAATGCAAAAGGATGATTTGAAATCCTATTGAAATTGAAATTCCCTTTTTTGAAATCTTTCTTCCAGAGTGACTTGATCCAATCCTGCGGAATATCACCAATGATAATAACCTTAAAGAATATGTAATAACTAATGACTCCAACAGTTCATTACTAATGTTCGGTTTTTAAATGGAACAAACCACTACGGGCTTACGACCGTTTTCTTCTGTTATTTCGAAGGCTGGCTTAGTGAGATCACTTTACGTTAACAACGCTCGCCAGTAGGTGGTAATCTCTAAGTCTCCGAAACTCCTAATCATGAGGATTCACAACATGTTCAACATGTCGAAAAATCTCATGTATGCAACAAGTAGATATTTAATATTCAATGAAATATAGAGATAAAAGTTGGAAATTGTATTTATTTTTGTCTCACCTTTTTTAGTATAGTATGTAAAGTTTGTTTTTTGTATGTAAATGTTACTCTTAAACTGTAAAAGGCGAAAGCCGTTAATTGAATAAATAAATAAATTATTAAGAACAAGAGGGCAACCAAATTTAAAGACTGGACTGCTGTCATGTATTTTGCGCCAGGATATGACTATATCCATTTTTGTCAATGTCTCATTTTTATTGCCTACTAGCTTTCCCTACAGATATTGTCTGGATACATCTGTAGGGATAGCTGAATATTGAATTCGAATTTGTATGGTGATGAATGAATTATCATTTTTTGACCAATGTGATTCCGAACGATGCGGCTGTTTTAAACCATGAATATTCCATCCGCATGCTATCAATCGCACCAATTGACAATTTCTGTCAAAATTTCATCAAAATTGGAATAAAAATTATAAGGTAAAAAATACTAATAAGGTTGTATAGAGTTTTCTTTAATTTTATAATTTTCTTGCATTTTTCTTATTTTTTGCTTCTAAAAGGATACTCTCCTAATAAAAGCCTACACGACAAAAAAGAATTAGCGAAATCGGTTCAGCCATTTAGGCGTGATGCGATGACTTCGGGAAATAAATTCAAAATAAATTCAAAAAAATGTTAAAAGATCAGAGCACTTTGTGTTTTCTATGAAGTTGTGATGTTTTCTTTGGCCCCATGTTACAATACTGTATTCATTTAATTTCCATATGTTGATGTATTTGTAACTGTTTGTTTTGTGTCTCTTGTTTGTGTTTAGTTTATTTTCTTTTGGTGTTTGCATCTTGGCATCACCTATTAATTTATTTTTTTAATGTCAAAATTGTTTGTAAAAGCAACCGCCGGTTGCGTAGACAATAAATAAATAAATAAATAAAATAGCTCTCCATTTTTATATATAAGAAAATTGGCTTTGTTGGATCTAGACATGAACGTTGTGCATAATAACCGTGTTGTCTTGCATCGTCATGTGGATCCCGGATCAACAGTCCGGGCATAATTTAGGTATGCCATAGATTAGGTAGATTACAAGATAGTAAAGTTACAGAGCCTTTTTTGATTTGGGTTTTGCAAAAAAGTTATGTTAAAATATCCTTGATATTTTAACATAATAATACGAGTCAATTTACGATTCATAACAAACAAAATTTGAGTTTTTCTTCGTTTCTCGATATTTCTTTACATTAGCCTACAAACATTGATTTAATAATATATTTTTTTCTTATTCTAACTACATATTCCTAAACAAAATAAAATGATTTACATCGTCATTATTTTTTATCGTTTGATTTGACAGAAATGAAAAAAATTGTCTGTGACAGCCCAATCATATATTTTTGTATGAAATAAATTTACCTACGTTGAACTGTCAATTTAATATTTTTTGCGATTTCCAATATCATATTTTTTTAATATTATTTTCTTTCGCGATTTTAGTTCGCTTCAACCTTAAATAAAATACAACCGTAAATTACCAAAACAGGAAAATAAAAGGGGTAAGTGGCCCGAAACACCCTTTATACATTATTACACTCGTGTGATTTATTTATTCAACGATTTGAAAAGTTGTTATACAATTTTCGACCGTAAATTAAGCGGAATTTTATAATATCTAACGTTTATATTGGTGTATTGTGATTTTGTTTACAAGATTGAACAATCCTATATTAGAGGGTGTATAGAGTAAGTAACATTATCCAACTCACCCCTATTAATCCGGTAATACGTAGCTTGGCGCTGTGTTCTCAGCAAATACAGCTTATTGGTACTGGTCACGCCACCTACCTATTTCGGTACATCCCTTACGGGGTATGTATTTATGGCCCCAACACAGAGATCTCCGGTCAGTAGCTGCTATTTTTTTGTGTCACTATTATTTGACATCAGGAAACTCAAATTCACAAATAGTTCCAGGATAAATGAGAGTCATGGGTGATCCATGGATCATGAGTCATACGTTACCGGCACTGTGAACCAAACGCCTCCAGTCCTCTCTATCTTGCGCGGTTCGTTTGGCCTCTTACCTATCAAATATGCTTTAATCGGTTCACACCAAATAGCAAGAAGTGCCCTATCAAATACATATACTTTAATCAGTTCACACCATATAGCAAGTGCCCTATTGAATTTAAAATAATTTGTTTGCGTTTAATGACTTTGATTTTACTAAATGCTGCAATACCTAATATTTTTTTTTTAATAAAAATGAATCTGTGCTCACTCGAAGTGAACACAAATACACTTTTGACATCTTTCACAGTAAGCAAATGCTTGTGTCGTGAAAGCGGAAAATGGTCCACACGGCCGGGATTCGAACCCACGACCTCCGCACGAAACAGTGCGAAAGCCGGCGTCGTAACCGCTGGTCTATCAACCACCTCATATTATTGACAAGTCTTTAAAAAGCAAACATAATATAGGTTATCCTATCTTCTATTTTGGTGGATTTTGTGAGAACATTTCAACAACCAAAATCAAACAAGTTGACATTTGTGAATGCTACTTTCTTGTCCATCAACTCTGACGGCATCTAAACAAAAATAGCAGGTATGGAAGTTACGAATATTTCAGGTCACATACTAGGTGTGTGCTACCTTTTTTATTTCCACAATGAAGTATGAACTATATTCGTACGTAGGTACGTACATTCCTGTACAGAACCATACGGACTATTCCTAGACATATTAATATTGTTATTATTGAGCTGTGAAAATAGACGTGCACACGATATTGTGTTAATGTTTATTATAAATTCCAACAAATTAAGACATAAAATCGATTAACATGATGAACTTTTCAAAAGACCTACTGGCATAATAGTTATTTGTTATTACGCTTTCCTACTGAGAAAGTTTGTTTTATTTTCGTACTAGCTTATACCCGTCTTGCTTTACGTTTTTGATTCCGATTGTCAGGCTTGATCGGTAGGTAATTAAACAGGTTCTAGTCTAGCTTCCCATTGCTTAACAGACCTCTATATTGTAGCTGTTTTACCGACCTCATAATATTATACGAACCTACCGATATAATTTGCAAGTTTTCATAGAGAGCTCTGTAGTTTGAATCTTAGCTACATTCCCTATACCCTGTGATAATTAATTAGGCATTCCACCCATAGAGGGTGATTTGTGCTATGTGTGATAAATGCAGCTGTCAAACTTCAAAATGGAGGAACTATTTTGCATTTTTTTTTCATTAAATCTTTATTTATTGAGAATAATAAGATTTGAATAACATTTATATGTATAACAAATCAATCTACAATTATTTTATTACATTTTCATACCGTAGTACCAAGATTCCATTCAACTTTTACATGAGTAATTTTGTTTCCAAAAGATGGCTTACTGTCTTTTTTGAGAAATTTGTATGAAGTTCCTAAAAAAATAGAGTTTTTTAAATAGCTTTAAATATTAAAGTTAATGCAGCAAATTGTATTTAAGAACCTTCTACAGCATTTTGTACGGCTCTGGGCATATTAATATCTGACCTTAACGTCTGTTTTCTACGATTGATGCTCGTACAAAAATATAAACGGACTAAAATATTATGTAGAAAGATACGTAGCTAACTCAAATAGAAATAACAAGATATTTTGTGTGCACCAAATCTGTTGTAGGTATATTTTAATGATAAGTTTGGCTAGGGTTTATGTAGGTATGTTGAGTTACCTAAGTCTTTTTTTGAGGCCATTTTGATTTTAAACATTTTTTTTTATTGTATTGTATAATGTATACTGTTATTGTTACTTTATTGTATGTATGTTTAATCAGTATCAGTATATAAAACTACACTGTAACTTTTATGTATTACTAGCTTTCCCGACAGACGTTGTCCTGCGGTCCTAACCAAAGGCGGTGTTAATAATATGTGCATACCTAATGTGCACTTTGCCCCAAGAAACAAAAATACATAATTAAATCCATCGAGTTAAACTAATAAAATAAAAACATTAAAATATTTCTAAAACATCCATATTTCATTCGTATTCAAAGCTCAGGCGGGAACAACGCAAGAATTTATGCGCGCGCACACATTCTACCTCGCTTATGAAGTACCGATGCTGCGTGTGCACATATTATTATGAAAGTGTCCGATAGTCAATTCTGTTAAATTTGTTTGAAAATTTTCTGAAACGCTCGACACGGTGGAGTTAGTGATATGGGATACAACAGTAAGAGCGGAAATTACGTATGCGAGAATGAGAGAAAACTACCATCAAATGCAGTAAACAATAATTAATTTTGTTGTTATAGATTGTTTCATAGATGGCATTGTCGTCGCAGGAAATCCGTTCCATACTAACTTCAGTATTGTATTTTATATTAATTCTTACCCATTTTTCAACTTTTTACTAGTCATTATGTTATCCGGACCGGAGAAGAATCTATTAAATCAAACATAGGAAGAATCTGTTCAGCCGATCTCGAAGTGTTCGCACTACCCCGACTTTCTTTCATATTATAAGATTATCAGTACGCGTACCTACCTATACGAAATGAGTGTGTTTTTTAGCCTGAAACGTCGTTTTTATAAGGGGTAGACGAAGAAAATAAAAAACCCCTAATGATTTCTTACAACACACACTTTTATCAATCTTCCACCGAAACAAAATGTTAAATACTTCCAATTTTTTTTTGTATCTCTTCCCCACGAATTTAAAGTAGGCCGAGAAATTTCGGACTTAAACTGGATAGTCTAACGATTCAGTCGCCGACTATCGTTCATGAAGTCATGGGTTCAATATCCGATGCCAACCATTTTCTTATTTTGCAAAATATCGAAGTAATTTTTGTATTCGCTTTTAATAAACACATATTTCATTAGAAAATGTGTGGATTGTTCTACTAAAGGTGCAAATACGTGGTAGCCTAGCAGTTCGGTCGCCAGTTTACGTATTGTTTCGTACTGGAGATCGTGAGTTCGATTCCAGGTGCCGACCATTTTCTTCTTTCACGACACAAGCTCTATCATTCTATAGCTTACTGTAAAAGAGTCAAATGGTGTATTTGTGTTCACTTTGAGCGGCAACGTTAAAACAATTAAATAACGTTATAACACATACGAGAATGTGTTTTTGAATTAAAAATACTCATTTAACGAACAACTTCTAGTAAAGTTGTTTGTTGCCCTTTGTAAAAATTATTTAAAGAACTGGGTATAAAATTTCAAATTTTTCATAAAAATCTGTTTGTTTCTTTGCAGTTACGACGTAAGAGGGCGATCTCTCAAGGAGGCACTGCTCTGGTCGGACAGTATGATGTTTGGGCCACGAGCTTACTTCATCACAGTACCACAGCCCGCTGTTCTCACCATTGAATCAGTGCAGTTGGACGACGAAGGTGTATACAGATGTAGAGTAGACTATAGAAATGCACCGACGAGAATATTCAAAGTCAAGTTGAATGTTATAGGTAAGTCATTTATTTAATAATCAAAAATATCAAAAAGAATGGATATTAAAATAAATGTTCAGTAATTATGTACAGGATGAGACATGCGTGCATAGTTCCGGACAGTAACAGTAAAGTTGTAACATATGTCCTGGAAACAGTGCACTGACTATAACAGAGCAATAAGATAAGATTTACCCAAAGATCCATGAAAACAGCCATGCTGTGTATCACTCTGAGAGATAGAGTGAAAAACGAAGCGATACGGCAGTTAAAAAATCTCGCAGATTGTCTAACGGTAGAAGCCTGAAGAGTCGGGAAACCACCAATGCGGTGAAGGGACTACCTCGATAAATACGCTGGGGTCAACTGGGTCCAGTGAGCCCAATATAGAGTGGCGTGGAAGGAGATGGAGGAGGCCTCTGTCCAGGATTGGACGAGTATAGAAGGGGAAGAATTACGGCATTATGCTTACTGCGATTAACATCACAACATTGCATTTTGTTCAGTGCCTTGGATAAAAGAAGGCTTCTTCGGTCAATTGTGGCAGATAGTTATTGTGATTTTGAGTTTTGATTTATACCTTTTTGGGATGTTTTCCGTTTGGGCGAATCCTTACCTACTGCTATGTTTTGCAATGATATCTAATGTTGCTGTCCTTACTTTGAATGTCACCACTGTCTGCATCATTTTCTACCGCTTAATCTTCTTCTTCTATCTAATGTGGCAATACACTCTTTCGAGATATTACTACAACGTTTTCTAACACTATCGTCAGCCTCACTCAATAATAATATTGTGTTCGTAACACGATTTCTCAGATTTGTCAGGGTTTTTTCTCAAAGTCTTCAGTTCCCAAATTTTCAGCTTGAAATTTTTGGATTAATAAGGTGAAATATTTTGATATTTATTTACATATTTTAATTCACTTGATGTTTGTTACAATTTCCATACATTCAATTTAAATCTCATTCGTACCACCCACAAACTTACGTATGCTCCTGTTTACAAGTTAAGTAATACCTATGTTTAAAAAAATAAATAAAGGTATTTTTTAAATTTTCATGTCTTCTTTATTCTGGCTTATTCATTTTCTAAACTGAGAAGCTTCAGCATCTATTTGCGTAAATTCAGCATTAATAAGTACTGAATAGAAAGTGAATTTTTCAAAATCGACCTTCTTCTATCTCAAATTTCTGTGAGAAAATATCCTCAATACTTGGATTCTTCTGCAAAATCAAGCACACATGACCATAGTATTTTCAGCCTCGGGGCTCAAACACTAAATACCCCTTCAGTCCTCTATTCTTCCTATCTTTATTTGTTCCCCAGACCCCAAATGGAGGTATTGGGAGCCAACAATAGATTTCCATTCCGAGTAAAAAAAAAACAATCATAATATTTATTAACCTTAAAATATAATAGTAGGTATTTAATTTCATCGAAAATCAAAAGCATTATTCTTATTAGTCAGTTGCACGTGGGCGATTGCCCAATTAAAAAAATTAAACCCTTAATTAAAAATGTTTTTTTTTTCGTCTTTCTAATGAACGCGAAGGTATGTAAGTAAGTTATACGATATTTTATTTATTATTTACTCGTTAGAAATAAATAAAAGGTACTTTAAGCCTTGAATATAATATTATGTACATTCTCAAAAATAAATCAAAACAAATTTGAAATAGTCATAGTGGGTAACTACTGCTAGCACGATAACGCTAAAGGCATTTTGTGTTCTCGAAACACATACAAGTGCCTTCCTGCTGAGTATTAAAGACTGGGAGAATAATTAGCGAGACCTAGGTACCTATCTTGAGTTTGAAAAATAGATTTGGAACAAGAGAGGCACTTTTTATGTATGTACAAATTTACACCCAAGAATGATGTAGATATAATTATACATTATGATAAAGCCTTTGACGATGCAGAACTGTTGCATAGAAATAAAATTGAGCTAGATGGGTGCCAAATGGATATGCCATAACATCAGGCACCCGGGTCTGCTCTTTACTATCGTCGAAGGAATGATTGAAGGCAGAAACCACAGTGGCCGCCCCAGGGATAACTACATAGACCAGGTGATCGGAGACATGCGCTGCAGCACCTTCCAAGAAATGAAAAGGTTGGCCAGTGACAGGGAGGAGTGGAGAAGAGTCAGCATGCTTGGTGAAGACCAATCCTAGGATTGTGACTCAAAGAAGAAGAAGATGGGAAAGATATCAATAGGAATCATAACAAAACTCTACTGGAACCAGACTTTCCATGCATGCTAGAATAGAACCCCTCAACCACCTATGAAATTGGAAAAATGCTTCAAACTTTCGCCTACAGCTTTTTTCAATTGGAATTTCTAGCTGAAGTTGGTTGTGCTCAGACTAAATCCGACTAGTTTCGCCGACTAAGCGTTGCATTGGTTATGGTCCCGTGTGTTCAGGTCTGTTCAGACCCTATCTGACACTTAAAAAAAAAGTATTTAATAAATTAAATTTATAAAGTTTTTCATTTTCTCCATTTTTCTCTGTTATCAGAGCAAGCCTCTTGATATCCTCTTACGATGAACAAACAAAAAGGAGACTTTGCAAGATGTTGCATTGAATTGCTGCTATTCTAAAAGATTATCAAACTTTTTGAGTATGTAATGCATATCGATCACATTATACATATTGTTGCCTCGGAAATCCAAAACACCATTTTCATCCATAATCAGATAGCCTTTCAGGAAGTTGGTTTACAAGAAGTAGGTACTTTATCCTATCTAGTGTCAAACGAGACAGTGTTTTATCTCCGCGGTGTTTTCCATTTTCTTAAAAGGATACAAATACCACTATTTTCTTCTTTACCGACTTACTCAAGGAATGCGGAACATTTCATATTATTATTCTTCAAGGATCGAAACGGCATATTGTTCTTCTCGATGAGAGAAGTTGAGTTTTTATGGTGGTTTCCACTTATCTTTTAAATTAAAAATTCTTTATCACTTTTATTAAGAAATGTATTTTAAAAAAAAGTTTATTAATACCCATTAATATTTTGAAGCTATATTGTATGATTAAGTTTTATACAATAGTAGCTTGCCAACGTTACAGTCCAGGCTTACTAACAATAAATATTGAATACGAATTTTTATTATAATATGTACTTAGGTAATACTTTCTATAAACCAATTTAATTATGTCGACTGATGAATCTGTTTTATTTTCCATCCGCATTCTATCAATCGCACCAATTAAAAACCGACAGTTTCTATCGAACGATAATTTAATTTCAAAATAAGAATTGAATTATACCTATTGTAAAAAGCACTATGAAGGTTACCTACCTTAAGTTTTCTAATGTTCCATAACTTTCATATTAAAAAAAAAACTTCTCCTGACAATAGTAAACACAACAAAAAAGAATTAGCGATATTGTTTCCGCCGTTCACTAATGATTCGATTACCACAGAAAACAGAGCTCTATTTCTTTTTATTGAGATTTCAGCAACTAGTGATGGAGTGTTACTTGCGCAAAAAATCTCACTACGTACTTCAATCACTTTTTTTCTCTAAAATTGATAAAAGCCATAGAAAATTTCATTGTTGGTTTCATCTACCTATGCTAATTTTTGATTATTTTTTTTTAAATATTAGGTAGCTAGGCAGCATAAAAAAAAGTTGTACCATGCATCTTACACCTACACATAACCTTGTATAAAACAGTAGTTACGTAGATATTGCGAACCCGCAGGTGTTAAGCGTGGACGATGACGGAAAAATGTTGAGATTCTGGATACATTTGTTAACAGATTATTGTAAAATCCTAACAACAACAACAAAACTCCCTTTTACACCCCACTCAGGGGCATAGGGAGGCAACAAGAGCTTTCCATTGTGCTCGATCTTGCGCAACGTTACCTCCTCTTCCTCCAAAACTCTGACACCCGTGGAAAAATGGAGAAACCTGGAAAACTGAATAAAAAGAGCAGCTAAATGGGCCGGGCATCTGCAGAGATTATCTCAATCAGAGCCACTAGGAGGATACTCAGAGTTGGACGAGTTGGAAGACCTAGCTCAGCTTGGAAGACAAAGTTAGGAAGATTTCGGTACAACTTACGCAGGTGACAATACAAGGTGAGGATACAAGATGAGTGGGATTAAACAGAAGCGCTGTCAAAATGAAGAAAATGGGTTTTCTTAATGTTTATATTGATGAAAAACTCTTTACATAGCAACATTTCAAATTTGAAGTCATGTCATTGTTTTTGAAAGAAAATTTTGAAATAGCCAAAATCAAATATAAATCTCATTGGAAATAGCGCTCGCTCATTCTTTGATAATGGAACCTCAATAATGTTCAAACTCATAATTTAAATATGTAATGGTCGAATTTCGAGCACTGGTCGACAGTAATAATGACTGAGTTTCAAGATACCGATGGATTCTTTCAATATCGGAAAATTGCAGTTCCTTAACTTGATGGAACTTCAATAACAACTGAAAAAAACGAGGACATAAAGATATGGAAGTTGTTTCTTATAATGCATTTTAGATAGTGTATGGAATAAAAATAAAAATAATCCTCGTATTGGAAAAAAACAAAAAGGAGAAAAAAACATATATTCGTATCATTGCGTTCGTATTATTTACTTTATGGTTTTATGAACCTTTTTTCCTCTTTTTCTAATAAATTATTATTAGATATCACACCATAAACAATTCCAACGGTAATTTTTCTCCATTAGTTGTGTGGTGTTTACTTTTCCACGAAGAAGATAGCTATTTTCCGATCAATAAGAACGAAACACACCAAGCTATAATAGAGAATATTATAAAGAAAACACACACGAGTGTAGATAATAATATTATGTTTGAAGGAGTTTCTTCAACTTTTGTCTGACCATATTGGAAACTATACTTTATTGGGGTTATATTAGTGCATTTAAATGGTTTGCAAATTAAGGCCAACATAATAATTATGTTTTTGTCAAAATTTCATATTCTACTTTTATATTTTCTACTAGCTTTCCTGACAGACGTTGTCTTGTGTAGTCCTCACTAATAATATTGATTTCGAATTTGTAATTTATACATAGATACGTTTGATATGTTTGAATGTTAAAAAAAATATTTCTGAAAGCTCTAACAGCCGGTTTCAAAAAGAGGGCCAAAGAACACTTGAGCTAAAGTAACATTGACATTTTAAAGACTCTTTTAAGCTGACACGTTTCATAAAAAATATTCCAGCTAAAGTTTGAAATGTCAAAAAAATATTTTGAAGTTGGTAGCAGTTGGTAGTGTTACCATGAAAATCTATGGAAAACATAGGATGTTTACTAATATTTTCGCGGAATTCTGTTAATCTGTCAATTTCATTTCTCAATAGAGCATCAAAGTACCGTTTTTGTTGTTAATTTATTATTATGGTTTATGAATTGGTAAACGAAATCATTAAACAATAATATTCTTCCCGTTTTGCCATGTTTTCCACCCTATTTTGGTCATTTTGTCCACAGTATCACCGTATACAAATGTTCATTATTTGTGACAGTTAAAGCGCCACGAAATTTTCTATGAACTCCGGTGGTAAAAATTTGAACTACACTAAAGTCGACTTTAACTAAAAATAATAATCAATAACGGAACTTTAGCTAAAAGCAGACAGTCGTTTTGTTGTTATGGAACCCGTTCTTTTTTAAAGGGAGTTTAAAGTCTATTTTATTTCATACATGGCGTTCCATACTAACTTTAATATTATATTTTATTTCTTATGCATTTTTCAACTTTTTAATAGTTATTCTGTTATCCGGAGCGGAGAAGAATCCAATGAACCAAACGGAAGGATCTGTTCGGCCGATCTCGAGTTATAAGTGTTCGCACTAAACCGACTTTCTTTTACATTATAAAAGATTAGGACTAAGTCCAAATCTTCTTGTTTCCTGCGATGCGGGTGTCCTTCCACCTCGTAAAGAAATCTGCTGTTTTTTTAAGGAAGTCTATCAGGAATTGCATTCTCAAGAGACGCCTTCTAGATCTACCTACTCCATCGCACAATTTGTAAATCGCGAGTTCTCTTTATTTATCGTTTCCTAAACTTTTTTCGGAGTGTTGTTCCTGGAATGAGGCTAACGGTTTGCATCTATGTTGTGCGTAAAAGGTTTTTCTCCCATTCTGCATCATTCATTGATTCTATACAATATCAGGATAGGTCTAAATAGTGGTTTATAATTTTTTTCTTTAGTTTCAAAACCTTTTACTTAAATTATCGTTATGACAACAAAAGTAACAGCTTTTCAATCTGCAGCATTAAATTTGTTTTAATGAATCCGGACCAACGCAAAATGTACCATACAATATTCTTTCACACATTTTTGTCGTGCAGAAGGGCTGTTTAGATAGTCGAATCTGGACTTGAGCACGTCATGCTCTTCAATACGCGCGGTGAGAAATATCTTAGGCAACCAACCAAGACCCCAGAAATTAAAAGTTATAATATAAACAAGCGGTAAATGAGTGTCTTTAGTTAAATTTCCATTAATGCGTACCTAATAATACAAAAATGTTAACAAAAAAGAACTGAATACATTTGATATATTTCTGTGTAGGAGATAGAAGATTGTAATATTATATTGTATTTTGTATAGAATGTATTGTTTGTATGAAGTAAAATGGTATTTTGTTATTATAACGAAACCGGTAACAGTCCATTAAATAATAATCTCTTCCCCGGCCATCCGCGCACACATTATATCCGTTATGTTTAATTATTTAAACTTTCTGGTAGCAACCTAACCTCTTATTTTGGAAACAAATGTTATGGTTTTACACATACAACTTATGAATAAACGTCTGATTAAAAAAAAACAATGAAAATGTTTTTAGATGGATATAGTTATTTTAAAAAACTATTGGTAAAATATCACTTTTATTATAATCTAACGTACTAAACGTTTTTGCGCGTAAATTATGGCTGTACACTGTACAGTGTACATTGGTACCTACCTAAAGTTATTATCTAAACAAGTATGGTGAATATTTACTGTAAGTAAAACAATCTTAATTCAAATCATCTATTTACTATTCTATCATCATGCAAGGTTATAAAATTATCTGTTTAAGTTTACTATTCTATAATATATCATCATGCAAGGTTATACCAATATAAGTTATATTATATAACTTAATATTAGTTACTCTGTTATCCGGAGTGGAGAAGAATCCATTAAATCACACAACGGAAGAATCTGTTGAGCCAATCTCGAGTTATAAGTGTTTGCACAAACCCGACTTTAATTTATATTAGAGATGTATGTTGACTAAATGAGCTGTATTTGCATATTATGGGCTAGATTTATATTTTAGATAGATTTTTATATTCAGGACTTCATATATATTTATATACTAGCGGTCTGTCCCAGCTTCGCATGGGTAGATAGGTATTAAAAAAATCAGTTTTCTTATGATCTTTATGCTATGTTAATCTGGAATAATGTAGCATTCTAATGGTTCCCTCCCGTCCGGATCATACCCCAGTGACGCCTATATCTCTGCCCCATTTCAATTACATTTTTTTTAATAAAAGAACAGTTATTGTGGCATAACTATAATAATTAGACATATGCTGTCGCGACACTTTTTGTAGATAATTATGTCTTCTACAAAGTCGTAGTACATTATTTTTATTCAATCATCAATAGTTTTCGCAGCGTACGTGATGTAAAGAATGTTTTAGGTAATTTTTTTACACCTTCGGTTACATTATTGCAGTTTTAGTAAATATCCCAATTTTTTTGAAAATTCAATATAGCCTATGTTCACCGCAGATAATGTAGCTTCCCAAAAGTGAAAGAATTTTTCAACTCGGTTCAGTAGTTTCGGAGCCTATTCAATGCAAACAAACAAACAATCAAATCATTCCTCTTTATATATTAGTATAGAGTACCTATAGATCAAGTACTGAAATTTTTCATTTATTTAGATCTAAAATGTGTACCTACTTTTGTTTGTAAGGCTATGTACAGACTGATGAATTTCCATGTGTCAATGCAGATTTAGACATTATCATGTACCTATAAGCTTTTTTTACTTTTCATACCTACCTACATACAATAAAAATCCCAAATTAAATTGTTTAACCATATTCGTCATGTATAATACGATCATATGCATGGATGATGAACCTATGTACATTGCACAGGAAGACACATTTTTATATTACGTTCAAAGTACTGAATTCTTCAGAATATAAAACGTTCTGGGTTATTACATACATACATAGGTACATATCTCAGAAGCTCCATAATGAAGAAGCCGTCACATCTGTCGCCAATGTGATATTTTAATTCAAATTTGCATTCTGCCTTATAAATTGAGGAAACAAAATTATATACAAGACATTCTGTACCTTCTGATTCGAGGGAAAATTTTAGTTTCTTCCTGGCATGCCTCTACTGTCTTAGTAATATAAAATTTAATCAAATATTAAAGATGTTGCAACCGCAATTAAAATGAGGCAAAGAATTTTAACTGAGTGATTTTGCAATAGGCAAATAAATAAGCCGACTCGGTTTCCAAGAACACCCACTTTCTTTCATACACGACAAACTTTCCTGGAGAGATAATAGATATAGCCTTGAAGAGTTGTCGCAAGCCCGAAGTAGCTTAAATTTGTTTCTTTGAGTAGTCATGGTATTTTTTGGGCGATTTATTTTAAATTTTCAATATATTACCGACCTCGGTAGCCTAGTTGTATTGGAGTGGACTTCAGATCCGAGGTCCCTTGTTCGATTCCCGGTCGAGTCAGAGTTTTTCTAAGTGTTTTTTCACTTGAAATTTCTACCCGGGGTTGGCCTGTCTCAGATTGGACGGGACCGGTTGACTGGAAAAAATTGCCTCAGGCAATAAGTACCGCCGGCTATACTGACACCTTTGTATAGAAACGTGTTACCTATATTATTATATTATTATTACTTACCTATGTATTGTGTAAGTACCTACTTGTTTTTTTTTCACTAAGAATCGTCCATATTATTTAAAGAACAAAATACATTTTAAATTTATTGCCGTTTTCCTGTGTATCTTTAAGCTTTTTATACTGAAGTTAAGTACCTACTCATTTTTAACTTTATACAATTTTATACGTTTTTTTTTAATAGTGAGGCGTTTGTTTAATTAAAAAAAAATTAGGTATTTTAGTAGGTTTTTTCATGTATTAATTTATTTATTTATTTTCATTTATACATAGGTTTTATCATACGTTTAAATTTGTACCATAAATTTAATTTCAGCTTGAAGTAAATCAAGGAAAATAATTAATGTAGAAAATGTTAATAAACAGATATTTGTTTGACGAAATTATATATATAAAAAATCCCCTTTTGGTTGAATTTTAGTAGAGGTATCTATGTATAGTACCTACTTAGTGGAATTCTAAACATAAAATAATTTTCAATAAGAAAGTTTTTTTATCCCTGGCAGAATTATATTCTCTTCGTGGAAATATTATTAAATAATATAAGGTTTTAATTATAACCTTTTATAAAAACGTAATTCTTTGGAAATACTTGGCGAAAAAAAAAACTTTTAGCCCATTATGAACAATTTATTTTTATTGTCGCGTATTTTCAAAATTTAATTCGGCGTAGTTTTGAAATATGTTTCTTCTTAACCATTCAATTTACATTTTCGAAAAAGTTTTCGGGTCCCCGAATCGTTAATTACTTTGAAGATAAAAAAGAATAAATTACAATATCTTCTACTTACGTGTTGTTATATCACTGAAATTTTCAACAAAAATTCAATAGATTAAAATGTTACGTACCTTTTCGTATTTTCCTTAGACATTTGATGGTAGGTATTTTATTATTATTTTTTTATATGTATAAATGAATCGCTGCTGTCTCAAAGTGAACACAAATACTTACACTCTTTGACTCCTTCATAGTACTCTACTTAAAGCACGTGTCTAAACAGAGGAAGATGATCGGCATCTGGGATCGAACTCATGACCTCCGAAAGATACCACTAGTCTACCAACAGCTTCCTTGTAGTTTGGCCTGGTGGCGCTTGGTAGTAGGTAGTTTATCTTAGAGATTTAAAAATAAAAAACCCACGAGTGTTCAATCGTAAATGTTTGTTAATAAATATGTTGTACCTACTACAAATTGAATATTGTATTTGTTACATTTTATGATTTTTACATCTGCAAAAAGATATATAATATTTAGCTAAATCAACTCTAGCCAAAAAATCTTCACTATATTGGTGCATCAAAGTAAAAGAGAAGATTATGGTGCCTTTGACCAACGGTTCCTAACTTTTAGTAGCGTAGCGTTTTATATGCTGTCAAGAGAACTTCTTTCCTAATATAAGTCTTCTTATAATAGATAGAAGGTAACAGAGAACAAACTGATGAAAACTAAGAAGGTTTGAAATATAGTAGCAAAAAAGATCAGATATCAGAAGTTTTACAGCTTAGTGCCACCCTAACCAATGTAACCAAGTTTAATTAAAATTATTCACAAACGAAAATATTAATTCATTAGTTGCTCTCCGGTTTTTTTTTCAACGAAGACTCGACTTTACCTTGTTGCTTCGTTATCCCAACATGCCTTCCATTAATTTAACTTGTAATTCTAGGACCAAAGTACACTTGGAATAAGTATTATTATTATTATTTATACAACTTCATTAAGTTAATTTTCATAAGAACGGGGATATTTTCTTACCCTCTCTGTGGTTTTATTAAGTAAGGCGGATACTAGTCGAGTCCAAGAACAATAATCTTAAACTAGGCAAAACTGTTGATCAGTTTTGCGCCGGAACATTTGCGCGTGTCTGTAGACTAACGTGTCTTATTCCTTTGAAAAGGGCTTTTTTTATGTCATGCGATGTATCAACGAGAACTTGGACGCTGTTAATTATGTTGTCCCTGTGTTTATCGACTTGTCAAAAGCATTTGACACCGTCAATCACGAAGTTCTCTTAAAATCATTACACAATCTGGGATTAAGAGGCAAGGCTCAGCTGCTAGTAAAAAGTTATCTCGTGAACAGAAAGGCAAAGACGTCGGTTGATTGTATTATGAGTGAAGAATGTTACATTATTCCCCGGCTCGGGTAATCTTTGTCTAGGGGTAGAGATGGGGCATAATCATTGTGTCGGAGAAATGACTAAGAATGCAGTTTATGGTAAAATAATAAAATTTATTTAAAACTTACATAATATAATTAAGGCAAATGCCCAAAACTTACAACTAAACTTAAAATTAAAAACCATTAAAACTAATATTAGAATTATCCGAATCATTTATTTTCACAATCCGCGCGGTAACAGTCCATATTATTAATGTCCATTAAAATCACATAAAAGTCTTTGCGCAACACTAATTTAATAAATAACAATAGTTCTAAAATCGAAATCCACGCACACGCACGTGGAGGAGGATAAATCCTCCTCTCTCCTCCACCAAAATGGTTTGGTCGTCACCCCATTATATAGTCGTTTTACACTTCGTTCCAAAATTCCACTTCCTCGCAACGCACGCCAAAACGATCTGTCCGACCTGCGCGTCACCGCTGCCCTCGGCCAAGCTTGCTACCCCCGCGCATCCGTGTGACCTCCACCCCTATTGATCTTGAGGGTGGCAGGTAGATACGATGTAGGGGCTGCAGATGTTTCAGCAGGCGAAAAATATCGTTACAAGAACTGAAGATCGATTTAGGGGTTCCACAGGGATCCATCCTAGGACCTTTGCTCCAGGCAGGTCATGTGGCGCGTATGTCTGGTGGAGCGTGGGTAGGCCCCAGACAAGATGGTCTGACGGCATTAAAAGAGTAGCAAGAGAGTCGAGTTGGACAAATATTTATGAGATGGACTTGGCTGGGACATGTGTTAAGGATGCCGAATGACAGTTGGCCGAGGAGAGCGCTGTTCTTCCTCCCATCAGAGTCCCGAAGACGAGGAAGACCGTCTCACACTGTGTTCCGCTCCTTCGAAGCAGAGCTGAGAGACATGGACATGGTGTGGGAGGAGGTCATAAACATTGCGTAAGATCGAGCGCAATGGAGAGCTCTTGTTGCCTCCCTATGCCCCTGAGTGGGGTGTAAAAGGGAATGTTGTTGTTATTATAAGTCAAGAGGGAGGCCTTTGTTTAATACTGGACACAGGAAGAAGGCTGAAGTAAATAAGTGAGAATTGAAAGCAATATCACCATATTACAAAACTACGAATTTCGTCCAATTATTTTTTAGGTAACCAAATTATTTGAAAACTAACAACATTTGCGAAAGAAAGTAATCATTTAAGTCTTTTCTTTGCAATAATTTCCAAATCGCAACAATTTTTTAATAGTAGAAATCTGATGGGCGCATTTAATGTCACTCCTGAACCGCAAGACGCATGGAACACAGCGTGGAGTCGGATAGGGTGCAAAGAAAATATAATAAGATTTGGGGAGAAAATTGAATTTGTTACCGTTCGCTGCTGGAACATTTATGGTTCGTTTCATGTAATTTTCCTTCCGATTTATTTATTATAATCCGGGAACATTCGGTCGATCATCTTCATGATAATAACATGAACAAAAAAAATATCTGCTCGTTAGTCCTTCAAACCGAAAATATTTTATTTTTTTGAAATTATATTTACGATAATGCCAATTATTGTACCTCATTAGATCCTTAAAACTCCTTCAACTTGAATTAATTCATAAATACATTTTTTCTACATAAATTGAAATTGGTACCTACGTGGATATTTTTATTTTTCTTAAAAATGTCAGAATTAACCCACACGTATTGTGATTCACGAAAGACAGAATTTTTAATGAAAGCACTGTCTTGAATGGTTGAACCGAGAAAGTTTCTTATCTTAATCTTCGACTATAATAATAAAAAAATTTAATTACCTATTTTAAGAATTATTGACGCAATCCTGTTAACATGGGTGTGGAACGTGGACATGGACAAAAAAAGAAGAATGTAGTATAAATTCAATAAAGATGAGATGTCTACGAAGAATAGCTGGAAAACTCTGTGGGATATGGAAATAATGAAAATATTATGAAAATAGGTATGTGGTATGGAATAAGTGTTGTGACAAAGATGAAACTCAATAAGTTGAAATGGTGTACCCAATATTGTGTAAATAATGGAATCAAACAAAATTCATAAAGTTGAAAGGTAAGAAAGGCCGTGGCCGACCCAGAATGAGGTGGATCCAACACATGGAGGTCAAGTATTTTAGGAACTGTTAAAAATCATAATTACAGGTTATAATACGTATTTTAAATATTGTAAAATTGTTAAAAAAACAAATTGTTAAATTGTAAAGAAGTATTGAATTAGTTGTATTTTCTTATCCTCTTCTGGCCTGTTGATAAAACTGTAACTACCTGCTGTTGTTTTTTTGTTTCTTATACTTTTTTTCTTATTATTGTTTATTTTATCGTATGGTCTACAGTACATCACATCTTAAGTTATTCAGAATAATAGTCATTAGGTAAAATAATATTCCCTCAATGTTTAGCTGTCAGATGCGGATACCGGTTCCGATATATCTCGTCATTATAGACCCTGTGAAGGGTCTGGAGTATTTCGCTTCATTTTATTTCAATGACTATTAAATGAAGTGACGCAACAATATTATGAAGAAATACAATAAAGAAAAGTAATCTTAAAATATTTCAAAAAAGGATCACATGTTTGTGTAAATTGGGAATACACTAAACTTGTGATTGCTGTCACTCTTTCGCATATTACACGAAAGAGTGATGCAAAAAAAGATCGAGATCTCGCTACACGGCCTAAGTGGGTGACGTCACTCTGATTCTGCCTCCTGGCCTGCCAATGCGAGAGAGACATCAAATCTCGAAGAAGAGACACTGGTATATTTACTAACCCTTTTTGACAGCCGTTATATTTTAATTTTCTCCCGTCTGTAGGTATGTAGGTACCTACTTGTTCGGATAATATTAGTATTGGCGCCTTACGTATGCAAAGATTAATATCATTTAAATTTAATTAGTTTGCTTGAATTAATTTCTAATTAATATACATTAGAAAATGGTGGCGGATTGTGTGTATGTGTGTGTAATAGGAACACTGTTTACGCTTATTGTTGTAAATTGAATACACAAATTAATTATTGTTGTATGCATTGGGTTATACAGCGCGCCCTTTATCTACAGTTGAGCTCAGGATCGAGATAATCCCTCATTTGAGAATACCACTATTTTGAGCTAGGCAGAAATAATCGTTTTCTTACCTTAGATGATTAGGAGTTTAACTAACAAACGCAACACATCGATATCTTTAGGAATAGGAAACTTTCAAAGAATCATCGAAAGGAAACCAAGAGGTGACACTGAAATCTTCTTAAAACTATACACGAAATCTATTTATTTTAGAACAATTTGATGATTATATGTTAAATCGGGGTTGGCCTTTTGCGATGTTGGTTCTCATTTATCTATCAATCTCTCTGGTAGTCTCTCTGGGAATCGGCTTCCAAAGGAGTGGTCGTGCAATATAATGGATTCTAGATGAGTGGTCGTGCAATGTAATGGATTCTAGATGAGTCCATTCTCCTCATACGTGGATGTCAGAATCTTCTTATTTAGCTTCGCCTTTCCCATCTCAGGGAAACAAACTCAATAGATACCCACAAACTGTATTGGGACATTAGTTGTTATGCCTGCTTAAATGGAACGTTAAAGTTATACCTGTTGAACTCAGTAGCCTAGTGGTATAAGCGTCTACGTCTGATAACAAGGTCCCGAGTTCGATTTAGTGGGGTCATAATTTTTCAAAATGTTTTTTTTTATAATATATATTGTATGGAAACCGTTGGCTACAATAAATTGCATCAGACAATACGTTCCGCCGGCTGTTCTTACACCTTTGAATAGAAAATTGTTCATTTATTAATAACCAGTTTTCCCGACAGACGATGTCTTAGCTAGGAAACTATGAATATTGAATTTGAACTTGTATAATGATAAATAGATTAGGTACTTTTTAACTGAAGTGATTCTACTAATAAAAACATTCTACTGACAATAGATTACACAACAACAACAAAAATCGCAAAATTAGTCCAGTCGTTCACAACTTCACCAGCGATGCCTGAGGAAAATAGAAAAAACGAACGAATAAAATTGGATATAGGACCTAAATGAAATATAATATTATTCGAAAGGATTTCCGTTTGAAATTATAACAAATAATGTGTTAACTTGTTATGAACTCGTGAATTATTTTACCTCTGATAATTGGGGCACTTTTCTCTCATTAATTTTTGCGGCTCACCACCGATACTTTGCTAACGGTGCCGGTGTTTGAACAATCGCTATGTACCTACCTAGATACCTGCCTGAAGTATATTCATTCCTCTGTATGATGTAATCATACGGTAAAGACATCATTTTGCAAAATATTTCCTCTCCCGTTCATTATCATCAGATATGATAACATATAGGATTGGACTAATTACACACGTATTGGGTTCAAAGGTGAGTCCAATCATATTATGTAAAACTAGTTTTATTTCAAAGATTACTTTTTTTTAAGTTATATAGAACGATTTGAGTTATAATATTATTGTTATTTCATTACAAAATCTGCGTTTTTTGTATTTTTGTGTGTGTCGAATGCAAAACTTTTACTTAAGTAAAGTTATCCAATCCAATCCAAACTCACTTTACGCCCCACTGAGGGGCAAAGGTAGGCAAGAAGAGTTTTCCATTGCGCTCGATCTTGCGCAATGTTAATGAACTTCGCCCACACCATGTCTTGAGTTTCTCGATCTCTGCTTCGAAGGAGCGGGACACGGTATGAAAGAATGGTAGAAGTAATGGGCTCACGCAGGGTGCGCTCGCGTATAGCGTCGTTCGTGATGCGGTGGTACCATCTTACATCCGAAATTCTTCGTAGGCACTTAATTTCGAAAGCGGACATTGGTCAGGTGCCAGGACTCATACTCATACAGAAGAATGGGCATACTAAAGTTATACAAAAAAATAATTTGTTTTCCACTTTCTTTTGGGGCAGGCTGAGTATATAAGTACCTACTTGGTATCTAAAGATGTGCTTATATTCCATTAGGAGATTATTTTTTTAAACAAACTGTCTTTAACAACTGATGTCAAGATAGTTGTAATTCGGTCTGTCCCAGGGAACCTCTCATCAAAACAAGGTCTATTTAAAGAGAAAGAAGAAGAATTACTGAAATGCAGACGGGTCGGGAATTTTTTAGCCGGTGAACAAGTCTGATGAAAATTATTTAAATTCTGCTAAGAAAAATCAATTTAAAATTGTAGTAGGTATTTTAATTTATTCGCGCTCGTACAAAATTAATCCCTTATAATATTTCAGGTGTGGTGACGGGCTACAGAGCGAAGCAACTGCTGTTGATATATTCTTCTGATTCGCGGTGAAATGCGCGAAATTAATTAAAAGATGTGGCCCGGTTTGTTTTTATTAATACCGTGTTATGCTTAGTCCACACTGAGCAACAAATAGTTGGCAACAAAATATTGCCTAGCTGATACTTGTTGCTGTAAATGAATCACAAATTGATGGATACACGACGTGAACTTTTTTTTTTTTTTTTATATGACTCAGCATGTACTTACCTATTCATAAAAAAGTTTGAACAAAAATTTGTTGTTTTTTTTTTAAGGGGTATTCTTACGCTAAAAATCATTATGTTTAGGTGAAACACACAAATTCAAATTAGTTTTAAATTAATCTTCACATTTATTTAAGAAACCTAGGTTCGTCCTGTCTATAAATATAGTATTTTTTAGTAATGAATAAGGTTCATTCAATAAAACGAAATTTTCTGTTTCGTATGTTGATGACTCACCGATGAAACAAGTAAAATCGATTAAATATAGTGGCTCCATTCTGCTCCTAAGCAATTAATTCATTCAAATCCTCCTTTATTTTCTTTCTAACCTATTTATAATGTTATTTATAAGGTTGAGATAGTGCAATTAAATACAGTTTTGATCCGTCTGGAAAACAGAGTTTATGACATTTTTATTCCTCTCATAAACAATACTATTAATTACTAATAATGTTAGTAGAACGTAAAACAGAGAAACGACAATAATTGTGTTGTTTTTTTTCTCAATTTGTCTCAATTATTGTTTGATATATTGTTATTATTATTATTCCATTGTGGTGCATGTCAAGAAATTTATTGTTGTTATTATTTTTTGTGTAGCATCTATTTTTGCTGCTGTTGTTGCTAATATCATCTTGTTTAATTTTTATGTATCCTTATTATTTTTTATAAGGCATTATCACCGTGTGTTGTGAAATAAATAAGTAAAAATGTCAAATAAATATGATAAAAATGTGAGAGATTGCTTCGGCTATAATGCCGTCATTGCCACTATTTTTATATAGTTTATTTATACACCATTTTTTAATTTGTGCATAAATAATTTAAAAGATGAATACAGATGGGTAATTTGGTGCAAAGTATCCTTAAACTGCAAATATTTGCTTCTAAGCTTGAACTTTTTCGTGAATTACCCTGCTGAGCTCATACATTTGCAATATCAAACTGCGGGGCTAGAACGAGTTTAATCGAAAGCAAATTGCACGCTAATAAGCGCTCATTAGCGTGCAAATGGTGTTCGAAAATCAAACGATCGAATCATTCGATCATTTTTGTATGGAAATTTTTCGATGATCGTTTCGATATTCGATCATCGAAAACTTATACAAGTGGTACTAGTGTGGACGCACATTATTGTGAAGGTGCAACTAAATAAAATTGAAGCAAATTTATTTGTTGCCCAGTGTGCACGTAGCATAAGAGTAATGTACAGACAAACAACGCCATCCATATCAGTGCGTAGGCTCCACCAAACAAACCTACCCAACTACGTTTCGTCTACACAAAATGGCGCACGATTTTAATTACCTATCATTATAATACGCCTTTCCCACTAACGAGCGTTACCTTCGCAGGTAGCTCTAATGAAGCCAACGATACCTCGATTTTTTACCCTTTACCCCTCCAATTTGTTTATCTGCAAACAAAAATAAAACACGTTTGAAAAAAGAAACAAATTAAAACTAGGTAAATGAAGAAAAAAACAAGAGTTTTAAACAAATGAATTCAGCATCAATTCACTTTTAATTTTGTAATGTTACCCTAGGTGTTGGGTGTTTAAATTGTAAGGTGGTTGATTCTTTAAGAGTTCCATAAAACCTGTATTCTAACAGTTCTATAAAAACTGTATGAAGAACTGTAAGAGTACTATAAAAACTGTATGAAAAAAGTGCGTTAAACAACAGTTCCGATAAATAGTCATAATGCATCCAAAATTATCCGCTATCCTATCAATTTAAGCGAAGCTCACAGGATCGATAGGTCCTACGTAGAGTATCGTAAGTTGAAAATGACAACTTTACAGGACGGCCATTCAAAGGTTTGAAATGATACAATTATCTAGAAATTAACATTAGAGAATTGAATTTTTGAACAGCGCTAAATAAATACCGATATTTTAATTTTGTATGGTCAGTTTTTCATAATTATTAATACTTTTGGTAGAAATGATCTTACGATATTTTACTACGGCTTCTTTTTGCACAAATATATCGTATCTTACACATAGCATAGTGTACGTTGTAACCAAATTATATTCGAATATCGTATGTCATACTTATCATATTTTACTACGAAATTTTCGAAAAATTTCTTGTCGTATCTAACACTTTTATAAGATTACTCTGTAATTATTGTGAAATAAATTATCGTATCTATTTGTGAAATATGTTGCGATAATTCCAAACGTATTTGTTCCCTTAAAAGTACCTAAATTTATTTTATAGGACTAAGAATAAAAACTTTATTACCGAATGCATTTTTGTAGTAAATCTTAGGAGTGCCACGCTTACTTACCTATGCGTTTATATAAAAAATAAATTAATTAACACTTTTCTATACAACGATCTCAGTATAGCCGGAGGAACTTATTGCCTCAGTTATTTTTTTCTAGTCAACCCGTCACGTCCAATCTTACACATGCCAACCACGGGTAGTCACTTCAAGTGAATAAACACTTATAAAAACTCTGACCCTACCGGGAATCGAACCCGGAACCTCGTAATCTGAAGTTCACGCCTATACCACTAGGCTGCCGAGGTCGGCTCCTAGCGTGTGCTGGTATACAAAAGGATAAAATCCTTTTGAAAATACCGAAAGTACTGACACTGTTAACAATGTTCTTAAAGATAATAAGACTTTTTAGATAATCTACACAATTGTGAAGCGATATTTTTTTTGTAAATCTAGGGTAAGGTTAACAATGAATGATTTGAATAACAGTTGTAAAAGTAGAAAGCAATAATAATAATAATTGTGTGCATGCCGACAAAAATATTTAAAAATAATACAAGGATTAATTTTATTGCCGTAACACCTTATCGGCATGTCTAGACTCTTTGGGTTTTAATAATAAAACAGCATTGTATATTTTTGCAAACTAAACATTCAACAAAAGTCACTTTTAAACAATGCGAGATAAAATTTTTGTTCTTCAATATTGCTTTATGATTTTAACACTTTATGTACTTACTTTCGAAAAAAATATGGGCTCACCCAAAGTGAATACAAATACACTTTGACATCATTCACATAAAGCAAATCTTTTGTTGCGAAATGAGAAGAAAGGTAGTTAGCATTGAATTGGGGATCGAAACCATGCCCTTCACAACGAAAGTCGGCGACTAAAGACCTAGGCATCAACGACTTGACCAACAATGGTACCTCTATGGTAATGGAACATTATAAAAGGATATTCGATTTCAAGATAGATTCTTTAAATTTTATAAACCTATATCATGTGTGTCATTGTTCACGCTGATCTTCCTTTGAGATGGAAACGTTTTTATTGTTTAACTAGAATGTTTTTTGCAATAGTACGACTCAAATAATGACTCCAAAAACTATGCGATCGCACACGCTGACTTATTATTTTAGGTTTGTAATAAATACTTTTCGGAAAATCAGGGATTGATCATTTAATTCAACGAGAATTTAGGAATATATTATTCCATATTTGAAACTTCGTCAATTTAATTATCATTTTTATCTATTTTGTCTTCATCTATTTATTGAATACAATAAAACAGTTGTATGCGGAATGTTATGCGTTTGGAAGAAGAGAAAGAGGTTCGTTTGGATAGGAAAGAATAGAAGTCCGTACTCTCTGCCTACCAATTTCGGGAAACGACGTGATGGGTAATAAAAAAAGAGTTTACTTAGATACCTATTACGAGTACGAACTGTGAGTATTTGAACAAAACATATCCCCCTTATAGAGACAACTCTCGTATTCAGGAGGAAGGAATAAATCTTACCTACGCATTTTTTCCACTTAAAACACCTGTTACTCTCGGTTACTGGAGTTGATTTGTTCGAAATCAGTGTATTTCAGAGAAATCATATCTTAATATGATATTCGATATAGTGCTTTTTTTAAATAAACAGGTGATAAATACTGCAGTAGATACTTTCTTCAACGTCTTGATACTTTCTTCAACGTGTAGATTTACAAACCACGCATTTCTTCCGGAAATGTAAATTTCAACTAGTGAAGGTACTTACCTATGTTTAAGAACTTAGATATAAAAAAGAATATCTAAATATTTAAAAATAAACAAACTTATGGATGTTGCATGTACCTACTCTTCTTTGAGCTTTTGTCATCCTTGTTAGCTCAAGGAGATCGTCCATCAGAACATTTATTTCACTTGATTCGGTAACAAAAGGCAAAGGAGATTCTAAGAGAGTATAAAAAACCTTAATTTATGCGACTATTTAAAAGTTTTTAAGTGTAAAATGTCTTATGTTTAAAATACCTAATCGCGTATAATGTGGTAAGAATAACATACAACAAAAAATGTCCTAATACTCCGATGTAAATTATGGTAAGATATCATACCATATCGTTTTCAATTCCGCTTTCCGACGTAAATTATTTTACAGTACACTTACCATATTTTGTTTTAATGCCTAAGCCATGTAAAATATTCTAAGTTCTTCATACAATTATTTACGTCGTTGCATAATTGAAATTACTCAATCAATATATTTAATAATTCGTATTAATTGGGAAATAGATCAGTGTAACACATGAATAATGAACAGATTACCCAAGTTACGAACAAACATATTTTCTGTGAGTTAAATAATATTATATTCCAAACAGCGGCATAAACTTTATTTCAAATTTGCTATTTTTATTGTTTTTTTTTGGCCAACTCATAAAAATGCTCTTAAAGTGAACAAAAGTCTTATTGAAATGTGCGCGTACACACGGCAACTAATTTCTTAATAAATAAAAACAAAATAATAGATGATCCATCTTTTGTTAAGTCGAACGTCGTAAAATATTGTAAAGAGAAGTTACGATAGGGGTGCACAGGTAGCCACACAGCGTGTATTGTGTCCAGAGACAATACAATGCTATACGTGGGACTATTTTTTCAAAAGTGATGATACCATAATTGACGTGTATCAAAAAACATATTTCTAGTATCGATATCAACTTTCTGTTTTGGGAAGTGATAAAATACATAAAATGAAGCATGTTTCCGTTAAAACATGAAAAACGCAATTCTGTGGGATACCATAACTTACGTAGGACCGATCGAGATATCTTTAAGAAACTACAATGAAAACATGAAAATTTAGATATTATATATGCAATATTTGGAGGGTTTGTGTATTTACGTAGTGAAAGTTCATTATTATGAATTAAATAACACACAGTTGCACTTTCACAAAATTTATATTGAATCTCGAGCGCTTTCGTCCAACTCACGCAGACATTGTCAAGAGACTCCAAGAGTCTCTTGACAATGTCTGCGTGAGTTGGACGAAAGCGCTCGAGATTCAATATAAATTTTGTGAAAGTGCAACTGTGTGTTATTTAATTCATATTATATATGCATTGCAAGAACTTTATTTTATACACTCAAATAATTTTATTCTGATTCCACCTATAGGAATTTTTCTTATTTCTTGATCAAAATAAATTCGTTGGCTCGAGTTTATGCTATTTTGTTTGAAATCACCCGCGAAATATAAAATTTTAGTTAGGTAAAGCTAAACTTATTAAGCGGAAGTGTTGTAGAATCGCCCTAAAGGACAGTTATATCATTTTTATTTATCAAAAAAATGATTTCATGAACAATTTTTAGTCATACCTATTATTAATGTTTTGTATTTGTATTTGCTTATAATAAGCATATAAGCATCCTTTATTCAAATTTTTCAATTATTTCTGAGGTTCTGAGCTGGCCCTATAATAAACTCGGACTTATATACCATAAGATTGTGTAATCGCAGGTATTGCGCGAGCACGCCTCTTACATTTTCATTTTGCTTTTGGTTAAGTATTATATAATTATTTTTTCCTCATTGTGGACTGTAAATCACCCGCGAATCCTGCGATTGAAGTGTATGTACCTACAATTATATGATTCAAGTGGCTCAAGTTATTTTGTATTTCTAAAGTTATTCAACTTTGGTAGTAGCTGTTATTCCATCAAACCAAAATATCTCCTCAGTCTGTCTGTCTTTTGGTTACAACGTAGACTTCACAGGGAAACAACTAGCAAACAATTCGTATCAAATTCCAATCTATACCTTTGAAATTATTTCAATGAAACATTTTTGGCTCACGGAAATTTCAAACAATATTATTTCACATGTACCTTAGAACCTTCATACCTAATATTATTAGTTTCAAAAAGATTATTATTTGATATTTTTGTTTTTCAATGTTGTTCAAATGATTATTAGGCGTTTTGTATTTTTATAGTACGGAAATCTGAAATGATTTTACCCTTGTTTTTGATTCAGTTAAATCTGTAAAATCCTTATATTATCGGGTATGGAATTACATCATGAAAAGTAATGATATTATCTACATTTTTTATAATAGCTCAGAAAAATTATCATGACATATAAGTATATTTTTATGCAGGTCTCTAAATACAAATCTTCTGCTGTTCAAACTTTTTAAATTAATTAATACATTAATACATTCTAACCGTAATATGGCTGCACACAGATTTCACAAAGGCCTTTGATCGTGTCAATCATGAGAGCGTGCAAGTCCTGCAGTTCGTTAAATATGAATTTAAATAACCTAATGCAACAATGGTGTGGTAATGGATAGTTTAAGTCTCCACTCTTGCTTTGCTCGCTTGATTTTAAGCAACATAACATCATATTTTATAAAAGTATTTTGTTATATAAAAACGAAATTTGAATATTTTATAGTAAAAATGTACGAACATTGTTTATGATATATCGGATTTTATTACAATTTTATGGGGATTATTTTGAAATTGCCGCAGAATGGTAGGTATTTGGGAATCATTATGAATGAGTATTGACATGACACAAGTTATGTCTGTCATTAAAAGGGATGCTGATAAAAAAATTGTTATCAGGGTGAATTATTACCTGAAGAAAGGTATTCCATAAGCTAAATTCAATATTTGCTCAACATAACTCATCCAGTGTAGGAAACGGACGTCGAAAAATACAAACGTTGGGGTTGGGGAGGGATGTAATGTCGGTATTTTAGAAAATAAATCAAACAACCATTATTACGATTTTTTCCCTTATATTTGCATACCCAATTTTCCAATCATTCGATTGCCATCAAAATGTAAAATACGCGAATAAATGATAGCCTCGGATTTTATTTTTATTTATTGGATTTTTTGTTGTTGTATTTTCACATAACAACGGCTAACACTTACTGAGGTATATTAGGTATTTTTTTATTCTTGAATAGGGTTTGTAATCTTTGTCCAGAGTGCCGTTTGAATAGAATGGTGCTTCATTGGTGTTTGACAATCACAATTCAATAAGCATCAATGAAATGGTTATTCTGAAAGAGCATTTAAGAGTTCTTTATAGTATTTCTATGGAAAAACACAACAGTCCTGTCAAATGCGCTGTCAAAAAGTGTATAGCCCGCGCAATAATAATTATTGACTCGCGGTGGTCAATTTCGGAACTATAAAGTTATATATGTACAATAGATCACTGCGCCATTCCCGCGTGATAGATAGAGTGGTGATTTCTACAAAATATCACCATGTCAACATAAACAACGGATCATAAGGCCGACATGCATTCACTTATCTCCTGCAATTTTACTGCGCAACTCGCACTCGCACATACACTTGCACTGTGTGGATGAGCCCTTAATTGAAACAACACCAAAAAAGCTCTTGCGTAGAACTCGGTTGATTGCCAGTAGTTACACAATTGTTTTGTTGGATTAAATGCACTCAGAACAGGTAGAACTGTCAAAATACGCAACAACTATTGGATATGATGAATTATTCTAATAGAAGTTTTGGCTTTGAACTTAATCGGTTGCCAGTAGTTACGCAATTCATGTGTTGAATTAAATATTTTCAGAATAGATAAATGTCAAAAGTCTCAATAAAAATTGGATACGACGCCACTCACTCACCTGTTTTTCTTTCAGAATAATAGTCAATAACTGATATGGTTTTTAGACAACAAGTAGGTACGAGTATGTATGTAGATGATTAAAACGTTTTTGAACAATCAACACTACAAACGTGAAAGTAATGACTGTATTGTTTTAAATACTAACCTATCCTTTAAACCCCTAGAAAAGGGCATTGCGGTACCTGCGTAATAACATGGTTTACGATAAGAAAGGACAGGAAGTAGGAAGAGAAGTAAAGAGAGGACACAAGAATACATCCCAATTATACTCGTATATTACAAGTAGTGTAAGTTTAATGGTATTATGATGTGGAAACAGACCCATCAACATAACAAACCCATTAAGATCCTCGCCAATTACTATTGTTGGGTTGGTACTTCCAGGGTATGAAACAAAAGCCCTTTGTACGGCATTAAATAATGGTAATGACGGCAATTTTTATAGAATTTCACTTTGAATTGCCTCTTTATAAAATACTAGCTGACCCGTCGAACTTCGTATCGAAATAAATAATAAAGGTATTTTAGGTTTTATGTCACATACCTAGCTGAAATTCGTTTTTAGTTATACTTACAACACGGATGACCATTTACTGGCATTAGAAAAAGCTGTATACTAAGCTGCATTCATTGTGTCTGAGTAAATTTTTACATAAAAAAAATCTTAACCTATATAAAATGTAAAAAAAGAATTTAGGTCATTATTTTCGATATTTTAATAGTTATTCTGATCAGTTAAAATGATATTGATTGATCAAATATAGTGGAAATAATTAAAAAGCTTACTTAAAGCAATACCTATCATTTTTTTCATATATATCTTCAATTTTAACCTTGTCAGACGTGTTTCAATTTGTTTGTTTTTTTTTTCAATTAAGTAAATAATGGTAGATCATAAGTAAATTATATCCAGCTTCTTTAACGTATCAACGATGCACGTGATAGATACGTTAGAATGAAAAATTATGTAAGCAATAGCGTAGGTACCTACATTTTGAAATCAATCTTTGTTAACATGTTACTAAGTAAATTAAGTTCTTATCTAACGCCAATTTGAGAAAGAAATTCACATTTGGAATAAAAATCAATTTTAAAGTAGTAAAAATGTTACCTACTTAGAGTTATCTTAAATTTTCTAATTCCCTATGCATTTTTCTTAATTTTTTTGTTCTAAAAGGACACTCTTCTGATAAAAGCCTACACGACAAAAAAAGAATTAGCGAAATCGGTCCAGCCGTTTAGGCGCCATCCGATGACAACGCGAAATAGCTCTCCATTTTTATATATAAGATTATGCTGTCTATAAAATGCCCGTATAAATAAGTACCTAGGAACTTTTAAACTTAATTCATTCTGCGAATGTTTTAAATTTCGAATTGTAGATGTAGATTCAATGAGTATGAAAATAAACAAAACGATATTAAAATTTCTGGGACGAAATAAGAGACAGAATTATTGATGAGAACAATATTTGGCAAATCACTAAAGAGTGCATAAGCAACATCTTGAAATAATACCATCAGCAGAATACGCACTATGCAGTAAGTAGGTTGGTAAAGAAACATTGGTAAATGAGAAAGTTTACGAAAGCGTCATTAAAAGGTCATTTTAAAAAGAGAATTAGTCATTTCTAGGGAAGAGCATTGCAGAAATAGTAGTCGGTCGATGTCCTTTTAATGCGGAAATAGTTCCACAAAACGATGAAAATGATCCGTAAAAACGTTGAATTGAAAGCCAAAAAAGTATGGTAAAGTCCAAACTGTATTATATAAGTACAAAGCAGAAAAACTCACTCATAACTGCCATTTCCATAAAAGCAACTCCAGTCCATCTTGAAATGAAAAATGTAAAATAAAAAATAAAAAAAATATTCTTTATTGCGCACAAAGTATTAACAAATATAATATGTAGGTATATATTATTGTGGAAAGGGCGGGCTTATTGCCGAACGGCAATTTCTTCCAACCAACCCTAGGTAAATAAAAACAGTTGTTATCTTATTTTATAAAATGTAGCATATGCTGACTCGTCGTCTTTTGTGAGGTCTTCTTGGAGGAATAGAAGCTACCTTAGGATAGCTTGTGAATAGGTAACTGATTGGGCTAAAATTTCAAAATTCCTCTCTAACGCACTATATCATAAGACCCTCTTTACTTTGTTTTGTTTTTACTCTTCCATCGGTCTCTCAAAGAAAAAAAAATCTTAAAGAATGGTGTAAAAAATATATAAACCTATATCTTTAAATATTGAGAATCGATAATGTGATAAAATAACTCATTCTTTTAATGCTAATAAGAACAATACCAACGTCTCCCCATAAAATATACTCAAAGCCACAGAATGTTGGTTAACGCCTTATCCTTTCTGATTCACCACAGGTGCTTGGCCGTAGGAATATCCGAGGTGGGTACCTTCCACCACGATGCCCTCAACCGGTTACGGCAGTGGTCCGGAAAACGGAAATGTTTCCGGTAATAATTACTGGTTTCACCCCTAGATCGGCCCGATTCTCCAGTTCGATATTATTTTAATACTTGGTTATAATATTAATGTTTTATAATTTATCACGGCCCTACTTCAAACAGTTTCTTTTTTTAACTTCTTCAAAATATTCTTATCTCAGAATCTATCGTCATCATTCACCAGTTAACGCAGGATGCTTGAAGACATTCATTACAAGTTTTTACATAATAATTAACAAGGTATTTCAATTTCAAGGTTTTTTTTTTTGTAACATTTGCTCTTAAAACAATACGATATTCGTAGAGTTTGTGTATAATATATGCTGTTTTATTTTAATATAGAGGTTTAAAAATACAGAAATTTATATTTTTAATTTATTTTGAGAATATTAAGAATAATATGCATACTTCAATTAAAGATACTCGTATACTGATAAATTAGTAAAAAATGTTATGATGATAATAAACATGTTAATGTTACCGCATGCTTATTTATGAGCATAAATTATTAATTACTTGTTTTCAGGAGGGTTTTTTTACATCAGTGAAAATGGTTTAGGTACCCCTACCCAGTACACTTGGCCGAAACTACTAATGAACAGTTTACCATTATAAAATATGGCTTTAAAACCATCTTTTCCAGAAATTTTTCTTTATTACCTGGCCATTGAAGATGACCTTATGAAGTTCGATTGGTAAAATTACATCAGTAGGTACTAAATTTTATATCAAAAATTTTGTCTTAACAAAATTCAATCAAATTTTTAACCCATGATGGATCAATGTAAAAACTATTCGCGCGAACCCATGCCGAGCGATGAAATGCCAATTTCGCAAAATATAATATGACAGTTTGCCAAGGAAGCAATTGAAAAATCTTTATAAAGCAACGTTATAAAGCTCTCCATTCACGATCACTCCATCCATCCATATGGTGCGATGTCACTCCAAAGTATCACCGTGAGTGGGGAAAACCAAATGGATGATGTGGAGTGATAGGACGAGTTGGATATCCACTATCCAATCATTGCAAAATTCAATTGCGTCGAGCAATTCTTCCATCGCTTGTCAATAGGGATACTCTCTAGTGGACGTGATCCAAGTGGTCGTTTTACTTAATGATCCAATCCAAACTCCCTTCACGCCCCACTTAGGGGCATAGGGAGGCAACAAGAGCTCTCTATTGCGCTCGATCTTGCGCAACGTTTATGACCTCCTCCCACACCATGTCCAAATTCCTCAGCTCTGCATCTAAGGAGCGAAACACAGTATGGGAGGGTCTTCCTCATCTTCGGGAGCCTGATGGGAGGAAGAACAGTGCTCTTCTCGGCCAACTGTCATTCGGCATCCTTAACACATGCCCTAGCCATGTTCATCTCCTCCCCATAATGGTATGTAGACGTGATGGGCTCACGCTGGGTGCGCCGGCGTATAGCGTCGTTCGTGATGCGGTGGTTCCATCTTACGCACAGAATTCTCCTGAGGCACTTCATTTCAAAAGCTGAGACTTTTTGTGCCTGGGCTTTGGTCAGGTGCCAGGACTCACACCCATATAGAAGTGTTAAAGTTTTTATAAGCTCAATAATAAGACATGACTGTTTGAAGTATGGATGCCGCGGAGATGTATGTATGACTGTGTATTGTATGTAAGTATCAAAGTTTTTATAAGCTCAATAATGTGACATACAAAATCAGGTTAGTCAAAACACTCTCTCAACACAAGCTTTATGCTTTATGAGAGAGAATTGTTGTTAAAAATTTTAATACTATGTTTTTATATTTATATTATATTTTGTAATTTTAATTTTCATTTTTAATAAAAAAAAAAAAAAAAAAAAAAAAAAAAAAAAAAAAATATAGGAGAATGGGCAACACACACGCATCAATGCGCGCTTAATGATCAGGGCCAACAAATTGGTCCGAATTTGTCTCATTTTGTCATTATTATTCCATCGGTGTATATGATTGTGTCGCTGTTTTTGATTTAACAAGAGTGTAATTAGGACAGAAAATCATTGAAAATAAATAAAACACTCAAATTTTTCTTCTGTCAAAATCGATGATATCCATTTGGAGTGATCGCGAATGGCGGACTTTAGTTAACTTCTAAACAACTTTTACACAAAAACGTTCCCATAATAATTGTTTATAATACCAAAAGTAAAGTTAGACAAACAGTAAGTAATAATAAATGATATTAATATGATAGTAATTAATTAAACTTATAGACGTTGGGTTGGTGGGTATCGAACCAAAGTATTATATTATTTGTACAAACAAAATTAATCCCGCTAATGGGCAAGTTTGGTGGTGGAGCTATACACCGCAGCCTACCATCTCGGATATTTCGCTATCCACCCCCCTATTATTTGTATTTACTAAACTAACTATTATTATGCTATTTGGTGGTTACTTAAATTATATTTTACTTTGTTATATTAGTTGGGTAGTACTTATATAGACCGTGTAAGTCTATACTTCAACAGTGATTCCAAGTATGTATGTACGTTTTACTATACTTTTAGTCACCCATCCTAGATATAATTTGGAAATACGAGCGTATCTCGGTAGGTATTATAATATTATAATTAATACCTACTCCTTGGTTGCTAATCTGGCATTTAGTCCCATTGACCGTAGTTTTCAACGTTTACAAGTTAAATTAGCAACCTCTAAAAGACGGTGTATAATAATATGATGAATCACTCGAAAACGAGTGCAGTGCTTATGAAAAAGGACGGAGTAATTGATTTATAGGAAAGTCAGACAGCAAATGACCCGTGTCTTTACTTATTTTGCTGTTTTAATGATACAGAAATATCGAAAGAGGAAGGCACCTGCTCAAAATCCGAACTGAAATGTGTGCGAGATGGATAGGAGACTTAATAAAATGGAAAGGGTTCAGTGGAGAGATAAAGTGAGGAAAATTGCTACCAACCAATAATAATATGATTAAGGCCAGATAAGAAACTTCTTAAAGAAAAGAATGAATCAGAATCGAGCAGTTTATTTTTTTGGATCTTCAAACAACAGAATTATATTTGGTTCATGCTAGGTAGGTATGTATGTAGGTACATATTTTCTGTTCAACCTTGACAACATAAAGTTTTATCTCGGTGATAATTTATAGCGCATATAAAATTGGTGTATAAAAATTGGTTGGATAAAAATAAAAAGAGGATTTTCAGAGTGTGGCACTTCGTAAAAGGTTTTCTCCTATATCAATATAATAAGTCAATATTATTATCATTTTCTATACACATATCTGCATGAGGGTACTCCGCACAAAAATGTTAGTGCTTCTCAAATTTTATAACATATTCCTTTTGATTATATTTTATCGATATTAACAAAATTTGATATTAAATTTAAGTTGAATGAAACCAGTTCAAATAAAATTTTATATAAAATTGAAAGCAAATATTTAGATTTCACTGAAATTGTATACGAAAAGTTTTCGGAAAAGTGGTATTGTATATTCTTGCAATTCTATCGAAGGTTTGATTTTAATTTTGTATAATGATTATAGTTTTATAACAGAACTGCTGATAGTATAAAATGATCATAGCTTTAAAACTGCACAATGTAGAAACTAGTTGAGTAATACCTCTAACTCCTGTCTTTGAGAACTACCCCATAGAAGATAGACAAGCTTACATGAGAACAATCTTTCATTTAAAAGTACATGGTATTGGTATGTATTAAATATTCATTGTACTTAATGAAATCTTGTTCTTGTTGGTAGTCAACTTAAAATACGTCCTTTTTTCGTAGTCTTTATTGCTTTACGGTATCAGCAATACTCCGACGAATTGAAACATGTGCGATCTTTTTTGTCGCAACGAATAGGTACTAACGTTTTGCATCCATGATCATAATGAAATGTTCATGTTTCATTGTTTTCAATAGCGTGACCGCAATATCCGAGTCCCACTTAAAATCATCAATAAACAACAAAGCTTACCATCGCGCTCAAAAGTAGTGTCTACGTAAGCCGACTTTAGCTCAAAAGAAGAGAAAGATGTCCATGGAGTTTTAAGAAACCTGACAGAAAAAGGAACGACCATTCCTACGCGAAATGTCATTCGATATTCTTAAAACGTGTCTTAATCATTGCCTCTTGACTCTTCTTCTTATAACTGAGGCAGTTAACTGCGGCTAAAAATAGGGAAAATTTCCGAAGTGGATAGCTTATGTACTAACTAAGCCGCATAACCTACGTCACCAAAAATTTAACCAATACCTACCACAACAAACAACCACAGAAATTGAATATTGTACTCGAAAAAGCTTTTGAAAGGATCATGTTGATAGAATGAAAGGCGACGAAATACTCAAAAATTATTTTCTAAGAAACGTCAGAACTGCTAAGCTAGAAAAACATGCCTCGGTCTAAAACGAAGAGTCAAAGTATTATACTCCTGCAATTCAACTATTTTTGTCAAACATTGCATAAAGTCAGGAGCACAGTAAATTTGACAAAGAAAATGTATGCAGCAACAATAGTTCAGTAATTGTAAAGAAGTTAAAATATGCCGACAATAGTTTAAGAATCAACGAACAACTATTGACAAGCCATGCACGTATGTAAAACAGTTTGCGAACAAACTCGTTTATACAGAGCCCACGTACCAATGCGGATATAGGAGAAGGAGGCGGGCTTGTTGCGATTATACTTCGTGGTCTACTAGTGTGTAGATATCAGCTCGAAACGAGCCACGTAGACCTAGTTCACTAGTAACTTCACTTCTACGTAGAGCCCTGGCTTATGGTGTCAATACTATTTCTTTATACCTATTTAGGTTTGTGGAAACGGATTTTCAAATGTCCCTTAAGAAGTTAAATTTTGGTTACAATTTTTATTGGCATTAAAAAATGGTTGTTTTCTTATACTGATTCTATCACTAAGTTGGTACCTACCTGATGAGTTTCTTCCGTCTTCTACGTCTCGTATGAAGACTCCCAGTGTGATCACTTTTCCGATTCCAAAATCGCCATAGGGTGATCGATTTATAACCCTCAATCGTAGCAGTGGTTGATTTGTTAAATTCTGACCAGTTTGCGAAATTTCTTCTCGATACTGGCATTCTTTCTCAGAGTGAACTGTTGGAAGTTGATTGAGACATTAACTTCTTTCGATTATACTGTCATCTTGTTGGATTTGAACCTCCACCTTCATAATGGAAAAGTTATAATTTTCTTATTATCGTGAATGTATGGAAAATGTTCAGCGTATTGATAAATCTCATGATTTCAAAGCACGTTTTGTCAAACGATAAAATCTTCGAAAAATCATTAAACCCTTTGTTTAAAAAATTAACTATTGGACTTAAAATCTTAAACATCTTATATTCAATCCAAATATTTTATAATCACTCAATGGGACAGCAATATCTATCTATATTTCGTGTGTTTCAATGTTGTTTCTGTACATTTTTAATGAAAAAAAAAACTTATTCTTCAACACTATAAAAGTCATTGGCCCCATTGTTGATGGCAAAAAAAACTGAAATATCATTATATGCGGTAGATGTACCTATGTATAATACAGGAACCTACTTAAAAAACAGTAGAAAAAATATCAGAGGAGGAAATGCTGAAAGAAAGAGTTTGAAGCACAATGAAAAAATAATGAATGAAAGAAATGGAGAAAAATCTTAATTACGATTATTTTTTTTGTATATTTTGTTTCTCATTCCAACCAACGTCCTAGTATATTTTTACTGTACCTACAATATATTTTTTGAACGTTCAGATAAGAGCATAGGAAGACTACAAAATTCCTTCACATAGCTTTAACCTAGGCGATAAAAGCTTTGAGAGCAACTCTCATTCAGTTTAACTTTAAAATGTCTCAATAGCTTTAAAATGTGTTAATGCGATAGATGTGTGTGTGTGACTTGTTTTTCTTTAGGTTTCTGTCAGTGTCGTACAAATGAATATATATATACAAATGAATATATAAAATAAATAAAAAAAAATATGAATTAATTAAAAGGTAGATTGTAATACATCCATTATTTTGATAATTTGTGCCAAATGTCAAAAAAAATGCCAAGGATGTTAGTAGGTAGGTACTTAAGTAAAAAAATATATTATATGATTAAAGCGTAGGGGAATCGCTATTAAGAATGATCTGCCCATTAGAAGATCCATAGAACGTGCAACGCCTACAAAAAATCATGAGATGAATAGGTTCACGTTAATTTTATAAAATCTTACTTATTTCTATATAAAAATGAGCCCTATTTCCCTTGGTTATCGCATTACGCGCGAACGGCTGGACCGATTTGGCTAATTCTTACTTTTGTTTGGTATGTTCAGTAAAAGAATTAAAGAAATAATTGAGAAAATTGCGTGAAACATTTACCTATGTAGTCTTCTTAGCGCTTTTCACAATACAAACTCTTTTTAAATTTAATTGGCGTTTGAAATCTGACAGTTGTTTGATAGTTGGTGCTTGTGACCTGTAAATATCGTGTAAAACAGATGCATCTGTAGGAATTATAATGGTAAAAAAGTAAATATTTCATTATATGAATTCGTTGAAGCAGTTAAGTGATTAAGTGATTGTTAGTCTAGCGGTTACGACACCGGCTTCCGTACTGTTTCGTATCGGAGGTCGTGGTTTCGATCCCAGGTGCCGACCATCTTCCAATTTCACGATACAAACTTTAAGCCGCTTACTTTGAAAGTGTCTAAGAGTGTATTTTTGTGTTCACTTTGAGTGAGCACAGAATCATTCATTGAAAAAAAAGCAGCTAATCAAAATTAAATTTAAAAAAAATGATTGACAATGTCACGATATAAAACATGAAAAAATATTGCCTGTAATGTAATACTGCATTCCTCTTCAGTTATCCTGGGTTCCTGAACTCTAATCCCTCGCAAATCAAACTAGGAAAGGAAATTTTTACGAGATTTCCCAGTTGTTATAATAACAATGAATGAAATCGTCTGCAGTTGACTCTGATTTTTCTTCTCACAAAGGAAACTAACTGCATTTTACTTTTTTCAACAAAAAAACCCAACACAATGTAGTAGAGATATTGGCTTTATATTACGTAGTGAGTTGGTTGTAAGATAACTACACAGTTCAGCCGCACCGGCACGCTACGTGGAATGTTCGATCCGTAGATTTCCACGTTCAGATATTTTGAATAAATTTTCTGTTTTCCACTTGAAATGGTACATCAGGTTAGGAACCAGACTTTATCCTACTAGTATGTAAGATGCATGAATACATTATTAGGGCACAACCGCATTTAATAAACCTTGTGGTTTGTTCATTTGTGTGTACAACTGCATTGGACCTGTCATAAAAATTCTTCAACTTGGAGATTTTTTAACACACGATCAGAAAATACCTTGGTAACCCGCTGTTTATGTAAATTACTATCTTATTTTAAAGAAACAAAATATTTAGTTTTTTCCACAATTTTATTCCACAAATTATCTTAAATTACTATCCTTTTTTATTATTGCTTTAATTCAACATTTTCCAAGTATATAATATATTTACTAATTTGTATTTCAATTGTTTACTTCAAAATAAGACGCAAGAGTTTAGTGTACCTTCATTTATATTATGTAATTCATCGTTATTTCGATTAATAAATTAAACCATCTTTATATCACACCGTTAGCTGACAGCGTTATTTAGATAGCTACGCTTTTTATTTGAGCCTCTCCGCATGCATAGAAATCGTCATAAAAAAAACTATCATAAATTTCCCAAAATTTTTATTAATGATGTTGTGAAGGAAATCATGGAAGGTGGAGAAGATTCAAATATTTGAATCATTACGCATTTTCAGTGTGTCATAAATTCAAAGCCTGAACACGTGCTAGGCCGCTTACCTATCTGTTGGTATTTCAACAAAACAGTGAAAAAAAATGACAGTTATAACAACATTATAAGACACTGTGTTCTTTTTCATCGTTTGCCGTAAGGTCAGTAAGATGTTGGCGATATTTCATTACTCTCCTTTACTTTCTTTATCAGATCATCAGATTCAGTTAATTCCAGTCCATTGTCTTCTATTTCCAAGTCAGAATCTGCTTTCTATCCATTTGCCATTTTCCTTCTACTTTGACTTCAATTAGATGAAGCGACACTTTCACTCCATGCAAATTGTATTCATCCTTTAAATTTTACATTCTTAATTTAAGGTTTCTCTTTTAAAGCAGGAACGTTCTGTCTAGTAGCATGTACTTCATGTTCAAGCCAGAGAGCCTCACATACGAAAGCACACTCTTTACTATTTATATAACAAGTTTATAGAGTTTGTGCAGAATTTATCTGTGATTCGTTGTACGTAAACATCGGTACAAAATGTAAATATTCAATTATTCGCTGCAGCATCGAACCAACATGACATTTGGTAGCTTCCACTTACCCCCTCTTTTTAAACTCGACCACAAGCGTTATAAAATGTTACCTCAAACGTATTGAGCTGATTAAGTTGTTAAATTTTTAATTGATTATAATAAAATCACTACTTAGTTGTGTTATATTGATTAATGATACACGATGAAAGGAAGGTACTGGCAGCCCGACTGGACGAAGGAGTGTTGGCAGATCCAGAATGAGATTATATGTCGATTGCAATGGAAGAAATCTGCACTCAGGGTTATAGGTACCCAGAGTGCAGAACTGGCGTTGAAGAGCTGCTGGCAGGGTGGAATGGTGACGACTATTTGAGGAGTTGTGACGACTACTTGAGCAGTTGTGACGACTACTTGAGCAGTTGTGACGACTACTTGAGGGGTGATGCCTACTTAATGGGTCTTACGGTTGGGTTAGAAAAAACCAACTAAAGAACTCTTTATCTAAAGGAGTCTACCTAAAATTTATGCGTTTCATAAAAAAATATTCCCGCTTACTTAAGTTAAAGTTTGAAATGTCAAAAAAATATTTGGAAGTTGGTAGCAGTTGGTAGTGTTACCATATAAATCTATGGAAAACATAGGTTATTTTCTTACATTTTCGCGCGGAATTTCTGTTAATCTGTCAATTTCATTTCTCAATAGAGCATCAATTTGCCGTTATTTTTGTTAATTTATTATTATGGTATATTAATAACAGCCGGTTTCATAAAAATAATGGAGACTTTAAGTTTCCTTTAAAAATCAACATGTTTTAAAACAGCAAAATGAAATTTAAAGCCGACTTTACAAAATGACATTTTTGGTAAAGTCTCGTTATTGGCACTAAAGTCGACTTTAGTGTAGTTCAATCTTTGAACACCGGAGTTGATAGAAAATTTCGTGGCGCTTTAACATTAACAAATGATGAATATTTGTATACGGTGACACTGTGGACAAAAATGTCCAAATTAGGGTGGAAAACATCAAAGTAATAGACCATAATAATAAATTAACAACAATAACGACACATTGATGCTCTATTGAGAAACGAAATTGACAGATTAACAAAACTTCTGCGAAAATATTAGTAAACAAACTATGTTTTCCATAGATTTCCATGGTTACACTATCAACTACTGCTACCAACTTTCAAATATATTTTTTTTATGAAACGCGTCTACATAAAGGAGACTTTAAAATATAAAGGTTCCTTTAGCTAAAGAGTTCTTTAGACGCTTTTTTTAAGCCGGCCGTTAGTAAACGAAATCTGTAATCAATAATATTCTTCCTGTTTTATCATGTTTTCCACCCTATTTTATTCATTTTGTCCGCAGTGTCACCGCATACAAATTTTCATAATTTGTGAAAGAGAGAGCGTCACGAAAATTTCTATGAATTACGGTCGTAAAAGATAGAACTACACTGACCTAATAACGGGACATGTGTCATTTTGTTGTTATGCAACGCCTTATTTTTATGAAAGTCTCCTTTATTTTTTTATGAAACCGGCTGTTAACACCATAAATAGATACATAAAGGGTACTGCGTTTATAAGGAAAAAAGAAATCGTATTATGCAAACAAGACTTGTTATTGGAATCACTTGTTATACATTTTTGAATTATACAAATCGAATATTTGATGATGCATCAAGAAAGAAGTTTTACCCAAAAATGTGGGAAACCTTATACTGAATAAGGGTGAAAAATCTTCCTGATTGCGTTTCTTGAACTGGGGCTGGTCTAGCTCACTGATGAAATAGGCAATAAGTTGTTTTTTATCCATCGTTGTGTTTTTCAAAGAAAAGACCTCCATCTGGAAAAATGACCTAGCCTTCCTTGAGGACGGAATCGATGTATTCGATCCACGCCATTCTCGATTGACCACGCTTTCTTACAATAATTATTATTATCGTATGGCATCAGCCACCCAGAGGTGGCTTCGTCAGAAGACAAGAGATAAAAGAAAAGAAAAGGTTTCACTGCTGCATCCAGGAAACACACTAAAGAGCAACATCATAAATAATAATAATAATAATATACATAAATAATTCTCTTTGTTATTTTATTTGCATTCATTTTTTCAAGATGCCAAACCATCTCAATTTTTCAACATTCATATTTGTAACAACACTTACTTCCATACCACATTCATTTCTAATATTCTAATTCCTTTCCATGTCCCACAGAATTTATACTACTGGTACATCTATACTTTGTTAAAAATAAACGCAAGGAAGGTGGAGTAAGCAAAAATGTATTGACACAAGTCATCGCAGAATTACCTATTAACGATGAGAATAATTTGAAAAATATCGATGACGCATTATTTAGCTTCAACGAAACACTTAAGTACTTAAATAAAACTTTCTTAAAGCACAATAAATATTTTTTTCAAATAAGACTTCGGTGAATCGAGGAAGCTTTATTTCAAACATATTCGCTTAGCAACAAAATAAAATATTTTAACAAAAGTATTATTTTAGGAAAAAGGGTTTAAAAAATAACGATTCTATGAACTTACAAGACATGTTTTTAAAAAAAGGTTGTTTCTCTTTCAAAAAACATATTTTTATACCGAATTCATTGTAGAAAAAATCGAACAGTTTGAAAAAAAAACGAATTATTTGGTATTTTATTTAAAAAAAAATACTCAAAGGTGGAGCGTAACAAAGGTATAATCTAAAAATATTACCTTCTCCCTTAAGCGGCCCTAGCTAGGATGAAAATGTCACATAATTTTATATTTTCCTTTATATTTTATTAAGTCATAAACATCTAAATTCTGCTTGTGCGCCCGAGAAAGATCTTTCGGTCCACATCCAGGCTCTTTTCATTCTCGCGCATTAATTAAATTTCACAAAATCCTTTTTTAAACTGTTTCTTCCTCGTCCTTTAAAACTTACCTTCCCTCAGCCGTCATCTTCACCCTCCTTTGTACACCATTACGACACCCCATTTGGTAAAAAGTTTTCATCAAAGTGAAGACTGTTTACATTTTTAACAAGGCTTTGAAAAATTAATAATGTTTCGACAATCCTTCAAGTTGCGGACGTGTGGGATGGGGTTGCACTTTGTGACTACGTTTACGCCGGAATCTAAAGGACCGTTTCCACTTTGTTAACTAGCAAAGGACTAAAGTTAGTATCCATGTGTGAGTTCAAATTTGCTCCGTTTAGTTAAATAATGACTATTATTCTGAAATGAAAAACAGACGATTGAGTTGCGTCGTATCCAATTTTTATTGAGACTTTTGACATTTCTGTATTCTGTAAATGTTTTATCCAATACATTAGTTACGTAACTACTGGCAACCGATTAACTTCAAGCAAGAGCTTCTTGCGTTGAGTTGGAACGTGAATTCGAGAATACCAGTCAATATGTTAATTAATTTCAAATTTTTCTAGTAATTCTCACCTTGCTGTCTGTTTTGTTGGATCGCTTCGATCAAACGAAAAGGTTGGTTTCGTGCAAATAGAGTTTGCCGCCGATAAAAAATCTCCTTTAAATTTATTTGCAATGTGTGCGGTCATAGTAGAACTTCGCTCCGGACGATTGCACAGCTGACATCGTTATTCGTTGTGTCCGTCAGTTTTTAGATAATGAATCTCGTTTGTAATCCATTACGGAGAATAGATGGACTTGGCTGGGACATGAGGACGGCGAATGAGCGGTTTTCTCCCTCCCATCAAGATCCCGTAGACGAGGAAGACCCTCTCATACTATGTTCCGCTCCTTCAAAGCAGATTTGAGGAATTTAGACATGGTGTGGGAGGAGGTCATAAACATTGCGCAAGATCGAGCGTAATGGAGAGCTCTTGTTGCCTCCCTATGACCGAAGGGGGGGCGTAGAGGAAGTTTGGATTTGGCGATCATAGTGGACATGGTGTTTCAGACAATTTGAATTTTTTGAACGAAGTTTTCGTCAATGTTGAAGTGCGAAAAAATGTAACTGTCCACTGGAACATATAAACAAAACCAAACAATGTGTACCTCTAATATAAACGTCCTGACTCTAACCAGTTAAGTAAACAAGGGGGTGAAATATTGAGTTTGTTACGATAACAATCGCTGGTTAAGCGTTAAGAGATAATCTTAAACTGTGGGTTAACCGTTGTTTGATATCAAAACCATCACGAAAGACCTTTCGCTCAAATGATCAATTAAACGTTGCATTGAACAACCGAAATCACGCTGTGGTGATCTCAAGTCAAAATGTTTGTCCTAAGAGATTTCAAACCAAACTAGATATATTCATTTATTTACCTTCCTTTTCAAGTCAACTCGTTATGTCAATGAGATTTTTAAGTATGACTTTAGTGCATAATAAAATAATAATATTATAATATATTATTGTGATATTTTATTGATTTACTTTGTTGTTACTATACATGATAGGTATGAAGGTACCTTCTTTGAAATTCGTTAACTTTTTTCAGGTTTTTTAAAACACTGCTAAACGACAATCGCATCAATCTACTAATTTATTTTATTTATTTATTTCCAACATGCACAAACAGGCTAAGAATACAAATTGAAAATATATGTAATTTTTGAACAAAACATTTTGGTCCATTCCTAGCCCTATTCTATGAACACAAGATTAATCAGAATAAGGAACAGAAAATTCATTAAAACAGAAAAGGAAATAAATTGGACATCACAAACATACAACGATATTAAAAGAGAAAAAACATATCCATGTATAGGTAAGTATATGAAAATCACAAATTATAAAAATAATCTTGAACAAAACAAAAAATTAAAATAAACATCAACTAAAAAAAAACATACCTCCGCTCAAGCATTAAGTTGCTTACGGAGGAATACTGTGTCTTGTGTTATGTTGTTTAATTGATTAATTTATTTTAAATGTATATTAATTACAAAATAAAAAATAAAAAAAAAATAAAAAAATACAGAAAAAAGTACCTAGTTTGATCATAACGAATTCAAACAAAAAAATTAATTTAAATTAACAAATTTGCATCCGCAATCAAAGTAAAACAAAATGAATATGTAATTATTAGGAATTGGGTGTTTTAAGACTGCCATGCTTTTTAAAATCTCTATTAAAGCTATTCAAATTGGTCCACCAATCACCATTGTCCATTCCATCGAGTAAATTCCATTTATTTAGCGTTTGGCCATTTTTTCATCGCAATATTCATATAATTTTTTTTTACCCATCATGCCGTGTCCCGTAAGGGGTAGGCAGAGAGAACGGCAACAACATACCACTTCTCATGCACCCTCTCCTATTTCTCTAACTTCTTACCTGGTCTTCCTTGAGGACGGACTCGATGTGTTCAATCCACGTCATTTTCGGTCGGCCACACTCCATAAATTGATAGAACCTCCCATAATTTACCCCTATCTACCCTATCATATGCCTTTTCCAAATCTACGAATGCACAGAAAAGCTTCTGATGTTTACTCAAAAGCTTCTCCGTTATCATCCGCAGAGCGAAGATCTGATCGGCACACCCCCTCCCATTCATAAAAGCCCCTTGTGCATCCCAAACTTTACTTTCTGTTATTTTTCTAACCCTTTCTACTAAGATTTACCCACGTTGCTCACTAAGCTGATTGCACGATAGTTACCACAGTCCAACCGGGAGCCCTTCCCCTTGTACAGAGGACAGATAATGGCTTTCCTCCAGTCTGCTGGGGTACGGCCTTCCGTCCAGCACAAGTTGAAAAGCTCCAAGCACCACTGTAGCGTCACTCGGCCGCCATACCTGATAAGCTCCGTTGATATCCTATCACAACCCGAAGCTTTCCCATTTTTTACTTTTTTAAGCGCATTCGTTAGTTCATTCAAACTGATTTGCTGACTTCTCCTCATCCTGTCCATTTATAACTACTTGGCACAAACTGCCGCATCCATCCATAGTTTCAAACAAATCTTCAAAATATTCTTTCCATCATTTTTATATCATTCAATACAATTAATAAGTATCTACATTTTTTTTTGTTAAAAAGTTAGTCAATATAATAAAAAGGATTGGGGCGCAGGGGGGAATTTGCCAAGTAGTGAATTCTATTTTTTTTTTCTAACTGTAAATACTTTTTATGTACTACATTTTTCAAGCAATTCCTAATTCCTCGTTAAAAAAACTTGAGTTAATCTCTTACTAAAATTCTTCTTATACCAACTTACTTTATATTAAAAAATAAAAAACATTTCATTAAATTTTGTCCCTTAAATTACTTGAAACCTTTTTGAGGATGCTATTACCATTATCGGGAGACCATATAAATTGCAAAAATGAACTTTAATTATTCAACCTTAGGGATGATAGTGTTACTTTTCTCTTACTCAATGTGCCAAATCAGGTCATATTCAGCTTGTTTATCTTGTGTCATCCGGAATAGTTCCTCCACGCTGCTTAGTGCTTATAGGTTGGTTGGAAGAAATTGCCCTAGGCAATAAGCCCGCCAATTTTGGTTAATTATGTATATTTTTACCCAATAAAGTGTTATATTATTATTATTATTCCGGTCCGCAGTTTCCAACATTTTGGCAACCAAGACATCTGCGTTCTCCCTCTATTTTTAACCCTTTATTACAATTTAAAGTCACGTGTATTTATCATCCCTCAGAACATGACCCAGATATGAGAACCTCTGCCCTACTCTGCATATAGACGATGTATAATTATGCTGCCAAGGTAGAAATTTCCTAGACTCAATTAACTTTTAAAATAAATTATTTCGCAATAATATCATAGAATTAAAACTCCTTCACATCAAAGCGGTGAGAATCGGTCTAATGCATAAATCATTAAACGAGACGTCTAAATGAAACGATTCGAATTTATAGAATTCACCGCGTGGTCTCGTTTCCAAGGAATCGATCGGCAGGTTTCGAGTGTCCTTTGAAATGAGAAGTTTTAATTAAGAGATTAAAGGGTAGTAAGTTTCCAAAGGACAAAGTTTTATTTGAACTAAAGCACAAACCTTATTGGCATTACTCAATCAGAAATACTCCAAATTAATCCCAAAGTGAAAACTTATGAATTAAAAATTTCGAAGAAAATAAACGAAACGACTTATTTTTTTTGTGTATTACATAGGTACCTAATTTGATTTGAAAAAGACAAATCTCGTTTTGATTTGATGTAAAACCTTTGGTTATGTGGTTATATATTTTTTTAAATTAATTGTGTTCTGTTCATAATATAAAAATATGTAGGTACATAGGTATTGTAGGTATAACATTTTAAATGCTAATTTTGATTTTCAAATTGTTATAGTTATTTAAATGAAACAATAAATGTATAATTCTACAAATTATTTAATGAACTGACTGACTTATATGAACCAGCGTCTTCAACAATATCAGGCCTAGGATATGTATAAATTTTAGGTATCATTACATGCACTAGCGTTTTGGCTTAGTATCTTTAGATTTCATTTAAATCTATATTTATTTTACAGGTGTACCTCGCTAAAAGAGACATATTTTAGATATTAGATATATTTAAACATTGGTGGCAAAATAATTATCGTCCATTTTTTTCAATTTGATTCTATCGAATACTGTTTTGACCAGTGGGGCTAGTACGAGTTTTATCGAAAGCTAATTGCACGTTAATAAGCGCTTATTAGCGTGCCATTAGTGTTCTAAAATCAAACGATCGAAGAAGAAGATGGTCGGCACCTGGAATCGAATCCATAAACAAATAGTACCTACCTACCACTAGAATTATAATTGAAAGACCAAGGCTTTCCCAACATACGTCATCCTATGGTCCTAAATCAATATTGAATTCGAATTCGTTTAATTATGATAAATTATTTACCTTACCTAGCTACCAATAAAATTTCATACAATGCATCTCTTTTAACATATATTATCCATCCGCATTCCGTTAATCGCACGAACTATAAAATAATGACAGTTTCTGTCGATCGTATTTATTAATTTCAAAATTATAATTAAATTATATTGTAACAAGCATTGGTACAAGCATATTACATTGGTACTTTATGTTTTCTTAAATTTTCTAATGATCCTCGCAATTTTCTTATTGTTTTCTTTCATAAGAACCTTCTCCTGACAATAGCAAACAAAAAAAAAACAAAACAAAATTGACCAGGGGCTTTAATGAAACAGGGCTCCACTTTTATAATATAATATAGAGATTCAGTCGCAAAATGTGCGATAATTGAGTAAAAAGAGTAGGTAGTTCATAATTCGTTTTAATATCAGCGTACAAATTGAGTAGGTAAATAGGTACTAGACTAAAAATCCAAGAAAGAAAGTAAGAAAGAAGACATTGCGATCTCCGTTATAATAAATCGACACACTAGACGTTGTTCTCAGATAAGGCCGCACCACTGAACGTATAATCGTTCCTTTTATTATTTGCCCTCAGGAAAGAAGAAGATACTTGACCTCAGAAATGATTGAACATACTTATTCGGCCTTATTACAGAAGTAAGGAACCTGTCCCATATTCCTGAATATGTTTTTTTTTAATAAGTTATATGACGCAGAAAAACATTGAATATTCCTACTAACAGTATATGATATTTTAATCCTTTTCTCTATTATATATTTTTTCTTGTTTTTTATCGAATTTATAACGTTTACAGTGGCCAGGCAAGGTGGTCCTACTGAAGCTTTCAGGATCACCACGGGAGTCAGACAGGGCTGCGTACTGGCTCCATTTATATTTATTATTGTCATGGACTTCCTCTTGAGAAAGTCCATGCAAGGAGCAAGAGGTATACCGATAACACAGAGAGATGGTCTAATGGGCGAACTGTGCGATCTGGAGTACGCGGACGACCTAGCGTTGTTCAGTACGACAGTGGAGGAATTACAGCGCAGTGTTTCAAGACTCTGCGACGAAACAGCACGCCTTGGCCTTCGAGTCAATGCCAGTAAGACGGAGCTCATGGCGAGTAATGCCTGCCCCGATAAACAGCTACCGATAACCATAGACGGTCACCAGGTCTCCCGGGTGGATAAATTTAAATACCTGGGAGCAACCATTACCACCTCTGGTGACCTCGGGGCTGAGCTCCCGATACGTATCGGTATGGCAAGTGGCGTCTTTAACAACATGACCAAGATTTGGAAAGCGGCGGCGTTTAGTGTCGAGACGAAATGTAAACTGTTTGATGCGTGTGTGTTGCCCATTCTCCTCTATGGGTGTGAGTCCTGGCACCTGACCAAAGCCCAGGCACAAAAAGTCTCAGCTTTTGAAATGAAGTGCCTAAGGAGAATTCTGGGTGTAAGATGGTACCACCGCATCACGAACGACGCTATACGCCGGCGCACCCAGCGTGAGCCCATCACCTCTACCATTGTGGGGAGGAGATGGACTTGGCTGGGACATGTGTTAAGGATGCCGAATGACAGTTGGCCGAGGAGAGCGCTGTTCTTCCTCCCATCAGGGTCCCGAAGACGAGGAAGACCCTCTCACACTGTGTTCCGCTCCTTCGAAGCAGGGCTGAGGGACATGGACATGGTGTGGGAGGAGGTCATACACATTGCGCAAGATCGAGCGCAATGGAGAGCTCTTGTTGCCTCCCTATGCCCCTGAGTGGGGTGTAAAAGGGAGAATTCATTGATTGATTGATTTAAAAAAAAAACTCATTTTTTGTTAGTCTCCGTGTTAAAATTTTGGTTTAGTTCATAATATTGGCAAGCCACTCTAAGCCAGAGTAAACTTCACCAAGCTATTCTAAGAACAGGTCTTAGTTAAACAAAAGGTTGTCCAATCCTGTGCTACCATCATGACTCATTCCACTCTCCTTATCACCCTGCAGGAGAGATCAGCCGATTTTTATTTTATGATTTATGACCTCTTCTTCTCTCCTAGTGCGGCCCTCTTCACGTTTCTTTTCACTTCGCCCACTCCGTGTCTGTGGTGCCACTAATCAACCCATTTTTCATCATATTATTATTTCAAACAATGGACTTAATAATTCATCTCTATGTAGTCTCATTTAATTATTCTTATGGCGTTTATTTAAAATGTAAATAAAAATATTTTGTGTTCACTTATCTAATCCATTGTAAGTAAGTAAAACATAACGAGTTCAGGCTATCGTTACCAATAATGTATTTGTGGCAAGTGTTGTAGGTAGGTAGAAATCTCCCTTTCTAATGGTGGCTTTCACCAACGGTTCCTAACTCTTAGGTTGCTCTTAGCATAACGTTTTATACTATGGTGTGGAGAACACTAGCCGTCTTACTTATAAAAAAATTCGTTAATCGTAAGATTACGTATAACTCACTGATCAGTATTTAAAAAAAAATATTTTATCCGCGTTTGTTATGTATGAAGATGACATTTCATACAAAATTTTGTACACAAACAAAATAGTACCCGGACAACGCGAGTGGTTACTACCAAGATGCGCTATGTCAGATTTGAATGATTTCTAGTTGTTGATGAAGAATAGGTACCTTATTTTTAATTATTTATTTTATCACAATATAGTTAAATCCTTTAAATCATACGAAACCTTTATGTTTCAGCCAAAATGAACTAATTCATGTGTGATTCCTTCAATATTAATATTTTTTGTACCTACTTAAAAAGTATTATTTGAGTATTTTCTTCAAAACGTCATTATATTTCTTATAAATTTAGATGGTACATCATGATTGTAAGCCCTCGAATGATAACAAGAATGCATATTTTTGCTTTATATTTTTAAATTTCCTATTAATAAAATGATAAACCAAAATACAATGGACCATAATATGAAGGGAGCACGCATATTTGGACGGGGAAAAAACTTAAATTCAGTGTATTTATTACAAAAAGCGTTTTTGTATACTCGAAACAACTGTCAGTTGACGTTAAATCCAACGTGGTGGGTCAAAATCTACAGAGATCAGCTCATAATCAAGCGATATGCGTTAAACTATCTCGATGACAGCTTGATCTAATATTTTCTATCGCTGAGCTATTCTACTGATCGTAGTTTATAAATAAAGCAGTAAGAGTTTCGTAAGAGCTAGGAACCGTTGGTGAAAGTGACCGTAAGGATCTCTTCTTAGACCATAATGTTGTCTGCTCTCTGGTTGGAGCATAATATGACTCCACAAGTCCTCGCCAGGATGTTTGAAGGGAAAGAATATCAACATCTGAAGCAGAAAACTTGTTTTATAAATTCAACGCGTTATATTTTAAATGGTATGTTGCAAGATCAAGTGCGGAGGGGGCTTTTGTTGCCCCCTATGCCTTTAAATGTGGTCGAAAAGGGAGTATTTAGTTATTTATGAAACAGTACAAAAATCGGCGGCGTGATTTTCGTGAAATGAATAGGTACCTGTTCATTTGAGAGTTTTTCCAAAAAGAGTTTTCGTATAAGGTAGATACAGGTACACCAATCACACTCTAATAATGCGCTTTATATAATTTGTTCTGGTTAAGTCTATAGACACAGAGAGGTGCAAGACGTTGTTACGGTGCCAATGGAATGGATAGGTACATTATTAGGGGGCAAGTGATATTATTACCGCAGGCATTTCGAGGAAAAGGACCCATGGGATTTATTTCAAAATACCGATTTATACAATTCTTTATTTCAAATTACCCAATCTTAGATTCCTGACAGGCGTTTGATTCGGGTAAAATTACCTAATCAATTTATTCCATTAGTATAAATGACATTGTTCCATCCTTTCGAATTTCGGGATTGGCATCACAAAAGGCCATCTCTGGTGTTATCTTTACGGACTGTGATTTGTGGCTCCTTCATCCGTTTATCAAACAATCCTGGGGAAAGAAAAGGTGAGAAAAAACGACATATTTCCCAAATTCTTATACTATTTTAACCCTATGTTTGTGGAAAAGGTTTTCCTGCTTTACAGACGCATTTGCCTACTGTTCGTGATGTTCTTATATGGACATCATGGATTTTTTTGATCAGCTTATGGAAATACATTGTGAAGGTTTTTTGTATCGACAATGTTGGCCATCGTATTTTCTGTTTTTTTTTCTTGTGCTAGTCGAAAAAGTAGATAATTTGCAAGCAGTGACGTATTTTAAATTCCAGTAAAATTATCTATACCTACCTACTATTATATTATTTTTGTATAAAATTACGAATTTGAATTAATATTCACAGTAAGGGTACCTATAGGATAACGTTGAAATCAACATCAACGTACTGGCTAGCCGTACTAAGCCATAATCCTCCCCACGACCTTCGAAGACAGCAATCGTAGTCAGAGTATTCATAAAACTAACCAAATATCCTGAACTCTCAGCCGGCCCAGACCTTCAACATCTCATGTCTGCCAATAGGCTTGTTGCGAGGAGACCTCCACTTAAAACTGAAAAAAAAAAACCTTTATGACAACAAAATCAACATCACAGAGGCGTGGAGATTGAAATGGAGTGAAGTGGCAGCTGCTCCTTCCTTTCCCAGCACCACTGATAAACCTCCAGGTTTTGACCTTCCAAGAAGAATGTGGACCGCGCTGAATAGGATACGCACGGGTCATGGAAGATGAGCGGACTACTTTTTTAATGTGGTTGGCAGAATTTTCCTGAATGCGACTGCAGGGCAGATAGACAGACGGTGAGCCATGTTGTGTTTGAGTGCAGCCTCAGATTATGCGAGGGAAGCATTGAAGACTTCTATAGGTACCTACTACCTACAGTAAGCGAGACAGCGGCTGACTTTTTGAAAACAACTGACTTTGAATTTTAAATACTGTCCTTTTTTAGTGACACCGATATACAATATATCTCATTTTTTGTTTGTAATTAATTTTCATGTGATGTAATAGATTACCATACGATAAATAAATAAATATAGGATAACTTCCTTCAGAAAAGCTAGTGTATCATGTACCTAATTGTTATGATACAATTAAATAAAAATTGATTAAGTACTAAGTACGTGAGGCTATGTCCTAACTGAAAAGTGATCATACAATGTTCTCAATACGAACGATCCGTCCGGGTTTGAGTATATGAAACTCATATATCGCTTTCCAGTTAGGATAATACGGTGTAACCCTTTTTAAGCAGAACATTGATAATAAGTCATCAAAATTAGTGGTGTGAAGACAAAAGCGGCTTCATGCTTGTCGCTCAATACAGTTTTTGGGCTCAGGTATAGGATTTTACATATTATCACTCCAACTTACACACATTCGCACACTTGTGGTAATTCAAACGAATGACAACCATCGGATTGCATCAATTTGGAGTGATCGTGAATGATTTACTTAATAGATTTTATATGATCACAGCTTGGAAGTATAAATGTCTTATAAAGAATAAAATTTATCAATAATTATCCAAAAAAAAATCAATTAAGTAATAATGATTTATTTCTAAATAAAATTATCAAAAAATAATCCAAGCTAGTGACTATTTTGTACTGGTATGGAATTGAGATTGCATTTTAAATTAAAAGTTTGAAATTAAAAGATCTGCCGCGGCGGTGGGTGGTAAATTCTATGAAGCTTCCATTTAAAAAGCGCAGACATTTGTAAGAAAGCGAAAAATAATAGGAAAGTTTAGTTTCTCATTTAGTTGAATCTAATGTACCGAGTAGGTTCTCTACTCGTTGTCCCATCATTGCCCTCTACTTCTTATGGATTTCATTTTACACGGTCATGAAAGTTCTTTATAATTCTTTGATCATAGAATGTCTTTTCTCTTAAGAGAAAAGAAAGAGCTGTTTATAATCTCTACAATTACATAAACAAGATTCAAATCCCAACTTCCCATTACACCCCGCTTAGGGGCATAGAGAGGCAACGAGATCTTTTTCAATCCTTTTGTATATCTTTATATAGCCTAAATGTATAATTATGTTTTGTCTGTTTGTTGTGCCATAAGGAATAAGAGCTCTCCGTTGCGCTCCATTCTGCGCAATGCTTGTGACCTCCTCTCACACCATGTCCAAATCCCTCAGCTCCACATCGAAGGAGTGGAACACGGTATGAGAGAGTCATCATCGTCTTCGGGGCCCTGATGAGAGGAAGAACATCAGCTCTCACCTCGGCCAACGGTGCGCCGACTTACTGCGTCGTTCGTGATGCGGTGTTACCATCTTATACCCAACATTCTCTGGAGGCACTGCGTGTCGAATGTGGAGGCTTTGTCCCTGGGCTTTGATCAGTTACCAGGACTCACACCCATACAGGAAAATGGGCAACACACGCGCATCAAACAATTTACATTTCGTCTCGACACTAAACCCCGACGCTTTCCATCTTCTTCTTTCTGTGTCGTGTCAGGTCGCCCCAACGTTGACTATCACTCTGGAGAATGCATCCCGGTCCTGTGCGGCACGAAATAGTTCCTCTACACTCGTGATCCCCGTCCACTCACGAATATTTCGGAGCCAGGATATCTCCACCCCTCGTCGACCCTCTATTTTTTCCTTAATAATAATTAAGTGCAGCATGTTTCCCCTCTAAGAACATACCCTAAGTAGGACACCTTCTGGCCCTTGATATTTATTTATTTTATTTCCCATACCAATAACATGAGTGCAATAATAATACATAGATATGTATATTTTTTTTATATTAGTCAAGAACTTTCTATCTAGCTGACCATGTCTGTCTGCTTTCCATACCTTGCTTATATTCTCTCATTGCCTCTAAATTCCAACCATTTATTTTCATTTAATGAACGCAATCAAAACGTTTTTTGTTTTGTTTTTATTATTTCATAAATTCCATCTAATTTTAGAAAATGTACATTTATTTCTGAAAAAATCCGTTTTCATTATTCGACAAAAGCGTCCGTGGTGCTTGAAACATACGTTATCTTTATATCCACGTCTTCGTCACAAACATTACCCACTTAGGTTTTTAAAAGAGAAGAGAATGAAGCACACCCCAAGAACTCTTCAGGTGGTATGAAATTAGGGGGTTGATGCGGTTACCAGGTCCACTTCAGCAGACCACCTCAACCTTCTCGACTCAATTTCATTATGAGGGTGGAAACAGGGGTGAAAATTTTGTTCTTTGAGCTTAGAAAAATAACGAGAATTATACAGAAACTGTTTTCAAACACTTATCATTAGCCGTAGTTAAGTTATTTTGACGGTTTTCTTTCAAATTTTTGAATTCGATTCGATGTCTGATTACAAATAAATAAAATCAAAATCAATTAGTATTTGATTTCAATAGTTAAAAAAATAGCCAAGTGTGCGGGTTGGAATACTACACGGAGCATGGGAATATTCCCATTATTTAGATTTTTGTGGATTTTGAAGAATTTGAGTAAAGTGAACCTTGTAAAAACGTAAAGTTATCACAAAAAAAAACCTTCGAAATAGCAATAGAAGACGCAAATACATATGTAAGTGCTTACTGCTAAACAAACACTTACATTGTTGGTTATATCAAATTGTTAATGTTCTATAAGATATATTTATTTATTTATTTAACTGAGACATCAATAGAACCCTGAACAACACAAACAAACAAAAACATGAAACAAACTCATAGGATCTTCATTTTTAAGCCTACGTTATTCATAGCCTAGATGTTTAATTTATGACCATAACACGTGTAGCCCTTATACTGCCAAATTTCTTCTTCCAGGCCACAAGCTCTGAATAAAGTGAATGATGTCGTTGTGTACGGAGTCGAATGTTGGGTCTTAACAAAAAGTGATGAAAATAGCCTGTTAATATTCGAACGAAAAATATCTACTGAGAAAGAACTTTGGAGCAGTAAACGACAATGGATGCTATAATCACGAACTGCAGGCTCTGTATGACGAACCCAATATCGTACACTTTGTAAAAGTACGCAGATTGGAATGGTTGGGTCACGTCAGCCGAATGAGTGATGATCGTGTCCCAAAAAAGGTCCAGGTGGTCGTAAAAGTAGAGACAGACCCAAATTGAGATGGTCGGACAACATCAGAGCGATCGGAATGATGAACTGTAGGAGAGCGGCAGAGGAAAGAGAGGAATGGAAAAGATTTCTTGAGAAGGCCAAGGCACATGACGGCTGTAGCGCCAATGATGATGATGAAAAAAATGACATCCAGAAAATAAAAAAAAATCATTTATATAATTAATTGATTATTTGAGATTGATTTCTTGTCGTACGCATGTATATAATAATTTCTTCAGACTTTGATACAACAACCAAAATTGTATATTGATTTGTTGTACCAGTTGTAGCTGCTAATTGACATACCTAATTATGATTGTATGTTTTTATGATAGCTTTCATTAAAACAAATTCAGAAGGAATGATGATCTTTAAATCTTTTCGTTTAATCCAATCCAAATCCAAACTCCCTTTAGACCCCACTTAGGGGCATAGGGAGGTAACAAGAGCTCTCCATTGCGCTCCTTTACAATCATTCCTTTCTTTATATAATAATATGCTAACACGATAGGTTTTGTTAATACGGGATTTTATTTTTTAGCCAATTATTTTTATTAATATATCGAAATGACCCATTTCTTATTACTATTATTATTTTCTGTAAACATGACTTGTTGGTTTTTAGTGATGAACTTATACTTTTTAATCAATTATTGTTATTTCTGTTAATGCGTCTACATTCATTATTGTTTCATTGATCTAATCAGATTGTTCACACTACAGTGTCCACAATTTTTTGTTATTGTTTATTGATCTATTGCTTTTTTGCTGTAATGTTGAAATAATTATATTCTTAAGATTATTATATTGTTATACATATTATTTTTTAAAAAGGCCCAACAGGCCGTAAATAAATAAATAAATCTAAACAAAAGAAAAATGAATTTCGATTTTGTTTTCATCCAAAAATGAAAGATGACCAATAACAATTTAAATTTAAAAGAGAGAAATAAAATTCTGCAGATTAACAAACGGGAAAGGACGCGTTGCAGACCTCGGAAGTCAAGTGGTCTAGACGTCATACTTTATTTTTTTTAATTTTTTTCCCTAACATTTTATATACAGACAGTGAAAGTGACAAATAAACTACAAGTCGACCCCCTTTCGATTCTCATCCGATCCGCCCGTTTGAAATCACAAAAGCTTAACTTTTATTTTCTTCTGTACGTGGTTCTTGAAATAAAATTCAATTAAAAAAAACAAATTCAAATCTCTATCAAGCAGTATTTCCAATGTTTTGACGACCATGGATGCTTTTATGCACTATTACACATAGTACCAATTAAAATAAAGTATGTATCTACCTATTTATGTTGTGAGAGTCTGTGTACTCTTGTTGCTTTCGTTTGCTTCTAAGTGGGATCTCAGGGCGAGTAATGTTGTTGTATTGTATGTAAAAAGATGTTTGTTTTCTTTTCTTGGTTCTTCCTATGGCTAGCAAAATGTTAGGTTTTATTTTCAGTATATATGTAAAGAGCAGAAACGTGGACTCTCACGGTTAATATGATGTACGGAATGGATCTTTTTAAAATGTGGATTCGACAAAGAATATTGCGTATCCCTTGGATGGATAGTATCGTACGGCCAGCAATTTGGAGATCTTATTGATGAAAAACATAAAAATCCGCTTTAATAGGAAAATAGGGAGAATATAGGGAAAAATGCACTGACTTCTACAATATAAGGGTGCGTTCACACAATAATTTCGATACCAGTCCCGTCTCGCTCATGTCGCGGTCTGGCACAATATTAGTTAAATGGAAACCAACGTAAGTGTTCACACTATCGGTAACAGTCTGGTTCTGATCAAGCTCCGGTCCAATCACCTTCCATTCACGTTCCCGTCACGAACCAGTCAGTTTGAGCGAGATCGAACATGTAACGGTATTGTATCGATAGTGTGAACACTCTTTCGTTCCTACTTCAGTCAGCTTTTAGCCGTTGAAGTGACGACTGCGTCAATAAATAAATAAATAAATACCTAATCACATGCTTTTTTAAATGAAATTCACCTCAAACATACAATTAATTTTTCTCGTGGCGAAATCACTTCACGAAATCTTGTATTTTTTTTCTACTTTTGGGGGGATTTTCTTTAAGATCATTTCAAACACACTCCAGTCCATTCGAAGGTATTGTAAAAAATATATTTATTATTAATTAAATGAGGATAGAGAGTGTAATATTCTCCTTGCATTTTTGATGCACCCACATTTTTCTCCTTGTTTCATATTGTTTTCTTTCCTTCTTAACATTTTCTTCTTCGTCGAGAATTAAACACATAACACCTAATTATTCAATCAAAAAGATCATCAACATTTTCGGATGCGAATAATAATATTATGTAAAGCAATTAAATACCGAACACACCCGACTTTGTTGATTGACGGTTGAAGACTGAATCGTGAACTGAGTTAGAATGTTACCAGACCGCGCTCGGAGCGAGAACAGACCGCGAACGAACCGTGATTGACCTTGAATGTGAACATTACCAGACCGCGACCGGAGCGGTATCGGAACGAGGTCGAACCTATAGTGTGAACGCACCCTTATCATCGTGGCTAAAAGAACCTACTCGCTTTTACAGTAAACCATCAAAGCCAAAATCAAGAGAAGACGTGGTGTAAAAGATAGATGTAATGGCTCTGCAATATTGTAAGGGCGTGGACTCCAATCTTAACAGGGCAAGGAGGCCTTTGTCCATGTGATATCCAACTTCGGAGGGTCTGACAGTACCTTCAAGAAACAAACTTATAGTATGTACATGAGATGTTTTTTTTTTCCTTAGAATGTCTGCGTTTGTCTTTTATTATAATTTAGGTGCACCCTTTTTTATTATTGTTAGATTGAAGTTGTACGTCAAATTTGTAAATTTCCTGAAAAAGCACTTTTAAAATAAAACTTATTACTCAGAAAAAAGCACCATCCACTTCCGTTTGTCCCGCATTCTCTTGTTTCATAAAATAAGGTTATGTTTTTATTGTTAGTTCCACAATGCTGATAATATAGCTAACACTGCTGGTGAAAATAATAGAAATAATGCAATGCACTTGGGAGCAAAAAAAATAGCAGACACTTTCATCTCTCAGCTCCCCGCAGTACCACACTCTCAGAATGAATGATTGCTATTATTATTTTGAGCATTTTCATAGCAGGGTTGTTGGTGTAGAGAGACATGCTCTTGCTCGGCTCGGTACTGTGCTGTAAGCTATCACAAATTAACGGTATTTTGACACCCAACTAACACAATAACCACGTATTATTTTTACGGCATGCTTTCATCCTTTTCATATTATCATTTTTTTTCTTTCATAAACAAGACTTGTGCTTCAAAAGCTTTTAACATGGTTCGTGCATCCTGTTTATTAACTTACTTAATAATATAAAACATGTGAAGGTGTAAGTGTAGATTTTTCGTGTATTTGGAGTCGCTGAAAGGGAACACAAATTAAGTAACGAGAAAGTTCACAATTATCAATGATTGTGGTAAAAATAGTTTAGTTAGAAATAATTTAGTTTAGAGGCAAGAATCCACGGCTTTTCATACGTCAATCACAGACACAAAATCGGTTAACATACTTCAAGGCTACTTTTTCCTGTCACTTTAAATAATTAATTCTTGGTCACACGCGTTAACAAAATACTACGGTCACACGTAGGTAATATTGGTATGTGAGTCCTCGATTACATATTGTTATTTTTCATTTACAAATTACACCGTTAAAATATTACTGCCGGCCTTACTTGCCACATACTTTAAGTTGTGCGTTCGAACACCGTTTTTAATAACCTCTTATAGCACAATTTTCTATATTTGTTGAAGAAAGTTAAATTGTGTACCTATTCAGCTTCAGCTCTTGTTGCCTCCCTATTGATTGATTCACAAAATGTTTAAATTCAATAATATGCTTGAAAAACTTTTTTATTTAATAGGTAAAACAATTTGTAATGTTATATAATATATTATTGTTTGATGAATTCTCGTATACACACAAACTCAAAACACATAACAATATTGTATATTTGTTGGTGCAACCGCTTGAAGCTATTATTTGCTAAGTCAATATAAACACCTCCATGCTAATATTTGTCGTAATCTTAAAGGTGGGAAATCCTTGTGTTGTGTTGTATTGTTATACGTTCAAGTTTAGTAAGAAAATACTCCTATATAACAATCTTGTTCCGACAGAGTTTGACTCTTCTCTTCTCTTATATAAATTAAAGTCGGGTTAGTGGAACACTTATAACCCGAGATCGGCTGAACAGATTCTTTCATTATTGGATTCTTTTCCGCTCCGAATAACAGAATAACTAATAAATATTTGAATAAAAAATGGGTAAGAAATTATTTAAAATACAATATTTAAGTTAGTATGGAAGGATCATCTGCGAGGCGCCAACGCCATCGCGGGTAGTTCCCTCTCATTCTCGCATACGTAATTGCCGATCTTAAAGTAGCCCATCCCACTTACTCCACCGCAAAGTCAACAAAATTGTCGGGCACATTCGTGTCGGTACCTACTTCATAGGTGAGGTAGAATGTGTGCGCGCGCATATTATATTCTCACGTTGTTTCCGCCTGAGCTTTGAAAACGAATGAAATATTGATGTTCTAGAAAATATTTTAACATTATTATGTTATATTGTTTCATTCTTTTTTCTGCCTTTTGTTATATTCTATTGTTGTCAAAGGCACTTTGTGCCGTATATTTTCTTAAAATAAAATAATTAATAATAATTATTATTTTATTAGTACCTAACATAATTGGATTAATTATGTATTTTTAATTCTTGGGGCGCAGTGTACGTATGAACGTGCCGCCTAGGTGACTACAGGACAACGTCTGTCGGGAAAGTTAGTGATAAAATAAATTGCCCAATAAAAGAGTATACAGATAGCAGATTTTAGTTGTCATCCTCACTCTTAAGGGTCGTGGACTTGGTTGACTCTGACGTAGACCATTGTTCTCCAGGCTTGTCTAACTGCGGCCAGATGTAAGGCCTGATGAAGCGGAGCGATGTTCTGCTTTATTTGGTCGGACCAACGCATTGGCAATCTGCCTCTGGGTCTTATTTCAGATGCTCTCATATCAGCTTTTCTAAGCTTTCCTCTCTCATACGAGCTATGTAACCAAAGTATTTGAGTACCTATACGCTCGAGATAGACGAACGATATTCTGACTGTAATGCTTAATTCCTTAAAATATTTTAGTTCTCCTTGCTGTCCAAGGCATTATTAGCATTCTTCTCCAGCACCACAACTCCAAGGCGTCTATCCTCTCCGGGTATCGAGCTCGCAGGGTCCAGGATTCCACTTTCAAAAATAGATACCTACCTCAATTTCAGAAATTATCTTTGAAATTAAATCTTGTACTCTAAGCACTTTTCTAGAAATCAACGCCCTCTTGTAAAATTATGTAAATAAAGCTGTCACATATTGAAAAAAAAAATATGGAAAAAGCGATCCTTGAACTTTACTTGAAAACATTACGATGAAAGCGTTCTACAGATATGCCTGTCAAGTGTAAGCCTGAAAACAGATCATCAAATAAATGGAGTGTATTCAGAAAACTGCCATCTTGTTATATAATCATTACACAAAGGCTTGGAACATTTTCCAGGAAATATTATCATTTTCAAGGAAAATACAAAATATTTTCCTAGTCGTATACTTTATACTAGTTGACACCTCAGAGTGTCCCGTTAAACACTACTAAAAAGTCTGAGACTACTCAACTAAATCTTAAGGCTTTTAAATTGAAAAAATATATATTTTCCTCGAAATCATTAACAAAATTATGATTACCAATCAGCTTATTTTATTTAAATGCATATGGTATATTGGACCTGTTGGTTACAAATTTAAAGGTAAAATCTTAGAGACTATAATTAGGGTCACATCCACATCCCACCGATTTTATAAGATCGCGTTGAAAAAAAAATTGACACTCACACTACTTCTTTTGTTTGTGAAAGGTCAAGACCCTCCTACTTCAGATTTATTTAAATGAAGCCTAAAATGCCTGCCTCGCTTTCTATAAAATATTAATTAATTTATCTATAATTTTTACTTTACTCCGGCTCGAAGGACCACAAAAATGTAATGTGTTGCAATGATTTGCTGGTTATGATGATAGGGTGTGATGTCCCTCTTAGAAGAACCCCTTGTTTGTGGACAGTATGTAGGTAGGTTGACTGAGGTTGAGCACTGAAACACTTCTGCTGGTGGCTTGGTAAGGCGCTGTGCCCTCTACCAAAGTTTAATGTAAAAGAGAGTGCAATATCTACAAGCAGACGTATTTATAGGCTCAAAATAATATATTGTAACTATGTGGGCTTGTATGTATTACATCATTGATCGTAAAGATTTCAAAATAATCTGAAACGCTGTACACTCGTCACAGAGGTTTCTAGGCGCACGTAGTACTTGTCTATAAAACTGGGATGGTAGCTAGGCGTGAATATGTATATTGTTTATGTACATCACTCTGAACAATATTTCAAACAAATTTCGGAAATACGAAAATTACTTGAAATTTTCGATTGACATAAGTCGGGTCATCCTGTCCTTCTAATAGCTCAGCTCGGTCCACTTTCATGATTTTTTGATTAAATCATATTCATCTCCAGACCCATAAACTCACTTTCCGTTTCGATAAGTAAGAATGTCAATAATTGTTGATCTGTGAAACATCCAATCCAATTGTGATCTTTAAGGGGTTCAGTCACATACATAGACATGGGAAAAACAATTTTATATATGAAGATAAAAATAATAATAATAAAAGTAGAAAGAGGGGTGAAGTGTGTGCTGGTTATAGAAGAAAGGTGTATGAGGAATGGTTAGGCGAGATAAGAAGAACAGATTAATTAGATGTAACTAGGCATGAGAATCGTGCACAAAGCATAGAACAAGAATGTTTGCCGGTATACAAGCGTACCTAAGTACCTACAAGTAAAAACTTCAATTTACTTACCCACTTTTATATACATATAATACTCTCATCACACTTTGTAAACATCGCAACTACGAAAAGTGTTTTTTTTTTAAGTGCCTAGTCAAATAAATTATAATTTAAAAGTTTTTTTATATTAACAGTATATATGGTCGACATGGAAATCGGGATTTAATTTCAAGAGAAACTCCCCCCCCCCCCAGATGTTGACAGTTTGTTTAATGCTCTAATACCCAGGTTGAATCTATTTTTGTGTAAAAAACTAACTTAATTCTGAACTTAATGAGTGCCTTAGTACCTATATTAACCTATAAAAACATTATATTCAAAATCAAAAGGAAAATTCCAGTTAAAAAAAACATTATTTCAAAATAAGATTACTTATAACAAATTGTCTGGTAATAAATTGCCGTAGGAGCTTACCAAACTGGGTCGGGTTCTATGTATGTTATTGTAAATCTTGTATGAGTTAACAGGATACACAAAGAAATCTTCCCCTTTAAGGGGTACGTTCCCACTTTTAATTTCCATATCACACGATGCGCTGTATTTCATTCCAGAGAGTTTATCTCCGGAACAAGAGCGTTCTCAAACGTTTACCCACCCTCACCTTACCGTTTATAATCATACTATGATACAATCAGTAAAGTTCTGTGTCTCTAGGTAAACTATTTCACATTTTAATACACTCGGTTTTCTTCTTTTTCTAGACTGCTTTTCTCCACGAAAATCGCTCACTCTTTCTTTTTCTACCTATAAAAACTATCACACGCGTTCATTTTCTCTCACAGTCCATGTCGTATTCTGCTATAAGTAAATTCCAAAACTTCAAGGATACTTTATGATTAAATCCAAAATAGAGAGATGATACATGGAAAAAAATCACACCAATCTACCGGAGTATGTTATTTTTTTTATATTTACGGTACTTCAATATATTAAACCTCAATTAATGACATGGGGAAACAACAAGAGCTCTCCACTGTACTCGATCTTACGCAACCTTTACTCGATGACCCCCTCCCACTACTTCTTAATCTTCTTCGTCAGCCTGTCTCCGTCCTGTGCTGAACATAGGCCTCCCCCCTCTTCTTCCAATCATTCCTGTCCCGAGCCTCTCTCATCTATGTGCGGCCTGCAATATTTGTGACATCGCTCGGCCATCTGGCCACATGGCCTGCCCATCCCCACTTCAGGGTGGCAACTCTCTCCACCACATCAACAACCCTGGTCTTCTTTCGTATCTATGTGTTTGTTCTCCTGTCTATTAAAGAAATACCCAACATCTTCCTCCACATGACTCTTTGTGTTACTGCTAGTTTCTGTATTACCCCCTCCCACACCATATCCAAATCCCTTAGCTCTATTTCGAAGGAGCTGAACACAATACGAGAGAGTATTCTTCGTCTTCGGGACCCTTATGGAAGGAAGAACAACGCACTCCTCGGCCAATTGTCATTTTCATTGTCAACGACTCGAAAAATAATTTACTACAAAACAAAATATCAATCGGAATCAATCAATATTTTTTTCATTATATTGCACATAAGAGCTAAAACATACATGGGACAATATTCTTTTTTATAAATTTTTAGGTACTTAATTTCATAAGAAAAGATTTATTGACACATACTTTTTAGACAAGAATAAAAACTTATTACTGATGCATTGATTCTGTCACAACCCTGGGCGAGTAAAAAACTTATGTAGATGATTAGTAGATTAAGGTGATTTGTTTATAATAAAGAATGAACATTTCAGGATTGACTGTATAGAAGAAAAAGCCGGGATCCAATGTATACTCATATGCGCCGTAATAAAAATATGTTCATTTAAAATATCATAAAACAAAGATGGAATTATCTTTTTTTTTATTTCACCTAATTCTCTCTGACGTCATTCAAATATATAAAAATATTATTTTCCCCCTGAAAATTAATTTCAATTAAAACCATCCCTCTACGTGACTACCTATATCATCCCGGATATGTTAGGGAAAATCTCATTGAAAAATATTTTCCCTAATTTTTTATTGAATTCAGTTAAAAATAACCTAAAACAATTCACATTATAATATTATTAATATGAAATGTGTGCTACTGCGACAACATCATAATACTTAATATAAATATTAGGTGTATGAATGTGTGTGTATGTGTTAATGTAGGGAATAATATCAAAATAATTATCATGTCCTTTGTATGTGCTGTGTGTTACGTTAATGCCCTTACATCTGTTAGGGGTGACGTTTTCTTGATATAATTCATCGAATTGCCGGAGTATCTTAAAGACAATCAGTATTGATAAGTAAGTGTTAATCTCATCTTCTCTAGAAGAGGAAATTATGGTTGAGATGTTAAATGACAAATTGTCATAAAAAGCATAATATTCTCCCATCAGGGCTCTAAAGAAAAGAAATACATTTTATAACTATTACTTACTTCTAACATGGTACTTCTAATAAGCCACCCAGAGAGCTGATGATGATAATCCATGGAGAAAAATAGCTTATGTTGGAAAAATAACATCTAAAGTTATTAGAGCGTGCAAGGATAGGAAGTTCAAACCAGCATATTATACCAATAATACAATATAAAAATACCTACTTACTTAATAATAAATTAAAAGTAAACATTTTGGACAAAAGTGGTGTATATAAAATCATGTGTAATAATTGCTGAGTAACATATGTGGGACAAACGGGTAGAAAAATAAAAACTAGGATAAATGAACATCAAAGCGATAAAAAACTTCGGCATCAATTCGGAGATCGCCGACCACGTTAGAAGTACGGGACACTCCTTTGATATAAATAGTGTTAAATTGATAATTATTAATATAATATGTGATAAGGATTTTAAATTAGATACTTTAGAAAACTTAGAAATAGTGAAGAATAATTGTAAAAAGTAATACTAAATTGATATACATTCAAACTCCACAAATCACATCCCCTCTGTTAAAATTGTTGTTGTCTCCCTCACACACCCCGTCCACTTCCCAATGACATCCAGACCTTAGTTTTTAAGTTTGGTAACTTGTGAGACGCTACCGAGGATGGACGAAAGTCCGACGTAAAAGTTTTAGCGCGATTTTATATTATATTTTATAATTATTTATTGTAATAAAATATTAGTAGAACCAACAAAGTTTGTTTGTTTTTAATTTCTAATAGTTAAAAAATGTCGTTCTATAGTGTTAATCACGAAGTCCAAAATGAATTCGAAATACATTTTCATAGTGTGATCAGTTCCTGAACCTCAATAGATAAGTAGGCTACTAAACTGTGACTTGAATAACACATTATAATCATAAGTATAAAATATAATATATTATGTAACTGAACAAAAAACGTAGGTTAAAAAAATTACAATGAAAAATTTGGTACACAACGTTCTAGCGAGTTCCTCCTTCAACAACGTGAGGAAAATAAAGACTTCGTTGTAATTAGACTTGGGCAAAATATACTGTCCGCTTTTAGAAACGCGGAGTTTGTAAACATTGAAAAACTTATGAGACTTATTTTATGCTACTTTATATTTTTACAGCAGAAAGCATTGTTAAGAAAGAACATCAGGTAGACAGCGTCTATACTGATTTAACTAAGGCTTTTGACAAGGACACTCATGAGTCATGAGATACCTACTTACTTTTACAATCCTAACTTGAATTCCTTGGAATGTCGGACCGAAAGGCGATGTTTCGATTGTGAGTTCTTCATCCCTTATCTCGACAGTAACATGTTATTTGTGTGACAATATTTCGAAAGTCGAACAAAGAGGGGATCAAAAATACAAACACAGTGATATGTTCTGATAGAGATAGAAATACACGAGAGAGAGACACCGCTATGAGCACAATGACAATTTGGTTAGATGCGTATCTCTGGATGTGGGTTGCCATATAAAAGGTTTTACGATATTATAATTATTATTGGTATGGTGTAGGAATTATTGTTTACGGAGTAGATATTTCGTGTTGCCCGTGGAACAATGCTGAAAATTTATTCTAAGCGCTCGATAAAACAATGATATTATTATCATCGCGAACGAATGGTTGGGTTTATCATAAGTTTTTATTGTTGTTTTGAAGTTTTCCCTCAACCACTCACACCATATGACCATTTCTCATAACTTTTTGAACCAGTAATCGGATAGACTTAACTCAACGACACAGCATTATTGTTATCGATGATTTTCAAAATCGTATTTATGGAATAAAAAGTTCAAATCTCTGAGCCAACCGTTCCTCTAGGGACGCAAAATATGTTAAGAATCAAAATTAAGTTCACTCTTACAACAGAGGAAAGAAAAGAGTAATGAAAAGAGGGTTTATTTCTCTCTTTAAAACTAAAACAAAAAAGAAAAGTTAGAAGTGACTAGTGAACCAGCGGTATCAATCGACGGCTTTCGTGGTTTCGGATTCCGGTGCTGTCCATTTTTCCAATTTCACAACGCAGATATTATGTTCACTTTGTGAGCCCAGATTCTTTTCGTCAATAGAGAAATATTTTGCTGATAATCTGTTACGTCAAAAGATAAAAAGGTTCATATTATAATTAGGTTACTTCTTCTTCTTGATCCTTTCAAGTCACCCTGACATCGATCATACTGGGAAAAGCTTATCTGTCTTGCGCTATCCGGAACAACTCCTCCATACGTCTTAAACCGGTCCAGTCTCTTAACATATTTTCCTTCTTCCAACCTTAATACTTACATGAAATGTGAAATTCTCAATTGAACTATCGTATTTAGTTTGTTATATTTGAAATTTGTCACCATAAAATGCCAAATGTCACGTTGTAATTGAGATAACTAGTTTCGTACATAGCAGTTGTGTAGGTAAGAGAAATAATATACTAAATACACATTAATATTAATGATAGGCAGGTAGGTAGGTAGCTACTTAAATAATAATAATAAGCCTTCGGCATATCGTTGTGAAATTGGGGGTGGGCCCAGTGCCTACTAGGAATGGCTATTAGACCCATTATCACCCTCTTCAACATTTACTTACCCCCAACGCTATATTTTGATGGCGACACAAAGCGATGTTTTGTGTGTCGAAGTGTTCACGTCTATACAACAGCTACACAACGTAACACCAAACTAGAATATATCCTAGACACGTACAATTAATTTCTGATAACAGATACTTTCGTTTAAGAAAAATCTATGTTTGAAATCATGTGCCTATCAAAATTTCTACGTGAATTGATTCAAACTAAAAAAAGCTGCTAACCTAGGGTAGCCCAGAACTCATAGTATATTATAACAGCCTTTTCGTGTAAAACATAAAATATTTGCATAAAAATACATAATTTTACGATTAAAATGAATTTATCCTTGGAATTATTTTAGAAACTTTAAAATGGAGCGACTATTGGAGCTTTTTATTATCTGTTTTAGAACTACATATTCAATATTAATCGGTACTTTAAGGAGGACCCACTGAAGTTACGGACCTCAAATTTTACGTGCTTGTGTAGGAGCATAAGACCAACCCTTATACCAAATTTTATGAAAATCGAAGATTTTTTTTTCTTTTTTAGCCCTTTTTCTAGAACAAGTGAAATTTTCTTTGGATACTTTAAGAGGGTTCCCCTGAAGGTATAGATGTTAACATTTTACTGACTCATCTACATCGAGGGGCTAACCGTTGTACCAAATTTCAATCAAATCGGATAAGAATTACTAGTAGTTATGGGTGCGCACACTGCTTAAGGGACATGTTATAAATTAATATAATACATATGACATAGTAAAAGTTTCAACCCTACGTTTGATTCTTCACAATAATCGTCACTTATTATAGCACAAAATGAGATTTTGGAACACTCTCTTGGGGAACGAGAGTGTGTTCTCACCTCTGGAACGACCATACCATTTCTGTCTAAAAAAATTATGTCCCTTATGACTAGAGACAATGATATTATATTTCTAGACGGCAATGCCCATACACATAGAGCTGTGTCACCATGGTAAGTAACACGACAGATGTTTGATTATTTGTTACAGATATGGGTTTTATTATTTAAATTATGGTGAATAATATAAATATATGCACTAAACTATTAGACCTTATTTTAAAGTACACGTTTTAAGCTACAAATTGGTATAAAAAATAAATATTATGCTTTAAAACAAAAATATTGAGTAAAAGCAATAATTTAAAATTCGATGATAAGGCACTGCATAATATGACCGGTGCATTTTCCAAACGCTTGTGACCAAGTATTAACAAATAAGTCAGAAGTCCAGAAATATCCGCATACCTTTGACAGCCATCAAAAAATACTTATGTGATCAATAAACTAATATTAAGTACTGAGTATAAGAACATTGGCGATGGGTTACGCTACGTAGGGCGTGTAGGAGGAACACTTATCTTGTTTTCCAGTGGGCGTCTACTCAGGATGAGGCTTAAGTTCTTATAAGTAGGTATCATAAAAATTTAAAGATTTACAATTTCACAACAGAGTCAATCAAGTAACTAAAGGGTAAAAAAACATACAATACAACACGACAACAATCATTTAATATAAAAGATGTTTCAACAATATTGCCACTACAAAGTTATGAACATGGGTGATTTATATTTCAATTTTTTTCTAAGAAGTATCACAATTATTCTGATATTTGGCTAAGAGCAAATCTCCAAAGACCGAAACCTTCCCACAGTTCGCGTATATTATTCTCTTGAAATTTAAGCCTATTCGTCTTCAGTCCTATGGGCATCAGATGTATTTACCCATGTCACTATTTCTATTTATTTAGGCCCTTATAGAGTTTCGTCTACCTTTATAATTATCTCTTTACGTCGCGAAAGGCTCACTTAATAATGTCTATATTTAATATAACTAGTGGTCGACCAGTGCTCGAAATTTGGTCATAACTTATTTAATTATAAGTTTGAACATTATTAATGTTCCGTTGTCAAAGTCATAAACATTGCGAAAGATCGAGCGCAATGGAGAGATCTTGTTGCCTCCCTATGCCCCTGAGTGGGATGTAAAAGGGAGTGTTGTTGTCAAAGACTGAGCGAGCGATATTTAAAAATATTCTTTCAAAAACATTGATGGATAGGTACGTTAAATTTGAAATGTTCATATTATGATTCCATTATACCAGCCAAATTAAATTTGCAGGGATGATTCTCCATGAGTATTAGAAGTTTCTAAGATAGTTTGCAGAAAAAAAATATTCTGTGAAAATTTTTGTCTAGAGCTTTTGAAAGATTTTAGAAAATTTTTCCTTTGAAAAAATTTCTTGAAAAAAAAATTTTTGATGAAAAGCTATCGGGTGCTGACTCATAGCAATAATACCTTACGTAGGGGTCACTATCGGACTATTTCCAGAAAAAAAATCATGATCATAATCTAAATAGTTTAGCCATAGTAACATAGTTTAGTCAGAAATCCGGTTTTTATTCAAATTTCACAAAAAGGTAAATAACTTTTGAACCACCCAATATCGCTGAACATATTTTATATGGGGGTCAAATCGATAGGTATAGAGGTCCTCTACCTCCCTGCTTCGGTTTATCCACTACCAACTTAACACCGGGTATATTAATCTATTCTCAATTTCACCACAGCTAAACAAAAGATCTGTGTCAAATAATGTCAAACACATGGACGTGTGTATAATGTGCCCAAGTTTTTTCCTTAAAGATATTTTCATTATTTTTGGGGTTTTTAGACCTAAGGGGACCTCTTGAAATAGAATATGTTGGTTTTGAAAAAGAAAATTCGGGAACTGATTCATGCAGTTAGAGATAGGCAGACCTTTGCCCAGTTGTAATTGGAAAATACCTGACTGGTCACGTCAAGAAGAAGAATAAATATTTTTTCTAAATTCAAGGTCTAGCGTTTAGTGAGTAAGCAGTTGAAGAAAATCTAATATGATTTTGAGCTGATGCTTTGCTATCTGAACATTTCAAATTAAAACATTTTCAAATCACTGTAAAAAAATTATTGAAATTCAGCGATTTAAAATTCGAATCAACAATCAGTAATGAATTGTTAGAGTCATTAGTTGTTACATAATATTATTCGTTTAGATCTAGTCCTGAAAAATGGTCTCAAGAATCTAGACATAATTAGAATGTCGTTCGCCAAGCCAATAGGCAATAAAGATGAGACATTAACAAAAATGGATATAGTCATATCCTGGTGCCAAATACATGACAGCAGTGGCAGTCTTTAAATTTGGTTGCTCTCTTGTTCTCAATAATTTCCAACTCTTCAATAATTTCCAACTTTTATCTCTATATTCCATTTATTATAAAATTTCTGCTTGTTGCATACATGGGATTTTTCGACATGTTGAACATGTCGAGAATTCTCATGGTTGGGAGTTTCGGAGACTTAAACATTACCAGCTAATGGCGAACGTTGTTAACGTAAAGTGGTCACACTAAGCCAGCCTTCGAAATAACAGTAGAAGACGGTAGTGGTTTGTTCCATTTAAAAATCCAACAATCAGTAATGAATTGTTAGAGTCATTAGTTGTTACATATTCGTAATAATAGACTGCCTTGTTCAGTTGAACCTAGGAACAAAAATATCAGAATTGCAAACATCAATAACGATTTCAAATCTTTTGAAGATAACCTTGTTTTGCTGGTATCTCCCGTTACTATCTTGTGGATCAAATAAAAATAATTTACATATTTTTTATGAACATCTATCTGTTAACTGCGTTGCTTTAGATGAATACATTTTAATAAACAATTTTATTTAGCACGATTTCCCGTTACTCTGCTCCATCAAACCTCCACTTTCTAGGTAGGTTGGTACCATCCCCTAAATACTCCCCTTCATCCTTACACACCGTAATGGCGAATGCTGAGAATGTTGTCTTACGCAAGGTCTATCCCTTTGACGGTCTCGTGTTATATCGATGCTGAAAGGCGTTCTTCAACAATACCCTTTTCTTAGAAATGAAATTTTTAAAGAAATGAGTTATTCTCCCTCAAACAAATTGAAATTCTCAAGTGCTTTTTTTTTAACATGAAATAAACCAATTTTCAACTCGAATAATAACAACGAAGAAAAGCTCGTTTTGAAAAGAAAACGAATTTACCTACCTACCTAGTCCTTAAAAATGTTAATAAAAGGACAGGTATTTTATTCATTTTAAAACCAAGGTATGTTTTCAAATTTTAAATCGAACTTGACAAACTTAACTTATTAAACGTGGGTTGCATAAGAATTCTACGCTTTCATAAAGACCCCTCCATTTGCAAAGGTTTTGTGTTTGTTCTTTTGTACAAATTCACATGTTTTTGTTGAATCGCCCATCAAAATGAAGTGGTGAATGATTTAAGTGGTTGGTGCCCTAGCGGTTACGATTTCGGGTTTCGTAGTGATACGTGCGGAGGTCGTGGGTTCGATTTCAGGTGTCGACAGTGTTCCTCTTTCACGACAAAAGCTTTAAGTAGCATACTGTGAAAGAGTCAGAGTGTATTATTTTGTGTTCACTTTGAGTCATTACAGATTTATAAAAAAAAAAAAACAAAATATGTACTCAAATGTTACATGGATAAAAATTCTTCGAAGTATGTTTTTTGACATGTTTGGCAAGAAATCATTGGAATTGCACATGATCGTGCTCGCGCAAAAAAAAACTGTTTGTAAAATACGCCTAGCTTTTACTTCAACATTCATTCATTCTTCCTTTATGACTTTACTAAACGGCATAGAGATTTAACAAAAGCTCCCATCTACGCCTGGTATTACGTAGTTTCAATGACTTCCTTCAAAATCATGTCCATATCCCTCAGCATCGAAGCAATGAGGGAAAAAAACCCAACACTCTTCTCGCCTAATGCCCCTACCACACGCTCCGTCTTACCTGTGGTCTTGCCTGCGCAAGCCTGGCTTGTCAGGTAAGACGGAGCGTGTGGTTGGTATAAAACAGTACACCGCACGCTCCGTCTTACCTGACAAGCCAGGCTTGCGCAGGCAAGACCACAGGTAAGACGGAGCGTGTGGTAGGGGCATAATTTGCATAAAATGTCCCTTATATAGCGGATAATTTTTATCCTGGGCTTTGGTCTTCTTGAAAAATATCAACTCCTGATTGTATTGTACATCCAAAAAATTCAAAAACGAGTGCAGTGCTATATTATACATAGGTATGAAGATTATAAAAGTATTAATAGGTATCTAACAGAGATACTTTTGAAATTTTTAACGATTTGTCTGGCAACTTTTGATATTAGTTTATCTACTCTTGTGATAATAAAATGCTTGGAATTGGGTGTTCAAATTTAATCCCTAATGTCTCTACATAGGTACCTACTTGGTACATTCCACCCTCCCGTAAAGTCAAAATTAGTTAAATCACAAGTTGCCAACTAAATAACCAAAATAGCCCTACCGCATAACATATTAAATTATAGTATTTTGAATAATGTGGCATATTGTCTCTTCATTATTATTATATTTTCAAGATGGTTAAATTTTCTCACACATTAAAAATGTCTTATTTGATGATTAAGGTGCACGCGAAATTTGGCATAAATGCAAATTACCTAATGTTAATAAAATCGCACTGAATATTTTGTAAAAAAAATGCTGTTTCATCATATTTTATAAGCACTTCGTGTGAAATAAGTATTATTTAAACAGTTTTGCGAGTAAATTAAATGTTTTTCTTAATCATACGTGCCCATATTAATTGTAATTTTTTTATTAATAATTGTAACAGTTGAACAGAGCCTCTGTGGATAGTATTTAAATCATAGTATTATATCATAGACACTTCTTAAGCGATGAAGTAATGTTTTTTTTTTACATGAACGCAAAATAAGTTAAAAAATTAGATTCTGGTATAAGGGGAAGATCATTAACATCTCAAAAAAAAATAGTTTTTATCTATAAAATGGGCTACCTATGATACTTTTTTTTTAATTTTCCCTTTTCTTCAACCTCATATTGGGACACTCCCTTATTCCTTTACGGAGGAGATGCTTCATTTTGAGGTGACGCTCCACGAGTTACCTCCCACCCCCTCCCCCGCCTAATGGCTCTGGTTATACAGGATCACAGGTTGGTAGAGAGGACTATTCTGATTATTATAAGGAATATCGTCACATCTGGTGTCCTTTATAAAATTCATAAATAATTTCAATCTCCCACTCAGTCATCTCCACCTTTAACATTGGAAACTTGAAGATTCCCTCTTTTGCCAGGACCCTCCTTACCCCCTTAGCCTTCCTCCCTCCGACTGGCAGGTTGTAGACGATGAAAGTTTTACAATGCTGATAATTTATTGAAGACCCTTGAAACTTACTTTTCTTGTAATAATTTAAAAGCAATTCCAAAACGATGGATTCTCCCGGCTAGATAGGTACCTTGGTACCTTCTTATTACCCAAGTTGTCATTATCATAATTAGCCATTATTAATGTTCTTGCTATTTTTTTAAAACTCCACCTGCTCTTGGCTTTGTCAAAAACTTCAAATATCTTTTGATCTAAGGTACGGATAAAATTTACTATAAAAAGGGAACGTTAAGTAAAAAAAAACGAGTTAAAAAATTGAATGAATCGGGTGTTGTTTCGAGTGCATGCTTCAAGTTTATGATAAAAATTACCTACTTTCCGAATAAGAATCGTCAGACCAAGAATCTCAATTGGTTGGCTACATTCATATTATACCTGTCATTTGCATCACCAAGGTCCTCCCGTAATCTATTTATCAGATTCTCTTACGTATGTCCCATAATTAGCGCAAGTTATGAATTTGCCATTTTTCATACAAGAAAGTAAATGTGATAGCTTAGGGTCAGTAAAAATGCCCAGATTTTGAAATGTTCTACAAAATATGGTTAGAATATTATTTTTTTATTTAAAAAACCTTCATTTTCTTCATATAAATATTACAATATTAAGCAGGTATACAAAGTTTTCATATACACTATCAACTTTTTTTTCTATCTATTTATGACTATAACTATCTACTATTTTTACTATCAAATTCAACTTTTTCCTCTTGAAACAAACAAGTCTCTTAAATTGTGCGTTTTAACAACAACAAAGATTTCTTTTTATGAAGTTTTCCAAAGTTAGTGATCTCTACCAATAAGCCAGCAAATACGTGATTACTATGGACATTAGGAGCCTCCACGTAGATTGGACTATTGTAATAGAGCGATCAGGCGTCCCTGGAAACGACATCATGTCGGCCAATCCTTCCACCACCGGAGAGACCAAGAACCGGACTCGGAAAGATGAAGATGGACATTAGATTCAATTCTCAATGAATGAAATTCAATCACAGTAGAAAAACTCAAGTATTAAAAAAAATATATTTAACCCCACAAAAATAAAGCACATATGTAGGTAGGTACCTATGTATTATGTAAAGTTTGAAAAAGAAACGTTATCGACTGTTTTTTTTTTCATTGGAATAAAACTCATCGATTTATCTTTAGAGTCTTGTAATAAGTTTCTCGAGTGTTTACAACCAAGATGCGCTATGTCAGATTTGAATGATTTCGAGCTATATTGATGCAGAATAGGTACCTTATTTATTATGTATTTTATATCATAATACCTATAGTTAAGTCCTTATTAAATCATACGAAACCTTTATAAATTAAAATCAACAAAAACTTTGTCAGTTCTACGTGAGAACTACTCACGTAGAACTGACAAAGTTTTTGTTGATTTTAATTTATTTTTGTTTATTTTAAAATGTTCTACAAAGTTGCTCGCGACAAAAAATTTGAAGATTCGAAACCTTTATGTTTCAGCCAAAATGAACTAATTTATGTTTGATCACTTCAAATTTAATATTATATTTGTACCTTCTTAATAAGTAGTACTCTTTGAATATTTTCTTCAAAACGTCATTATATTTCTTATAAATTTAGCTGGGGCATCATGATTGTAAGCCCTCGAATGATTAAGAGAATGCATATTTGCTTTATTTCTTAATAAGAAGTTTAATAAGAAATATTATTTCAGAATGTTAAGCTATACCGACCAAGTACTCCGCTGTACAAATTCGAGGTTGTGTTAGATTCGGCAAATATCAGTAGGTAGATAAGTACTTACTACTTACCTTTACACTGAAATGTCAATGTCAAACCGTCTTTACAATAATAATTGTTATTTGAATTAATTAAGTCTATTTAAACTTTGCTCGACAAGTGACTGTCAAAGTGATATCATGCATAATAAAGCAACTTTCACGAAACTTTTATTGATTTTGAATTGATTCAGGGTCGACTAAATTTAGGACGAAATACCTTAGTTTTAGTCAAACTTAATTTTTTTTACTTAATTTTCGCTCAAAAACGACTTCATTTTGACTTTAAAATTTTGAACTTACTTTCACTAAAAAACGAGTGCAGTGCTAAAAAATATTTTTCAAAGAGGAATTTTTATTAGTAGCAATAATCATCAAACTCTTTTGATTATTGAACTACGCAATGATGTTATGAATTAGTTGATTGGCTAGTGGTTCAGTTGTTGATTTCGTTCTGAATATCATAGGTTTAATACCCGATGGTGACAATTAATTTTCCTCTTTAATAATACAAACTTTGTTCTGATTCATTTTAAATGTATGTATACTTAATGACTATTATTCTGAAATGAAAAACAGACGATTGAGTTGCGTCGTATCCAATTTTTATTGAGACTTTTGATATTCTGAAAATGTTTTTTTTTTTTTTAATGAATCTGTGCTCACTCAAAGTGAACACAAATACACTTCTTGACTCTTTCACAGTAAGCTACTTAAAGATCCAATACATTAGTTGCGTTACTACTGGCAAACGATTAAGTTCTAAGCAAGGGCTTCTTGCGTTGAGTTGGAACGTGAATTTGAGAATACCAGTCATTGTTCCATTAGTTCTTCACTACAAGAATATCCGATTCCCTCTGTAAAATGACACAACATCAGTCTTTAAACATACAATTCTTCATCTTATTCCTGGTGTAGTGTCCAGTCTTGAATGCCTTGATGTTATGCTGTTTTTATTTAGAACTTTATTTAATTTCATCATCCAGTTTTCCATCAGTTTCCATCTATACAAATTACAGGGAAAATGTATGATTCACAGTTTCTAAATGTTTTTGATGGGGCATAGTATCTTAAAAGTCGTTCTACTAATTCAGTATGTAGAAACATAATGTCACTAAAGCCTTTAGTTAGACTAGGTCGACTTGCGAGTGATTAAGTTGCTACATTAAACGCTCTTTTCTTCTTATTTAGGTACCATGTTGGATCCCCTTTATATCGACTATCTTTCGAGAGTATCGTAAGCCAGGCAATCTGTATTTGGCCCACGCCTCTCATACGCTACTTAATAAAAAATCAATCACATTCATGTAAATTTTCTATTAAATACTAAATTACTCGCCACTCGACTAAAATACTCGACCAAAGTGAATATAAGGCTTAACTCTCAGGCTGCCATGAGTACCTAAGTGAACATTCGATTCAATCTTGGAGAGATACTCCTGCTGATCAGTTATTACCTAAGCCTTCCTATTTCCGCATTTTCTTCTTTCAACAACTATTCCACGTATACAAAGTGTTAACAAACTTCAATATTGTACATTATTAACTATTACGGATGAAGTTGTTAAGAATCTCAATCATATCTGCATTCATTTTCCTCAAAAATGCATTCACTAAATAATCCAGTCTAAAATCTGAATCGCCTGCATTTCACATCGTCCACTCAACAACTTTGAGGACATCTAACGGAAGTTTTTTTGTGTATATATATAGGGAGGTACTCGGAAGCTCTGTAATATAACGAAGATTCATTTTAACATTTGCTGCAAAAGGGTAGTTTTAGAACTACTTGCACCTCCCTAGTCTGGGTTTTTTTTTTATTTATTTTTCAGTATTAAGTCCTTGCATTCTAAATAACTTTTTTTTCTTTCCTCTTCATTGTAACATCTTCTTACTTTGTGTTGTTTTTTATTTTATTTTAGTTCTCTCTCTTAGTTAAGAAGTAAGGACATTTCAATTCTACCAGTTATTCGCGAACATAAAATTTATTTTTTTTAACTAGAGTATTATATTTTCTTTTTCTATAGAAAAATGTAAGAAAAAACTAACACAGTGAAAACGATGTTGACATTTTTGTAAAGTTTATAATTAAACCGAGTTTATTCTAGATAGATCCGCACCTATTCAGCAAATTCTTTTGGATTACAGGTATGAAAGAAGTAAGATAAAAAATAATAATAATAAGAGGTATTTGGAAGCTTAGTGCATTTCCCTTTAGTTTGTGAGAAAGAATATGTCAAAAGTGTATTTGTGTTCACTTTGAGTGAGCCCAGATTTATTACAAAAAATACTATTCGGGTTTATTTTGTAACCAAAGAATTAATTTTGTAAGCATATACCTAGGTACTTAAAAATTGTTGAAAAAGACATAGCCCGTTTTTTCATCCAAAGTTTGGCCTACGACATAATCTTAAAGAAAACATGAAGATTTAATATCAAACGATTTCCAGATAGTAAAGTTAAAATCACAAAGCACTTACGGTAGTTTTGTGTTTATTTTTCAACGTTTGGAGTCAAAATATGAAAAAACCCTATCTTATACAGTGTGGTTCACTATATAACTCAAAGCTGTATCGATTTTACAGTACAACTGCCACCTGAAAAAAACGATCAATTTATATTCAAATAAGGCATCATATTATATCAACAAAAGATGCATATAAAACCGAGTAGGTAAATACTTCTTTCATCGACAACCAACATCAGCAGCCCGATTCACGGAAAAGTTTAAGTCTAAGTTTAGTTCGAAGTTCGAACGAAGTTCGATTCAAACCCTCCGTGAATAGGTACATAGACTGTAGATAGTCGCCGCCTACAATAATTATTATTACCAGCAGCCCTATTCACAAAAGTTTGAATCGAACTTCGTTCGAACTTCGAACTAAACTTAGACTTAAACTTTTCCGTGAATCGGGCTGCAGGGTCGGTGTACGGTGTCTAAATTGCCACACTGAAAACAATGCATTATTCAACGGGCAATAACTCATATTTTACCCTTTTTACATACTACCAGTTCCTACCTATGTGAGTCCATTTTATACAACATACTAGTATGTAACCGTGGCGTTTTGCTTTAGTAAACATTGCATAGCTCGATTTTCTACATTTTTCTCCGTCCTAAAAATCGTTCCAAATTCAAATTTTAGTGCCACTATGGTGTTTGAAAATTTTTGTACCATGACAAAATGTTTCAAGCCTTTCTCACGAACAAAGATATTTGTAATATTAAACAATAATTAAATTTACGTATAAAAACGCTATGAATTTTTTGATTTTCGATTTTAGGCCCTAAATAATGACTGTAGGTAGGTAGGTACCTAAAATACTTGTCAATAAGTACACATATTGTGAAAAATTATTGTACCCACATTCTGTAAATAAAATTTCCCAAATAAATTCACTTCTCTGTCACCGGGATAACTATTTTGTGTGTATCCGCCCGCTTCAAACAACATAAGGAGCTCACCATTACATACATAGATGTGTATATGTGTGACTCGTCTATATTATGACGTCATAGCGTTGGTCAGATTATTTACCACTATAAAATAATATTATTATTATGCTACGAGAAATTTTCAAATCAAATTGGTTGTTTTAGAAATTAAGTTCAAGAAACGAATGACTTTTAAGCTTTATATATTAGATTAGATTTCACACAGTAAGAACAAAATCAAAGCATTATTCAGGTGGTAAAAATACACAACACAACGTAGACGCTTATAGTACCTATTATTAATCTTTATGAAAGTCCAAACAATGCTATAAGTACATTTCGCTTTACATAAATTCCCCATTAGCCATTTTCGTCATATAGTATAGCACGATATGTTAAAAAGAAATGTAACTACCTCTATGTTATATTTTAGATAATTTTTTGCCAACACGCCATGTCATTTAGTCAAATTCGTGACGCAGCAAATTCAAAAACGTAGGTAGATACCTTAAAATCTCTTTTGTCTGTTAATTTTCCCCATATCTATCGTATTTTAGGCACACCAAATTTGACCCATGTGTTAATTTAAGGGTAGGTATACCAAATTTCAACAGAATCTTATTTTAAAGATTTTGGTATCAATTATCATAAGTGTCTTTTTTGTGTACACTTAAATTTACACGACATGTCAATGTTTATGTGCTATGTACGACGATTATAATATTATTTTATATTTAAAAAAATCTTTATTTGAAACACTTTTGTTTTTCTTCTCGTGATGCATTTTCAATAACCCTTCCTCTTCCAAACCTCTTACTGCTCATCATCTTCTTTTACCGTCTTCCAAATTTTCTTTGCTCTGCTTTATCTCTGAGTATTTCTTAACCACCACCGGCTTGCAAATCTTCAGTTCCCTTACAGTCTTCTTTCTATGTGTTCTTTAGGTCTGTTCTATTGAAATTGCTCTTCTAAAATGGAATCTAACCTGTCTCGCTATATTATTGGAGATATTCCTTGAGGGCAAGGAAAATACCTTAGCACAGAACCGTAGATATTGCTGGAGTAGAGTAATGCCCCTACCACACGCTCCGTCTTACCTGTGGTCTTGCCTGTGCAGGCAAGACGACAGGTAAGACGGAACACGGACACTGCTACCACACGACACAGGTAAGACGGACGCAAGCCTCATTTCCTCCTCGCAACCGTGCAGCGAGGACAACACTTTCTTTTGCAAACCGTTGGCGTCGAAATAATGTTTCCAAACTATTTTTTTTCTGCTGTGTTTTTATATCTATATATTATGTAGAACAAGGCGTAAACGAACAATGTGGAAAAAATGGTCGTTTTATAGTACATGTTTCCAAATGATAAATGTAAATATCGATGTAAAAATATCAACATATTTTTTAAATAATTGATATAAATCGTGGATATTTTTTATTATGGAAATATCGATATTCAATATTTATTTCTGAATATCTTAATAGGTAATTGCACTTTTGGGTATAAATATAATCATATTTTTTAGTCTACATGCATCGATAATTTGTGAAAATATCGATAGATATATTTTTTTCCTATTGATCATCCATAGGTTATTTTTATCTCTAATTCAATGACAAGATATGCGATTAAAATATATAAAACAAAAATAATAAAATATTTTCTATAATATATCTTTCCCTTTCAACTCCTTTCTCAATTTCTCATATGCAGTATTCTGTATATTTCTGTCAATAGTACTTAGATTTGATTATCTATAGATCAGGTAGATATTTTTTAAATTAAATAATTCGATAGCATATTCGCGATTATAATAACGCAGGTCTGCCATTTCCGAATGTTCAACGTCGACTGATCAATAACGGCAGTACTGCGACTGGCGTGGCATGTCAGGTAAGACGGAACTCCCAACCACACGCTCCGTCTTACCTGACATGCCAGGCTTGCGCAGGTAAAATTTCAAACAAGACGACAAGCCGTCAAGCCGCGCCACCGAGTTTGTGCGGTGTACAGTTTTACCAACCACACGCTCCGTCTTACCTGACAAGCCAGGCTTGCGCAGGCAAGACCACAGGTAAGACGGAGCGTGTGGTAGGGGCATAAGGCAAAACCAAATGGTACTTATGCTTTTCTCTATCTCAGACTAGTACCCCTATCCGCTATCAGATCCGCTAAAATTAAGAATCCGCCAAAAAAGTGTATGAAAAGTACCTAACTTTAACTGACTGTTCCACTTAAATTATCACGATACCTCTAAAATGACCCGATATTCGATCAATTTAAGCGGCACCTTAGAAAGACCCTCCAAAATTTTAGAGGAACCGCTTATATTATGTCAAAATCGTGTCTTGTTTTTCAGTCACCTCTCTTAAAAACAAAAATCAAAACAAAAAAAGTTATTATTTTCAGTACATACATCATTTTGCTCTTGTTTTTATCAAAAGATACGTTAATAGTGTTACATTTCTTGATCAAGATGAATTTGTTTGAGAAAAAGGAAATTTGATGGCCATGATGATAATTTTTTATTTTTTTTTATTTTAAAAATGAATCTGTGCTCACTCGAAGTGAACACAAATACACTTTTGACATCTTTCCCACTAACCGACAAAGAGTTGTGCCGTGAAAGCGGAAAAATTATTCGTTTGAAATCACTTGCAGCTATATTCGATCGATATCTTAAGGAATATCGCTTGGATTGGTTGAAATCATATGGAATTGCTCCCGAAATTCAACATTTTAGTTAATAATTTTAGCGGTACTGATAGGGAATAGGGGTATAAGTATATTAAATGAAAAGCTTAAAGGACTCCCTCCAGAATGTTTATGAGAGCATTTATTTTGTTAGTTTTTTACAGCATGTTAGCTGTTTATGATAACAAATTTAGCTAAACCAGGAATACCTACTTACTTATATGGCTCTTTTAAGTAAAAAATAAAAATAAAGGTAGGTATACTCTATCGGTTTTAAAATCAAGTTATTCATCATAAAGAAACGGTGATTCTATTAAAAAAAAATAATACGCGGCGGTGTTATAAAAATATGAAAATAATTATTAAATATTAAATGTAATAATATTTTTTTTTATAACTTCAACTGTCGTACCTTAACTTTATTAAAGAAGAAATAATATTAAAAATATAATTATTATTTTATGAACGGATAGAAATTTCCATTTTATAATCCAAGAAAAACACGTTGGGATATTTTATACCTAATGAGGCAATTTATTCTACTAATATGAACCCTATAATTGCTTTTTTTATATCATTTGATAGAAAGAAACAGGTGTTACATTTTTTGATGTGATTTAATGTTATAACATAATAATTTACACCGTGATTTCTCTCACAATAATCAATCGCAACATTTATAGCAAAAAGTTGAGATTTTTGGGAAAATTGATATGATATGGTGATACGATATAATACTTTTCTATACAATGGTGTCAGTATAGCCGGCGGAACTTATTGCCTGAGGCAATTTTTTCCCGTCAACCGGTAATAGTTTTTGCGAAAATTACGTGTGTTTCCGGGGAAGCCCGTATATCTGAAACCGTGTCCCCATGGTACACAACACTGCAGAAGTCTGACGATTTGCCTACACACATGGGTTGCACCTACAGTCATAAAAGTTAGGGTTACGTATGAAGTTATGCTCAATAAACAACAGTTGGATCGTATATTAAAGGAGACATTTTAAGCTACAAATTATTGTACCTATGTAGTAAAAAAACTTGTTTTCTGTAAAACTGTAAAAAACGGTGCCGAGGGGTTGCCGGCTAAGAATAGCACCTCTGCTCTTTTTGCTGGTTTTTCGAGCATCCTGTAAGAGGCAGGAAATCGAAAAATCAGATCGGGACCGTGAGGTTGTCAACCTCCTTAAACCTCAATCGGTCAGAAAAGACACAATGAGCCTTGGACGCCTTCGAGCGCAATGGAGAGCTCTTGATGTCTCCATATGCCCCTAAGTGGGGTTTAGGCCCCTCGCATTGCGGATTGGTTTGGGGGGGGGGGCGGCTTTCTGGTTTGATTGCTTCGATCGAACTGGGGGGTTGGTTTCGTGCGGGTCGGATTTGCTGCGGATTTGTCTCCTCTGGGCTGGCATGCGGTGTGCGGGGGGCCTTAAAGGGAGAATGTGTGTATGTGTATGTCTGTAAAACAAAAAATGTTGAATAAAACCAGTAGGTAATACGAATGTCCAAGATTTACAGACACTGCGTGTGATCAAGTGTTAATGAGACAGACATTTTATTACACCTGACTTAGACTTCTGTATAATGATCATGATTAATTCTAACTTACAGCAATAAAATAGCATAAAATTTAATTTCTATCATGTGGACAAAGTGATTTTAATGTTCATTCTGTTTTTATTAAAGGCATACGGACAAAAGTATGAAAGTGAATAAAAATATGCTCCTTGCAAATTTTAAAAGGAACATCTCTTGAAATATTGCGTGATGGCTAACTTTTAGAGTAAATTATATTTTTACCGCTCTATGTGTAATAAAAACTAACTTTACGTTGAGAACTATTATGTAAGGAAAAATATTACGTAATATATTAGCGGTTTTCTTGAAAAAAAAAATGTATTTCTCCATATTCCACGACCAAGGAACGTGAATTTAATCGTTTTATTAGATACCGTGAATGTAAAATGTCATTCGAGATCGAGTCGAAATCTGAACGAATGGTTGCACGCAGACGAGGCCGACCTCGAATGACATGGTCCGATCATATCGGTTCAGTCTTAGAGGAGGGCCAAGTCAGCAGCAAAAGGAATAGAAGAGCATTTATACGGAATATTATGCGTTTGGAAGAAGCGAAAGAGGTTTGTTTGGATAGGAATAAATGGAAATCCGTACTCTCTGCCTACCCCCTTCGGGAAACGGCGTGATGGGTAGAAAAAAAAGTGTAAAATTTATTTTAGACAAAATAATATCATACATCAAAAAATCAAAAATCATAAAAATATTTAATAAATTGATGAGTTTGTAACTTGTCTTGGATCTTGAAGTTAGTTAAATTTTCTTCTTGGGGATCGTCAATCACTTCTTCATTTTCTATTGATCCGTTTTTATTGATTGAGCTCCAATCGTCTCTCCATCTCTTCGAAAGTCGTTTTGCTTGGCGATTCCCCATCGGAATTCTTTGAGCTGGTAACTGTGAGAGTCTCTCGCCGTCTATGCTTATAACTTCTTGTCGATGTCTTCAGTGTTAAAAGACTCACGAATGATGGTGTTTCTTATCCTATCACTGAGTACATCCCATTATAGGTCACGGGGTATGGAAAAATCAAATGTAGGTACAACGAAGAGGGAGAGAGTAGTAAGAAAATCACGAGTATTTATTTTTTGTTCAATGAGCGATGTCCAAAAAATAGTGTGTGGCTAACTGTGTTATTTTTCTTCGCGTACGGGTGATTTTTTTTATAATTCAAAGGAAATTTTATTCTACCAAACAAAATATATACGTGATATATTTGGTGGGAAAAGAATTTTTGTAAAACCTCAGCATTTGATGAGGGATTGTCCAAAAATTTGCTTAATTCGAAAACATCACGTGAGTCATTGAAAATCCTTTATTATATTCTTGTGAATAAAGACATCAAAGACAGTAAAACTGCATGTTTACCGCTAGTCAGGACGAAAAGAGATTATGCCAATTTTAATAAAAAAAAACTGCATGAATGTGCCTGAATTGGACCCTTTCGATATCTCCATTATTTATTCATTATATTGTCGAAATAAAAAAAAATATCAAAAAACCTGATTCCGTTCGCCCGTAGGTATTTATTTTACAGTATTAGGATCAGGTAGCACCTGTGATATATAAAAAATAACACCTTTAAAATTCAGGATTCAATCTCGCTTTGAAATCAAAGCAGATTAATATAATATTATGTTGCCTCGCAAAAAGTTGTTTAAAAAAAAAAAAATTTTTTTTTTCGAAAAATAAAACCCCGTACAAATTACAAACACAGTTTCCCCATCATTACACCCTTAGCGATTATTAATTATTTTATCTGTATTCATCCCTCTTCTGCCCTCACTCTTTTACATTTTGTTTCAGCCCCCAATCAAACTTCGATACGTTTTTTAGAGTAGGTGTAAAGGTTTTTTGTTGTTTTTTCCAGTTGTTAGGGTGTGACGTGTTTTAATTTAAATGGATTGACGCATGATGAATAAAAATGATCTTTTTTCTCTCCTTTGAATATTCGAAATTCATTCTGTGTTTCAAATATTTTAGAAAATGCGAGAATCAGAGACAAATATTTCACCCGCATACATACGCCTTGTTAGTATTGCTTCCTTTTATTTTTAAATATGGGGAATCATTGAATTCGTAAATGATATAAGTACCAACCTAATCAATTATTTTTTGTAACAAAATCGCTCTCAATATTATAAACATCTCATAGTCAAATTTCTTCTCGTTGCAACGCTTTTATGTAGGTAGGAACATTTTTCATCAATGTGAAGAGCAGCTTATCTTGCAGTGTTTTCAAACAGACGGTACTTCACACTTCAACAAGAGTTTATTTCAAAGCTGCGCTTCATTAAGATCACTAACACTAGGTATGCTTTTCAGTATTTTTATGGGGACTTTGAACTGCCCCCGTAGATAATTTGAAATACATATGAGTTCGACTACAGACGAAAATTTCGTCAATGTAGGGTGCGAAAAAAATTAATTGTCCACTGGAACGTATAAACAACAAGCTATCCCGACAGACGTTGTCCCGTGGACCCTTTGGTGCCAACCAGAGGTGGCCCGTTCATTGTGGACTGCGCCTCCAGAAACAAAAATAAACTAATTCAATAATAACATTAAAATATTAATTCTAAAACGTCCATATTTTATTCGTATTCAAAGGTCAGACGGGATCAACGCGAGAATATATGCGCGCATTTGGTTTACTTCGTATGAAAATTTTCAAAACGCCCGAAACGGTGGAGTAAGTGAAATGGGCTGCTGTAAGAGTGGCAATTACGTATGCGAGAATGAGACGTTGCAGATGCAGAAGACAATAATTTTGTTGTTAGATTTTTTCAAAGATGGCGTCGTATGAAATTCGACCGATACTAACTATAATATTGTATTTTGTATTATTTCTTATCCTTTTTTTTCAACTTTTTATTAGTTATTCTGTTATCCGGAGTGGAGAAGAGTCCAATAAATCACATATCGGAAGAATCTGTTGAGCCAATCTCAAGTTATAAGTGTTCGCACAAACCCGACTTTAATTTATATTAGAGATGATTTAAGCCAAATAAAACACTAAAATATAGACAGTGGACAGTTAATTTTCTTCCTACTCTACGTTGTCGAAAAATTTGTTTGTAATCGAACGCCAAAATGCAATTTGTCTAGGACTGCAGATCTCGTGCCTTCTGATCGTTTAATATACTCCAGTTTTTTTCCAAAACTGGAGTATATTGGACACCATTTTATACCTTTTCGGAATGCTTATTAATTGTGAAAGTTTTTCCTGTGATTTGTACGCTAAGAGAATGATACATTTTTGAATTCTCTTCGAAAAATTGACATTAAAAATAAAAAAAAAACTGACTAGTGATTTGAAAACGTTTGTTATCTGAAGGTTTTTGAAATTTTCTCGTGATATTTTACTTCTAAACGATTCCTTCATTCACCAGCTTTTAAAAAAGTTATATAAGTTTCAGAAGAAGGGATCCAAGCTGTCACAATTTCAATATTTTTTTGAAAATGCTGTGTTATTGTACACAGCATTTTCAAAAAAAAGTTCATGATGGAACATAATATTGTATTTTTGGACCAAGATCTATTATTAGATTTCAAATTTGTTACTAAACTCAATGAATCCGTCAATATAAGAGCTTTTGAAATGTTTGGCACTAGTATATTGGAGTCAAATTCCCACTTCACCCATCATCCTTAAAATAAATGCATGGTACTTCGTCAGTTCTTTCACGGCGTAAACACTTCTTTTTTATCGTACGGAAATATCTCTATGGTTTATGGATAGTTGGTCATCGTTTATTTAGGCAATCCTCAAGTACTCGTATATCCTTGTATGTATATAAAAAATATCAATAGATGGCCGTCGCGTATTTACGCAGACCACGCACGAAGGTCGAATAAAGATTTTATAATATTATTTGAATCGGATAATTTAATATTTTTATGATCGCAGCCGTTATAATACCACCAACAATATTGTATTCACGCCACCTCGGACGTAGTTTAGGTATTACGAAATTATCAACATACACGAGAGACGGTGTGACGCTTGGAAGGTCAAAAGTTTAATATGATTATTTTGTATTATGAACATGCCGTGGTGTTTACAACGCTTTACATTTTCATTTTAGGCTCACTCGTCAACGGGGTGGCGTGCCAAAACGTTCTAGCTTAAAATACGTCTAAAATAATACTTATTAATAAAAAAATAAGTGTAAGGTTCGTTGTCCAAAAAAGATCGTATTCACTATTTTCTGTTAGGTCGGAAGTTGGGCCTTTTGATCCCGACATATAATTTTTTGAGTAGACATCTGTATTACACCAAATTCTGCTTCTGCCTTTAGTCCTCTTTACAACTGGATATAATTATTTTTTTTATACACATGCCCTACCAATTGTCTTTATGCTTCTTGTCGTTATTTTCAAGACCGTGACCTAATTCCAAACTGATCTCTTCGTTCTTGATGATGTCTCTACAATCGTGCGCCAATATTACCTCGGCTATCTTTGACCACAATTCAGCCCCTTGTTTGGTCCAGTTGTCGCATTGGAACTCTCCCTTCTCCTCCTCTGCCCTCGACTTTGCCTACCATTATTAAATTTTCAAGGCTGCTGAAGTTTCACCTAGTGAAGTTCTCAAAGAATCAGAGAACTACTCCAAAAAAGAGAGCCAAGAGTCTTTTAACGATCTGGATCTCAGGCAATAAAGTCGAATAGATCTTCCTCGCAGTCCAAGATATTCAGGGTCTATGCGCTACTTGTTTTTTGCCCTAACTGTATCTATACATCTATACAAAATTTAGCAATATGGGGAAGAGAAGAGCCCTCAGAAGAAGGACTTTTGTTATCTCTAAAATTCCTCTGTCACTCTAGATTTTTGACAGTTTCGTCGCAGTGTTTTTTTGTTTTTTGTACTATTTTCATTTCATTGAAAATATTTTTCTAGCTTATAAAAGCGATTGACTTAACCGCCTCAGAAAATAAAGCATCATTTTATGCTAATAACTTCCAGTATTCACCTTGAATATTCAGCGTTATTCATAATCAGTGCAAAAGACCGTATATTTGATATGCTCTTCATGGTGATCTCTTTATTCCGAGACCATATTTGTAAGGGGACTAGTGTAAGTGCTGGTCGTTTTATTTTTATTTACTATTTATTAATACTTTACTGTACATTGGTAGTATAAGTAACACATAAAATTTTACATAACAAAGACATCACAGAATCAACATACGAGGGCGAGCTTACCACAACGAAATTGTTATATCTAACAACTAACACAATAGTTTATGATGTTATTTACAGATTTTTAATATCATCACATTTCAATAACATGAATTTGGCGTTTCACGTCAACATAAATAAACTTCCATTCACAAACAACTTTTCCAATAATAATCATGAGGTGATCTGAAATAAAAACGGTATATTTCGGGAATCGAACCCACTTACTGCATAAATACGAAAATAATTGTCGACCAAACCGGCTAAAGTACACCACTTCTCGCGATCTCTTCGTTTCCTTACCTCCTAGCTATTGAATATTTCAACGTTTACGCTTAAATAACTTAAGTTCTATCGTAATATGAAAAAGAATTTATTACAAGTATCTGAAAGATTGCGTATCTATTTTATAATGGAAAGGGAATCAATAATTGAGCAAAGAACGAGATAACGATTTAATTTAAGTTGTGCCTTTTTGACATACGACGTCGACGAAAGAACAACTTATTATTATTATTATTACGTAATGAGTTACGAAAATATGGGGGTTTTAGGGAATAGTTTAACACTTTTAAGTTGAAAATCCCTAAGCCAAAAGTTAAAGGATTATTCGGAGAATTTGCAAAGAAGATATAAACTTCGCAAAGTTGTTGTTCATTTTGTAAGAAAATATTTTGTTGACTCGACTACGAGAATATGAGATATGAATTACATAATATTTTACTTTGATGATGAAAATAATTTTGAGACAGCATACTTTCAAGTAATGTGCCTGTCGCATTTTAAATTTGAGTAAATTTTCACTCTCATGACATTTTTCTTTTGTTTTATTCCAGTTCCCCCACATCAACTCTTGGTCTACGATAATTCTGGTCGTGATGTTGCTGGGATTATTGGACCGCTTGAAGAAGGCGCTCCTTTAGTGCTGGTCTGTGAAGTAAGAGGCGGTGAGTACCTACAAAAACTCCATAATTTTCTACAAAAGTAAAAAATTGCCTACAAAATTTTTTGTCTAATTGGATAAAATTATTTTATTTCATTCGAAAACCGGAGGTTTTTGCGATTCATTTTTTTAGATCTTCTTTGCTTGTACTTCTTATCTGTGTGTAGTGTTTATAACATGACAATGGCAGATAACACTCTCAATTAAAGAGTGAATGCCAAAACAAAAAAAAACTCGAAAATTTTAATAATGGGCTAAATTGAGGTTCAATAGAATGAACACGTATGACTTTAATCAATCAGTTGAGTTATTTTTGTTAGTTACCTGCTTAAAAACCATTTATAATTTTTGGTCCTTCGAGCCGGATCAAATTTTAATGTTTCCATTTATTATCTTACTATTACTAAGTTCAGAAAAAACAACTAAATCATCATCTTACCGATGGAAGAGTAGTTTTAAGCGTAACAATATTCTTTTAACAGATTTCGTAAAATTCGCTCGAACAGAGGCAAGGTTGTTATAGAAATAATCCCACTAAACTAGTGCGCACAATATTATATAAGTTGTAAGCACTTATATTATTATTATCTCAGAACCTTTTTAAGAAGATTTCCTATTTTAACCGAGAAATGAAACACTTACTGAAAATATTGATGGAAAGTTTCTTTGCAAAGTCTTCTTTGAGACTATCTGAGCGGCAATATAATCTAAGCGGCTTATGTTCAAGAAAAAGTAGAGTTCGATTTTATAGTTTATATGAGTGTTTCTTTGATTTCCCAATGCTTTTTTCAGTTTAAATGTTATTTTATGTAGTTTCATTTGGGCATTTGAATAATTTTATTTAGGTTGTACCCTGAACAAAATAATAGATTTTTTTTTATTTATATTTCTTATTTATATCCTCACGGATTGAAGACTGGATTTTTCCTAGTAATAAAGGTAATCAAACCAATGTCTTCTTCTTCTTTCTTCGTCGTTCCCTCAGTGCTGGGGATCGTGATATTCAATATTAACACCATAAGCCAGTTCCCTCCACTCACTCCGGTTCTCCGCCAACCGCAGTACTCCACGAAAGGTCTCCCCAGTCGCCTCTCTCACTTGGTCACTCCATCTCATAGGTGAGCACTCTCTACCTCTGCTGCCCTCCACACTCCCACTCATAATGACTTCCTCCAAGTTGTTCCCGCTTCTCGTCGCACAACGTGTCCATAAAATTATAAGACAAACCAATCTATTGGGAAATAATCTCAGACAATGGATCTATCAGATCTTGGATAACAGAGCTGTGGGCTTACAACCACGTATGCCAGGTTAAAAGCACTTTACATATGTTCCTAGAAAATGTTCGTTGTTCTCATTTGCCAATTTTCTTTTCGTTGAAACTTGTATAATAATATATTCCCCCACTCACTGTATATGTGGGGCGTAAAAGGAGTTTGGATTGGATTTTTAGATTACATGCCTGGACAAGAATGTTTGATTAGTTTATCCTGGTGTAATTTTTTTTCTGTATCAAACTCTCCAGAATAGCGGACACAAAAGCTGCTGCTGATTTGTGAATACGTGCGCTTTTCCCAAACCCTCAAACCTCCAGAAAGACCCGTCGAAATTGGAAATAATGGTTGTTGGGAGTCCACATAAAACTTAGCGGGTAGATAATGGGCTTAAGAAATTAAACAGTATAAAAGGAGTTTTATTTAAATTTTATAGATATATTTTATTTTGACAAACCACATTTCTATACAATAAAAGTTGAAACAATAGTTATGTGGCGACCCTGTTCATGACGACATCATCAACCAATAGCGTTCGACCCTGTTCATGACGACATCATCAACCAATAGCGTTCCTTCAAGATGTCGTCATCCAGTAAGCAGCCTGCCACATCGTACAAGGCAGCACACCAACCATCAGTCACCATCAAGTCTGCATACCGAGAACACGCACCATCATCCGTCTCGCGACGCGCATTGCGGTGCGCCACACGGCGCCCGCTCGATAGCATTTTCTGTATTCTGTATAACATGTTATTTCTACAATAAACCGATCATCCATCCAACCTTCTATCACTCTACCAACTACAATACCCATAGTGGTGACCCCGACGTGATATGAACACGCATTGACACGCAACCAGCAACCTTCTGAAGCGCTGTCCTGCCGAAAGGATGGAAAATGGGTATTTCAGTAGAGTGCCACACAAAGTGAAAATTCAAAAAGTGCTTACAACCGAGACATGGGAGAAACCGACGCAGCAGCCAACGCAATGTACTGGATCACCCAGGCCTCCGCAAATCTCGGACACGTAGCAGCTAGCATCTGTACACCACGTCAAATGAAGACTCAACTTTCTACATTTCTTCAAGAAGTAACAACAAGTACGAGCAAGAAAGGACATTCCAAAGTAAGAAACATTACTTAGTTGTCTCTAAGCTCAGCAACTTGCACACTTCAACATGCTGTGCGTCATTCAACGAAGTCTTCAATGAACTTCTCATCATTCGCCACGACATTGTTCATCTTATCAACATTTCTCAATGTTCAAATCGTCACACATATCTATCAGACTTGGACATTTTACTTGTCAATAGATAGTGACCAACATAGACAACAACAAATAAGCATCCTCGCACATCACCGCTGCAAAGGACTGCTTGCCTACGCCAGAAGAGACACTAGGTAGCAGCAAGGTTATTCTTCCTACGCTGGAACTTCAAATAACCATCGCTACTCAAGATCCTCATCAGCAAACGCCACTTTGAGCACGACGAACGACGTCACTCATTAAAATATGAATACTGCATCCCGAGTACACACGCTCTGGCATATTCATATGGCAGCACCCATAATTCGACATGAATTATTGACTAGCAATATATAGTCAGCAACCAGGATCAGCACTTCTTCACTGGCACAAACTCAAAATCTATGTAATGAACAAGAAAAAAGTAATCGTGCAAAAATGACCCAGCAACAACTAATGCTTACGCAAGCAATAAGCAAACAAAATCAGTTTCGACAGCAGAAACAGCATATTATTAAAGTGCAATACTTCGTGTTATAAAAAATATCAACATTCATAGTGCAGTGCAAACATTTTTTTTACATTCCGTTCTCAAAAGCATCAATCTGTTACATCAGCATTTTTTATCAAGACTAAGACAATGCAACATGACTCATCAATTTGTCGAAATTAATTGTTTACATCAGACATTCATATATCTATTAATAATAAGCAAGTGTGATTTGATTCTCAGAACGCCGATAATTAAAATTATTCTTCGGCGAGTTGACACTTGCAGTGATATCAGAAATCCATCCGTGAATATTGTTTTGTCTACAGTAATCAAGTTACAACACTTCGTGACAATCTTGCTATTGTATAATTAATAGATACTTATTATTATTTTATCATTTTTGCATTATATAGATTACTCAAACAGTATTGTACAACTACGCCTGCTATCATGCCTGTCGCGACTGACATAGATGACCAACATTTTTTAAGAAGCATATTATTCGTACCAATCTTTTTCTTCACGCATTGGACATCAGAGGACCTAATCATGCATGTCTTCATGAACATGACAGCTTCCACGCTGATAGAAGGTTGGATGGATGATCGGTTTATTGTAGAAATAACATGTTATACAGAATACAGAAAATGCTATCGAGCGGGCGCCGTGTGGCGCACCGCAATGCGCGTCGCGAGACGGATGATGGTGCGTGTTCTCGGTATGCAGACTTGATGGTGACTGATGGTTGGTGTGCTGCCTTGTACGATGTGGCAGGCTGCTTACTGGATGACGACATCTTGAAGGAACGCTATTGGTTGATGATGTCGTCATGAACAGGGTCGAACGCTATTGGTTGATGATGTCGTCATGAACAGGGTCGCCACAGTTATTTATGGCCTTAAACTAAGTTGACCTCCATCGAGATGTGTCACATGTTACATAGTATATTATTGATTTAAACAGGTACAACGAGTTCTAGAGAGAGAAAAAAAAACTGTCAAAAGGAAAACTCTTAGCATACCTAAGTGAAATATGCTAAGATAAACTCAAACGCAAATGGAAAGAAAAGAAGAGAGGAAAGGGGTGTGGGAAAAAATAATCAACAAGCTATCGCGAATTAGTAGATTTGCTCTGGAAATCTGTTTCTTGATGACATGATGTGGGCTGCCACGTACTTATATCAAGAGAACACTGCAGATAATAAATAATTACCTCTGGACATTCGATACAGAGGCCTCCTAAAACCCAAGTTTGTCTTTGGTGTGGACAACCATATACATATCTTACCCAGAGTACAAAAATCTCCTGCAGCCTGCAAATTATTCAGAATCTTTTTCGCGCTTTTTATGTCTTAACGCCACTGATTTAAGGCACAAAATAATATTATTTATCTGTCACTGTTTAACCTTTCGAACTGAAGCGAGACGATCACGTTTTAAAAGGTTGTTATTACAATTAATACGCCAATGGTTAAAATATTTTCAAAAGCACACCTGAAATATTCCACCCTTTCAACACCTCCAAAATGGTAAAAATAATAATTTTCAAATCTCATTGGATTACCTGGTTACCTTTCCCTTCACGGGAGATACTTTAAATTAATCAAGTTTCGTACCTTTTATTAAAATATTAAACATTTGAATAATAATAATTGCGGACCCTTTCTTCCTACCCCTGTACAGCCCCGTATTCATTGTTTTAAGTTTGGTCCGTTAAATCATTTTAGCTAGGTACCTTCCCACTTTATACACCCGTATAGGTATACTTATACAAAAACTGTAGACAAGATTCGGATGAAATATGATAACATTTAAAAATCTTTTGGTGTAAGTAACGAATAGAAATTTAACATTACCCTTACACGAAACAAAATCTGGAATATGCTACTAGCTTAGAACAATACGAGTACATGGTATTTGCGCTTTAAATTCCAACGATCTCAGAAATGTCTTTGAAGCCACTGAAGATCGAGCGCGGTGGAGGCCTCTTGTTGCCTCCCTATGCCCATATGTGGGGATACAAGGACAGTTTAAGTAATTAAACTAGATAGTTAGCATTTGATAAGCCTCTTAGGTGAAGTTTTTTGTAAATTCATTATGAAGAAAAACCACCCGACACGCACCATCATATTTTTCACAAACGTTTATGGCTACAGAGTAAATATTTCCATGTATTGCTTTAAAATTCGTGCTCACGGTACTAAATAAAAAAAGAAACAGTTTATGATAAATTTAAATTTTGATAGATTGCGTTCGAATTTCAAGTTTAAAAAATGTATTAGTGTCACTGTTCATAATATTATATTCGTAATAATAAAAAATATGAATGTATTTGTGTGTGGTTTACACATTCAATATACAACACACACGCACCGTCACCTTATTCAAAGCGACTTGTTTGATTGTGTGTGTAATACGCACACAAGGTTTGCACAAAATGTGTTTACGTACACTTGTCTGTGGTTACGTGCGTGGAGCGTGTAAACACCTTCAAACGTTCCACCCCCTATAAGTACCTACCTGCCTACTTCATAGTATTATGTGCAGGTATGTACTTACTTAGGTATAATGGTACTCCCTTTCTTGAGGATAGGAACAATTCGGCGTATGTATGTAGGTATTACGTTAGCTAGCTGTTACGTTCCAAAATCAAAAACCACGTAATTCGTTTTTTTATACAACTTTTTACGTATTTAATTCTGAAGATGGCGGTTTTCTACAAAAACATGATATGACACAAAATAGGTACCAAACGCTACGAATAAATCACTTATTTAATGAGGGCATTGATTTATAGGTACACTACGTTGTAAAAATGATGATATTATAATGTTCACATCGTAAAATAAAATATTGTGTGTTTTGCCGGTTAATGGGATTTACCGAAATGTAGAATATTTCCCAAATCCCATTCCTCAAAATAATAATGATACGTATTTTTGACAAATTTCACCAGCCGATTGGCGAACGTTGTGTAAATAGGAGTGATCACAATTAACCACCTTTCGAAACAACAGAAAAAGACAGTTGTCAGTTGTTTGATTGGTGCGATTGACAGAATGAGGATGAAAAATAATATACGGTTTAAAACAGATGCATCGTTCGAAAACATTGGTTTAACGTTGTTTAATTTATCATAATATACCTACTAACAATTCTAAATCAATATTCATAATATTATGTAGGACCACAGGACGTTGACTCTCAAAAAATAAAATCAATTGTTTTGAAATGGAGTTAAATGGTTTTTAAATGATGGGGACGCGTATTCAAATAACGGAGATAGCAGAGGCCCGGTGTGTACATTACAATAATGTTGCTTGCTCACACGCGTTTTATTTCATTGGTTTGAAGAGATGCTCAAATCGAATAATGATAAAAAGAACATAACATTTATTTCTCAAGCACCTACTCAGCCTGTCATTTATGTGGGCTTTCAACAAACAGAGATAGATATTATTAATCAACGCCAAAGTTGGTTTGTAGCAACACTTTTTCAGCCCCGTTACATTGCGTTACGTCAATAATAATAGTACACAAGGTTTTTTGAGACCAGGATGACATAATTAATAGATATTATTGTAGAATTTGTAGCAGAATGATGGAGGATTGGTTGTGAAATAATATAGTAGCTTTTGTTATAAGGATTCACTTTATTATTGAGAGTAACAAAATAACACAAGTGTACTCACCAACGAGCAAAATATAAGAGAACGAGCAAAGACAAAAAGAAGGGTAAAGAAGCATATAAAAATGACAATTGATAATCACATATATTATATAGCTGTCATTAATAAAAGGATGTGACCAATACCCTATCGTTACAGTATAAAGTCAACAGAGCGTATTTCAACAATTATGGTAGCTCTGATATGTGCATTTTTAGATTTAGTCTTCCTCATAAGATTTTTTTTACATACCTTTGAGGTTTTTAGTACTTTCTCGACGAGCAGTTCCGAGACCTTTGACCGTTTTTCGTCAGTTATTTCTGCTTAATTTTTTTAACAATATCTGTAGCAGCCATTTCCTACTTACCGTGTGGTGGGTCCGATATTGACTTCCTTCTTGAAATGTGTTGGGTCCGATTTTTATTCGACAAAAAATTGGACATATGACAAGTGGTAACAGACTCTAAATCTCGTAATTTTTCGTAGTTTCGTAGGGTGAAAACATATTTGCTTTATATATCCTTTTATACTCAGTTAACGACATGCTACACGAAGTAAAATGCTCCGTATAGCATCGAACCCTCACACATATGTACATGAACGACGTGCCTGCTGACTATTTACATCTACAGGCACTGAATTGACATATAAATTGTATTTATTGGCATTCCCATCTATTTTGTATTATTTAATTAGAGTGCCTTTGTTTTGTATTTTGTTAATTAATAAATTATTGTAATCATTGCTTCTTTTGACGTGAGCGTGAATGGGCCCTTTACACCCAGGCATGACTCAAATATTACATCCATGATTTGAAAATAATAATTGGTGCCTTAATTTTGTCATGCTGTGAATTTATATTTAAGTTCCATGTTTTATCTTGTCTATTATTTTTTTTACTTTGTATCTTTTGACGTGAGCGTGAATGGAATCTTTAAATCCACCATGACTCATATAGATAAACTTTCATGAACTTTTCATTGCTCGCTAACTGCCATACTTTTCTCTCCTTGTGTTCTTTCTATGAGCATTGTGGTAGCCTGACCTTGCATTGATCTTATTTGTCTACATCTCTATATTGTCATATTCTTATGTAATTTATAGATGTAAAACTGTAAAAATGTTGACGTCCCCAAGTGCCTGAAATGGGTCTATGGTGGAAAATGAAATAAATAAAAAAAATAAAAGTAATTTATACCTAATTGATTTCTTTTGTCCTTATGGACTTTTGAATTGAGCCAAGTCTCGACAATATCGTCAATATATTTTCTTAATGTATAAACACAAAGGCTTTGGAATATTCAAAATCATGATACGGCTATTTATAAGAGACATTATTTTTTAATTGAATAAGAAGAAAAACCACACCACGCGCAACGGCTTCTTTTTGTCACTAATGTTTTTTATGGCCATAGAAGAGATGCGCATCTTAAATGTTGCCATATGACTCACGCTTATGTGAATAAGTGTCCAAAAAAATAAAAGAAAAAATTGTTATATGGCAGAAAAACTTTTGTTAGATCTGATTCTTAGCTAGTTTATTATAAAATGCTAGGAATATAAAACTATAAGTGTCAAACTTGCAACAAAAATAATCCTTAAACCTTAGACGTTAAAATACGTTTTTTATATTAATTCCAAGAAATTTCAAAATGAAATAAAAACATATCAAAGAACTCGTACATAATGTGTGAGATCGTAAAATAAATAAGGTAAGTAATGTTCCCACAACTGCCAGAATTAAACGTTGATTAGGAAGCTAAAGCATAAAACAAGATTCCTCACATACCTTTTGATAAATGCCTTGATGTGATCCCGCCTTCAGGAGCTGGTACAGGGCCTTCCCTAATTATTTCATCCTCTTTATTATAGCTAGTTAGTTCCTGATTTGTTTAAATAATTGTGTTTGAATCTCCAGGTTTCTTTTTTCTTTGTATACCAACGTTTTCTTTTTTTGCCACTGGATTGTATCATCAGTCAATACGTCCAAATCCTTCAAGCCTTCTTTGTATGAGTATAATAATATGTGACACTCGTTTACCAGTTGATCGTTTGTGTCATAGGTAACACGTTCCAGAAACGGTGCAGCTTATTCGATTGACTCTAATCAATAAAATATAATATGATATAACACTTTTCTATATAAAGGTGTCAGTATAGCCGGCGGAACTTATTGCCTGAGGCAATTTTTTCCAGTCAACCGGTCCCGTCCAATCTGAGACAGGCCAACCCCGGGTAGAAATTTCAAGTGAAAAAACACTTAGAAAAACTCTGACCCGACCGGGAATCGAACCCGGGACCTCGGATCCAAGTCCACGATAGTACAACTAGGCTACCGAGGTCGATGTACAACTAGGCTACCGAGGTCGGTATGTATCGGTAATATCTTAATCGTTGTGTTGAGCCAGTATGTTCTTTTTTCGGGTCAGCTTCTAGGAAATTCGAACCTACGACTTCAGAATTAAAGTCAGTGACTGAACCTTAAGACAACCAACAAACCTATGCTATTTTTTCGGACTGAAATATTTCAATGAAAAAATCAATGACATTTAATTAATATTAATGGCTTAGGTTATTTTGTTTTGTTAAAGCCACGGCTAGACTATGGGCCATGTTGGCCAAATAGAGGCTCTGGCCCTTCATGGGCCAATAGTGTGGCCGCTCCACCAATGACCAATATCGCCAAATATTTGACATTGGCCGTTACTTGTTTACTTGTCGATCGAGTTCGCAAGTATTCACCAATATTGGAACAATGTTGACAGCTGTCATGTCTTCCATGTTGTTATTTTCATAGTGTTTTGTACATTTTTTTTATAATCCTGATAAAATAATGGAAGTTGACAATGTTAATATAATATAATGGCATTAATTGCAGCATCCTATACAGTGATACATGCGGCATCTGCTTTTCTGTTATTAAAAATAATGAAAAACGCAAACGGCAAAGACGGTGGTTGATGCCACTCAGATAGGAGTATACAGTGAATAATTGGAGATTAGAATGTAAAATGATGAATAAAAGCAAGAATTAATCAATAAATCAGTGATAGAAGCATTGTGTAGCAGTCTAGCCTCGTGCCAGCTGTCAGAGTTGGGCCAATAGTGTAGCCAGGTGTACAAGTATATTTGCCAAATGGTGCTACTTGCCAATGCTTGGCCAGAGCCACTATTTGGGCATCCTGGACCAGCATGGGCCATAGTATAGCCGTAGCATAACCCAACTATTTAAAATGATAATGAAGGAGATTTTTTAGTGTTTTGAATTCAATTATTCCTAAAAAAAATATGACTACACAAAAAAATCTCATTCAACTTCAAGCTTTCGCTGTTATTCTGTTTCCGTTTTTATTTTTTTAAAACACTTTTATAAAACGTCGACATCAGCTCTGGTAATGTAAAGTGTAGAATAAACAGCGCTCTAGGGGAATATTAAGTAACCGCTAAATTAGTACCCTCTAGTTAAAAGGAATGGTTAATTTCAACACGTGAACATTTCAATACATACACATACAATGTCCCTTGCACTTTTTGTGTACAGGAAGACGTTGTCTTGACGTTTCGTTCTATGGCAACATTTATTTTGAAAAGCTTTGGAAGTTTCAGTAATGGTGCTACTTAACAACATATTGTGTGACTCTATAGCTACATACCTTATAACTTTAGTATAGACTCATACAATATGCATGCATATACGTATACCTACACCATTTCCTGTGCTGTGACTAGTAGGTAGGTACAGTTTAACATCTAACAAGAAAATTAATGAGAAGTTTTACGATACTATACCAACTATTTACTTAGATAGTAGGTACAAGATCCGTATCAACATAATGTATACATAAGGAAATTTAACCATGGGCGTATCACTAATTCAACAATTTTTGGGCCCACTGCACGAAAAATAGGTTATTAAAACCTTAGATAAATATTCACTTAGGTCTTCTCTTTCTCAAAATTGTGTTCTAAAGTCGCGAGAGAGATGCAAATTATTTAACTTTGCTCTGACGGAGAAATAAAGATTTTCATCAATTTGTGATCTTTCAATGCTATCAAACCATACTGATACATCAACTGATCCTGCGTAATGCGAATAATCTCCTTCAACACCATGTTCAAGTCCCTCAGATTTTCTATAAAGAAAACCCAGTATGAGACATAAGTAAGGACAGATCATTTAATCCAAAATTCATAATGTTCAATAGTTGAAAGGTTTTGAAAACTTACCTTGAGGGCATCTCTAATAATCGACCTGTCTCAAGCAAAAAATATATATTAAATATATGATTATTCAATATCTTTCAATTTCAAACATTTATCTCAACACATAATAGTTATTTTAATATGATTTAAAAATTGCAAAATATAGTTGCATTCTTTAATACAAAATACAACAGACGGAATGGCATGCTTATTTTACTGTTTAAACACGTACCAGAAATTCTTTCAGTAGAAACGTTTGATAAATCGTTGATTTAAAAATACTTCCCGTGACCAAACATAAAACGAAACAAAACACACAAATAATAAAAAAAGGTTTAGTTCGAAAATAGAACATAAAATATTATTATTATTCAAAGAAAACAATATTTATTTCGCATTTCCGTTATTCGCTTTGTGGCGCTGCGCGCTGTGTCATTTGGCGCCTGTCACCCTCAGTGCCGCCACTGTTTCAAGTGTAACACCCTGTTCCACTACCGTTTCTAGTTATTCACACAAGTCTATCGAATTTATTTGGTGGTGTGGAAAATGCCTCTTTTGTTTTAACATTTTGTTGTTCGAATGTAGTTTGTTTCTTGCACAAATCTATACCTACATATTATTTTACTTTACAAGTAAGAATTTGTTTTCTGCATACGTTGAGCTTATAACAGTTCGCAAGTAGTAACTAACTACTTACTTTATTCAGTTCAAACTTAATAATAATATGTGTATTATTTTGTTTAACTTTGATTTCGTATTTATTTCAACTTCCATTCGTTGGTTCAACTTTCACTCCCTTGCACATTTGTTTAAGATATTGGTGAAATCACACCAAAACTTATGAAACGCATATAATAAGTGAGTGTTAATAATTATTCAGAATATTCTGATTTTTATAATCAGGTGTTGTTCTATAAGCTCATCACTTCTACCATTGAGAGGACATAAAATCGTGCCTTGCTGATAAATGTTTTTACTCTGTTGACGAGATGTTAGATTGATTACACGTATTCACTAACCGTATCTGTGTATGTGTGTGTATATATGTGTGGATGGGTAAACATTCCGTAAGTACTGTTGGTTGGTTGTTGTTCCTCTTGTTGACTTGAATCCGCATTGATTTAATCTACGGCAAATGCTCCTCAGTAGAGTGGTCCAACGGTATGATTTCTGTTTATGTATTCTCTCATCTCTATTGTTTTGTCTGCTCTCATCAGATGAACGCAATGTGGCAATTAACACCACGCAGGATCCCTTATAAAATCTTTACTTGACGAATGCTATATTATGGCCCTTTACACCATGCATGATCTGATCTCTCTCTTTTACACTTTTATTTAACTTCTATGGATTATGTTCTGAGACCCTATGTACATGCTTGTTATGCTTTGTTACATTTCATTATTGTTATTATTGTTTGCATTTTGCCATATTTTTATGTTGTTGACTTTTCGGAGTAAGGGCCTATGGAAATATTTTAAGAATAAAGAAAGAATAGATTTGGGTGGGACATGTGTTAAGGATACCGAATGAGAGCGCTGTTCTTCCTCCCATCAGGGTCTCGAAGACGGGGAAGACCCTCTCATACCGTGTTCCGTTCTTTCGAATCTGAGCTGAGAGATTTGGACATGGTGTGAGAGGAGGTCATAAACATTGCACAAGATCGAGCTCCCTATGCCCCTAAGTGGTGCATAAAGGAAGGGATTTCGGTTGGAGCTGTCCTAGAAATATCATATTAGAAATGCGGATATCCAAAGACGCACATAATTTTCGAAGCTCAAATGGAGGTGGGTTATGTAATTCAGGGATCATATTATATTCCGCTTGTATATGATAAACGGTGGGATTGGAACTGCAGACCATGACAAAAGAGCCGACGAGGCGCAAGTCCAACATTGGACTGGTCATTACAGGCGAGGGGAAAGGGCAGCTTGAATGATGGTGGCTTTTTCTTAAAGTGGACACTTCTAGGCTAATATAATATGCATATTGATTAAAGTTTTTCATACGACTCGACTCAAATATTGGTACGAAAAGTTCGATTCAATTAGGCAAACTCAGGATGTCGAAAGGTTCATACATGAGTCTGAGTCTCGCCTGTGAGCGACTGCAAATGCGATTCCGAGTATTGTGTATGCAAGAAGTTTCGAAACGATTTTCTTATTTCTCACTTACATTACAACACAACTTGGGTAAAATTCTACTCTTTACCTTGTGTCGAATATTTCAATGAAGAAATGCGTCTTCGTGTATTGAGGCGATATCTCGCTTACTGAGAACCATGTTGATTACGAAAAATATATTTGTATTTTGTCTTTAATTGATGTACCTGTTTTGAGCCCTTCATCACGCCATTTTAGGCGCCAACTACAAAGGGAAGAAACTTCTATTCTTCACTATCAAGACGAACATCTTTCGCTTCACCCAACAACTAATGTTCCGTTAATATTTTCTGCCATTTCTTATACTCTTGACTAAACCTTTATTTAAGACGCCAACGACATGATCTGCGTGTAATCATTCTTTCATATTTAAACCTTCAAATACTTTTTGTCTCTTCTTCTCATTACATTCACTCCACATGACTTTCTAATATTCTCGCCCCTAACCTTATCAATCAGTCTTTGTGCTTATAATCTGCGCATTGATCTCATTTCTACAGCATTTATGCACACTTCCAGATTTTTCAGTCACGACCAAATAAAACTCCTATACAATATCATGGTTGCGTGGTATTGCCAAAAAATCCGTAAATTTCGTAAAATTTGAAAGCTCGAATTGTATTGAAGTACCTACTCAATTAGTTTAAAAATGTAGAAATCTTCAAAACTAAAACACAGAAAAATTCTACTGCCTCTCATGATGCAGACAAAAATGAAAAAAAAAAACATTTCCAACGCTGAGACGATCACCTGTAATATAATTATAAATTTACTGTAAAAAACGTTAAACTTTGTCTAGAATGCATTTTATTCTCAGTCTTCCAAACTCCAAGTAAGTAAAGTTTTTTGACATTTCAATTAAAATTTAATTTATCTGTCGGAGAATAATTCCAAGAATTTATTTTCACGTCCACAAAGCATCTCACGAAGAATAATTATTATTATTAAGTACTTTCTTTTTCTCAATGATCCATTTGAAGAATTTAAAATTCCCATCATTGATGTTTTTTTGTGATGTGGATTGAACTGCAGACGCGACCATTTAAAAGAGCATTCAACTTTGTTTATTTTTCAAAAGCAGTATCGCATTATTTCTTTTAATACACCTGAATCCAAATAATTGATGAAAAAAAAAGATTTTTAGCAATATTTATGGTAGGTAGTTTACTTTTATAAAAAAGCCTTGCTCAAACTCCTCAAATTGCTTTATCACTCACGCAGCGGATCACAAAATGTCTTCTGCCAGCTTTTCGATGCCATTTAACGCCTTTTACGCCTTTCAAGTGGCTTCCAACATGTTAGCAGTTTATTGGATGATGCAAAAACTTAAAAAAACTTTAGTACCTACTTTATACCTGGCCTTCCCTGAGGACGGAATCGATGTGTTGGAACCACGTCATTCTCGGTCGTTCACGCTTTCTTACACCTTTCCTTTCAGCCTTGTAAATTTTCTTTGTCATTCTGTTTACATCCATTCTTTCTACATGCCCAAACCATCTCAACTTATTGACTTTCATCTTTGTCACAACACTAACTTCCATATCACATTCCTACCTAATATTCTCATTCTTTTCCATATCCCACAGAGTCTTTCCACATATTCTTCGTAGAGATCTCACTTCTACTGCATTTATACTACATTCCTCTCGTTTCGTCCATGTCCATGTTTCACATCCATACATCATTGATGGTAGCAGAATCGCGTTATACACTACTTTTTGACTTGTAGTGAGACGTTGTTGTTTCTCATAGTAGGTCTTAGTGCACCGTTCACCATGCTACCAGCCACTTTCCTACGTTCGATTTCCCTTTCACATATTTCTAAAGCGGGCTTTAAATTCTTCTACTATTTTCGAAATCCTTTATTTACGAGTATTTTCACTTAAACTATTTCTACCCTCAGGTTAGCATTATCTTGATAAGAACGTAGAATTTTCTTTGTATTAACTTTTTGGGTTAGTTTTTGTCAACGTCAAATGCATTATACTTATAAGACATAATTATGATTGTCTCAACTCAGAAGGTTGATATAACGAGACTTAAACTTTGCAGCTTTTCTATTGTTAGAATGCAGAAGCTCAAAGTTGGTTTTCCTGTTTGTGGGGTGACCATAGCTTATACAAGTAGTGTCTCAAAATAATTTATAACAATACTGTCGAGTGCTCTTGGAATACAGTAAATTCAAACGACTTTGGCTTTGTCCCTACTTTGCTTGTCTTTTGATATTCTTCAACATTATTCTTTTTGTTTGGTTTATTAATCCTGGATTTTACTAAGGAATCTTTTTTCAGTTTTTTTTTCATGTAGTCGATTTAGTTATTGCCTGTGACTCGCGAATTTTTCAATTATGGAGCTATTTTTTGACTGTTATGTGTCTATTTGTTATATATTATGTAGACGGACGGTGGGGTGAATGGGTCCTATCGACAAGCCGTTTAAATGGCTTAATGGGGCCCATTTCATTTGCTGCAATAGTTGTTCTCTATGTATAGTTGTACATTTCTTTATTTTGTGTGTCATATTATGTATCTTATTGTGTATTATGTATTATTTATTCAAATAAAAAAAAATTCCGACGTGGAAGACCATATGTGAGAATTCAAAGGGCATTTTTTTGTAATCTGTAAGATTGCTAATCATTAAAGTGTCGTTTTGAAATAAGCGCGATAGGTGGTCCAGGCCCTGTATGAAGCATTTTGTTTCACACACACACACACACACTGTACTTTAGCAAACAATTTGAATTGTAAAAACATAAGTAAAAAGATGAAAATTCTACTTACTTCAATGAAAAATTACAATTTAAAACTTATTGATGATAAAAAAATTAAAGAGGTTTGACACAAAAAAATCTTTTCAAAATAAGTAGAACGAAATAGAACCTACGAAAATGCGACCTTTTCCTAATAGCATGCAAAAGACTTTCGTAATAGGTTTAAGCGTCATTTAAAACGAGGAGACTAAAATTTATTCATTGCTGGATCTAAACGAATACATTTTCGAGTTAAGGAAATGTAAATATATGGTAACACTATTTTCCATGTCGGAATACATAAATACCATAGATAAAGTTTAGGTCGCGCATTCGTTTGTTTTAACTGCAACCATGAGACTTCTATGGATTATTGCTCCCCATAGAACGACTCGCCTCCAACATATTCTGTTGTTCACAACGCGCATACTTCCCCATTACATGCTTTTTGCTTGCCATGTGCCTTGAGAGAACTTGCATCAAAAGAGTATTCCCATATTATACCTACCACATTTTATTTCTACCTACATCAGCTATTTATCATCGTATATGCATTCTTTTTCTTCTTATTGAGCCAAGTCCTTTTTTTGCAGATTTAAAAGCTTCCGTTTTTTCAAAAAGTTTTTTCCTCGAAGTTGTGTATATTGTGTACAAAACAAAAAAAAATGTTTATAACTTCATTAAATACTAAATTTCCCATTTTGAGGAAAAACTCTTATTTTTGATGTGTAGATATTAGTTTTGTGGTCTGCTGAGGGATTTTTCTTCCATACAGTTGACCGTGCAATACCGAGTGAGGGAGTCTGGATTTGTCCCTTCTCCTCACATGTGCATAGTAGAACCTTCTTCGTTGCCTTGCTCATCTCAACATTACATATTTACCTACCTTTTCTTCGTATTTTTTCGATCTTGAGATATGGTAACAAATTGATTGTACCCATACCTAACTATTGTGCAGCTATGCGGGAGATACCTGTTATTAGAGCACTGGCGATTCTGTGCCTTTGTTTCATGATTTTTTGTGTTGTTCAGTGTTCTCTTGGTATCTCTAATAAATAAATCGATCAATCTAAGAAGTCACAACATGAATTACTATTATAAATCTAAAAAACAAATGAATAACCCGGAATTTTACGTTTTACTAGACAAAGCCTGTGCCGAGGCAGAGAAGGGCAAAAATAATAAACAAAAAAGAACACAAAACAACAACAAGAAGAAAGACCACGCAAACAAAACAAACTCATTCAGTATCCCATTTGTCATCAAAACATAGTAAAAGGTATGGCATAATGGCATTACAAAAACGTTCTCGCTATCTACGCTTTAAAATATATAGGTATATGGCATGTTTATAGTTTATAGACTTTTATACGATTAAGAAAAACTAAACACGCATAGAAATTTTAATTACGCCACTGTTAGTAACATCCCTTGAGCAATGAAACGAGAGCCAATAAAATGGATTTCAAACGAATTCAACCAACTCCAAAAAAGCTCTAAAAAAATACTTATAAGTTAATAAAGTACACAGCAGTTAGTAAGTACGTAATATCACTAGTACCTACTGCTAACGTTCTTAATGTATTACTTGTGCAAGCTGCCTCGATATCTTTCCCAAGATTAATTTCATCCATTACGATAGAATATTTTATGTATTTTTTCCATTTTCTCTCAATATAAAGGCGCTTAAGTATGTTCAGGGGGTTGAAATTAATTGATCTCGTTGGAGACTTATTCCAGCTCATTTCATATTAATTGATTGTTTACTCGATATATCATTGAAAGCGCTATTTAAATTTGGTTAGCGAAGAAAATTAATTTACCAAGAAATAAACCTTACCTGCAAACGTATTTCAACGTCTAACTTTACCAATTATTTACAACATTATAATTAATGTTAAGTACGTGTATCAGTCCATTGAATACTGTTTAATCCATTTTACCTGAATTTGAACTCTTCAAATGGTTTGTAAATGTAGAAATATTAAATAAAAACGCGGAAGATTGTCTTAAATAAACGAATTAATAAAATATTGGATAAAACATTATGAAGATGAACATAATATTGAGTGTGTATCGTGTAATGCACTTTACTTCCGTGACTACCTTCCGATAAAACTAAGAATACGGGTACTGTAAAGAGTGATGAATACATACTCACGCCTGGCTGCCTACCTACTTTTATACACAGGTACCTGTGCTTAGCAACCCCTATAACGAGTGTAGAGCGTTTCAGATTTTTGTGAAATCTTTGCAATCAATGATGTTATGCAAGCCCGCTTAGTTACGATGTATTATTTGGAGCTTATTAAAAATATGACTGCTTCTACGTATTGAACTCTTTTTTTTTAAAATAAACTCTAGTAGAAGACACATCTCCTTGCCAAGCCACCAGCAGAAGTATTTCAGTGCTCAGCCTCATTCAAAATATACAGCCGACGAACAAGGGGTTCTTCTAAGAGAAACTTCACACCTTATGTATCAATAAAAATGCCAATCGGTGGGCTGATTGTATTAATATCTAACAAACCCTCCAATATAAATCAATTTTAATTATAATACTATACAGATTTGTTCAGAAAACTAAAATATAAAGAACTAAATGAATTAAAAACAATAACAGGATGAAAAGTAATTTTAAAACGATTTATTTCTAATACAAGCAGGATGCTCTTGAACGCTTCAATATTATTTTTGTTGTTTTTATATAATAAATGCAGCTTTCTCCGTCCCGGCTCATAGCCTGAAAGATATTACCATGACACTACCTATGTAACCACCTAATAGGTATTATGAAGCAGGTAACTGATATAGTGAGACAATGCACCGCCTGTACTGTCTCATACTAGACTAGGGACGCGGGCTTTTACTCATCGAAATAAAAGTAGAACATCGATTTTACGATCGAATTTTAAATTAAAAATATTGTTTCCCTGAAATGGAAATCTACATATTGTGTCATGTTAAGTCTTCTCAACGTCAACTATCACTCGAGAGTATCTTTATCTGTTTAAGTATCTGCAAAAAGCGCTACGACCGCTGTAATTCCAGTCCAATCCCGGGTATTACGGGACCAGGAATTCGGTCTTCGACCCACTCCTCCTCGACCCTATATTTTGCCTCTACAAAATCAGGTAGCTCGTACTTTTCTCTCCTGAGCATATATATCCCAGGTTTGACACCTTCCAGACTTTAATGTCAGTCAGCAACTCTTGCTTTCTGGAGCACATTTGCATAGTTGACCTGCGTAGTGTTCATCGATGCATCCACAATTTGAATGCCTGAATAGTACAGTATTATTTCCGAAGAAAATAACAAATAACAAAATAACAATGCAGGTGGATGGCAGAGTGCGAATATACAAAGACTGTGTCAGGCCAATCATGACTTATTGAGTCGAATCCTGACGCGACACAGGCCAAACAAAACCACTGCTGAGAACCGCGGGGATGAATACCCTGCGTGCTATTCTAGATAGGGCATTGAGAGACAGAAATTGGAACAACCACGTTGGGAGACTTGACGATGATTGACATCCACAGGTAGCACCCCACAAAATTCCGACATGAAATCGTCAATCAGGAAGATCCTCCCAGATGGCGACACAGTTGGAGTTTAGTGTCCCAGGAAACCTCTCTTCAATAAAAACAGGTCATCAGACATATTTAAAGAAAAATAATATTAATTATTAGGCATTTCAGGCAAAAAGATGGGTAAAAATACTATGGCACATAGAGCCACCATTATCGGAGCGCAGATCCACTTTTCTATTCAAACACACTTTCATTGATATATTATCGAAATTTACGATGTATAATGTAAACTGAACGATAACTGATGTTTTATGGATTACAAGAAAGCTTTTGACAAGATTGATCACGACTAGCTAGTGGAACTGTTGCATTGGATTAGTCTGAATGGGAACGGTATTACCACCGAAACGCACTAGAACAGCGCATTGCAGATTCATCTGGCTTGATCATGTACTTTACATGTAGTCTTGAATATGCAAGCCTTTTAGAATCCAGATGGGACAAAAAAGCGAGGCTGACATTATACGTAGACCATAAAATAATTTTAAAATCGAATCACAACCCTTTACTAATTCTATACTGCGATGGCGTGTGTATGTGTGAGAGGAAATGAAAGTATGCAATGTAAGAATGTTAGAAGTTAGAGTGGAGTGGAGTAGATATTATGAAGAATATGAAGAAGTATGAATAAAAGCGCGGAGAAGAGGAAGCGGGTTATATGTAGCAGATAACTAGTTTGTCATCGTTATTATTTACAAAGATAGGTAAATAAATTGGGATAGAGATGCTGCTACCAGCAGATACCTACACTGCGCCAGTTTATCTATATATTAATACGTGAAGCAAAAACTTTTTACTAAAATTGCGCGGACGGAGGAATATTATGCAATTTAGCACATTTATAGTTTGTTTATATAGAGGAGTGGCGAATGCTAATATTTTTTTTAATTATCCATAAAAAATACATTTATACAATAAAATATTGATATGTCGTTGTATTTGATACTCTAACACACTTCGATGTATATGACATTGACATATCTGTCGTCAAATTGAGAATAGATTGATATTTGTCATTAATAATACTTTAGTAACATAAAAAACTGTGTACCTACATATCAATATTTCAAATTTTACCGATTAACGTCATTGTTTTTGAAAGAAAATTGTGAAATAGCGCTCGCTCACTCTTTGACAATAGAACCTTAATAATGTTTAAACTTATAACCTAAATTAGTTATGGTCGAATTTCTACCACAAAGAAATTACTTTCAAGCTTTATACGTTATATTTATATTAAATTATTCTGATCTGATTATTCTGAATTATTCTGTGTGACTCACCTTAAACTGCTGAACTTGTGTTTTTTTTTTTTTTGGAAGTTATATTGTTTCTTCTCTTATTCTACTTCTTTAACCCGTTTTATACCATGGGCCCCATTTGGGGATCGTTTCTTTAAATCCTGCCAGCAACACCATCTAGGAGTTTTTAGTATATTTTAAAGTTAGATATCATCGAGAAAGAGTGCTTCTTTACATAGGAATATATATACTGAATACTGTTGCTGGGTTGCAGATGTCCAGGTATCCCGCCACCTCTTCTTTGGCTTGCCTGGAGGTAGTCAGTTGCTCTTTTTATAAGCTTTTCCATAACATCCTGGATATTTTAGTTTCCTTTGATATCGAAACTCCTAACACACTCCCGGAATATTGTTCCTAGAATGGGGCGGAAATTCTTCATCTCTGTTGCTCGTCCTTACGATATCGGCCCTTGATTCTATACAAAATACCATGATATATCAGAATATGAAGGTTTTATACATTCTTGATTTGCTCTGTGCTGTTTAAATTTAGGCAGGTAGTGATAGTACCTACCGAAAGATGATTCTGTGAATAATTTTAATTAAAAAAGGTTAGTCCAAAATGTAGGTACATTTAACACAGTTATCAGATAATTAAAACCTGATGAAAAACCATACAATATTATAATATAATATTATTATTTGGTTTCAAACCTATATTTTCTTTTAATTTTGTTTAAATACCGTTGGATAATATTCAAAACATTACTTAATATATTATTTATTTAATATATGCTGTAGGTAGTAAAAAGGGAGGTTTTTGAAAAGCCCTGCACGAGGATATTAGAGATATTTTATGGATTTCCTCTCCACTCCTCAAAAACACCATCATTATCATAATGTATGTGGCGCATTATCATATTGACCCTCGTCCTGACACCAGGATTATATGAATAAAATATAACTGTACATATTATCTTCAAGAGTTCCACACTCTCTGATGACTCCTTTTATTCAGGGTGCATGGCAGCTTTATAAAACACTTCTAAATAATCCTTTTTGAGAAAGTATATGTTCGTTTCTATACTAAATCAAAATAATAATATTTTATTTAATCCTTACCTACAACTTTTGTGAAATACAGCTGACTTTAGTAAAAATATACCTACCTTAAATATGATGTACGTACCGCGGGCCACCAATCCCATCGTTTTTTTTTCTGTAATCAACTGTAATCTGATGTATGGCTCGGAAACCTGGACCCTGAAAGTATGCACTACGAACAGGTTGAAAGCAATCGAAATGTGGCTTTACTGAAGAATGATTCGTATACCGTGGACAGATTTAGCTATTCAGAGGCAATGCGGAGAGCCGACTGAAACATAGAGTTGCTGGAAAATATTAAAGTTCACAAGGTTTCAGATCTGGGGCATATTATGCAGGCCAAGATAGATGGACACCGTGGGCCTGTTAGAATGCAGATCGCTTGGTAGCGCAATGTGCGAGATTGGACCGGAATAGGGCGAGTTCAGAAGCTTCTCTGGGTAGTAAAATATAGACAGGCTTTCAAAGAAATGATTGCCAATGTCGGAGAGACCTGATAGAGCACAATCAGAAAAAGAATCACCTACCTCACACCGTGTTCCGTTCATTCGAAGCAGAGCTGTGAGATTTGGACATGGTATGAGAGAAAGTCATTCAAGCTACACAAAATCATGCACGGTGAACGGCACAAGAAAATGGGAGAGGGGGGATTGTAAAAATTTCTTGGAGACACATGCTCCTAACGTTGACAAGTACGAAAATTACGCATAATTATGGGACGATGGATGGAAATATCAATATAATATTTGAATAGAAGGCGTCATTACAACGTAGACCATTGTTTTATAAACATAGGATGAATGTGTACGAAGGAATCAAGCTGGAAAAAATAAAAAGTTTCAGAAATCCATCATTAACTAGGTACTGTTAATTACTAGAATCCCAAAGTAGTTCAAATTTAAATAATCGACACAGCAGCTGAGTTATACATAAGTATATTTCTATACAAAAACTCGTTATTTTAAAGAATCATTTGATAGAATCGACGTCTGTCGAGTTCGAGTTAGTTAGTTCCTCAGGAAAGTTTGGCCCCTTATTCTATTGTTATCACACTGTCCTGACGTCTTACTTTTGAGGATGTAACATTTTTTCGAATCATATCTATCAGTTTTAGAGAATATTCAATGATTGATGATGATGGATGAACTCGTGGTCAAAAGGTTCGGATTGCTTTTTTTTCCTCCCTCCCTCGAATTTGAGGGTTAAAAAATAATAATAACATAAAATAAGTGTTTGTTATAAAAATAAATAGGTATCACACTTTTTGGCCGCTGAACTCAGGTAGACGGGAAGAAATTTAAAAATGATTGATCGCCCTTCGGCAAGACCCTGACGTATTTAAATATCGGATCTTGTTAGAAGTTGCTAGGGATGTTCCCGTGAGCGGATATCAACTGGAAAACTTGTTTATGATGAGGTTTTTTTTTTGAGGAAAAACAAGATATTTATATCGTAGAGTAAATAATATATCTACGCTACCGCAGTAATGATCGTTGTTTTTTTTGAGGCATGAATATCGGAATAGGTAGATACATAGCATTTTTTTTAATAATGATCTTACAATCTCAACTATATTCCTTCAAGCTTTATGACGAAAGAGTAGATAAGGGTGTTACTATTAAAATTGTCCCAGTGGCTAGTGTGTCCGCAAGGTTCGGGTTCGAATCCTACCGTAAGCATGGTAGGTATTATTTGACAGAATAAAGATTTCCATAATTGTAATTTCAAATATTTGAAGTATTAGTACTATTTAAGACATTACGTTCGGACAAATATTATTTTTTTATTTCCTACTTCCACATACTTTTATATAATTATTATATATTTTTTTTGTTTATTGTTTTGATTTGTGTTCTTCAGCCATCTCTCCACTGCTGGATATAGGCCTCTTCCATTCCTTTCCACTCTCCTCTATCCTGGGCTTTTCTTATCCACCCCCTGCCCACGAATGGTATAATGTCAGGCCATTCTCGAGGGAACTCCTAAGCGACTTGAGTCTCCTACGCGAATGATACGCGTCGCTCGTTAGTCGCTTGCATACATATTTGATCGGTTTCGCACACGACAAAACGCGTCTACGACGCGTTTGATACCAGTTGCATGCGACTGGTCATGCTGGTCGCAAGAGACTGCAACGCGACTGCGACGCTACCTGAATCATAATAAAATGGCGTCTGATCAAGCGGAAAACATAAATTTGTTCAGGAGGTTGAAAATTATCCATGTTTATATAATTATAGACTGCCGGATTATGTAAGGAAAGACGTAAGAGATAAGGCGTGGGCTGAGATAGGAAAGAAATTCAACTCGCACACGCACTCTCTCATTGTTGTATTTTTTATGAATATGTGTAGCTAACAACTGCACCAAATTAGAAAAAGACTCTTTTGACATTCTGTAAAAATGAAGAAACTTATTATCATCATTCTCATGTAGTTCTATAGCAACGACAAATGTCCTACAGTTAACATTTCTTTGTATGTATGGGTGCACCCAAAATCTTCTTTTTTCGATTACTCCTTTTATAAATTAAGAGAAGAACATTATCTTCATCGCTAGAATCACTGGACATTTTGTGAACGAGCGTGTATTCTCAAGAGATACAACAAATAAATGATGAATGTAGTCATAGTTTGGGTAGCGTCGTGTGCGGAACCTAGCTTGATAGAGTAGCATACGCGTCGACGACCAATGGATTGCGTCTCAGTAGCGTAGCTTGTGAGTATCTTCGTGGGAGAATGGCCTTATCGGTCCATCTTTTTTGGGGTCGGCCCACTCCTCTTCTTTTATTCTTTAGTTTTTTATTATGATTCTGGGTGCCCATCGCTCCGTTCCCTGTCTGGCGACATGGCAGTGGGGGGGACATGTCGCCCAGAATCCTGAAATCCATTTGTACTATTAAACATTTATTTTGAAAATTTTTACATTTGATATCTTTTTGTATTTGTTTTTGGTTAGGTACCAATTTTACGATAGGTAATAAAAAAAACACGTACAAATGCGTTGTATCTCTAATGGGTTGTTTTCCTACGGATACGCCGCTACAATAAACGGCGGTGGATATGTCAGTTGAGAACATTGCCAATATGGTTTCCATAGTAACGAAAAACATTGTCATATAATTTTGAAAGACGCCGTCTTGTCAGATGACGGCCGCTCCCTAGGAACCCAACGCATAAATAAATACGAAAAAAAAATTTCAAGAACACACTTGCAGTGATTTTGAAAAATTTTGTAAAACACTAAGTAATTGAAATTTATTTCTCTTCATATACATAATTGACTTCTCCAAACCAAAATAACGGTCAAGTCTAAGCTATTGTTTGCCTAACGACACACTCCATAAAGAAATTCTTATACTATTATTAATAAACCCCACCCATTCACGATCACTCCAAATGGATTGTATCCACTGTGACAGATGTAATTCTTCAATTTTTTTTTTCGATCATTAAGTATAACGAAATATCACTACATTGTGAAACACGCATTTTGCTATTATGAAATTCAAGATAGCAACACGTGTACCCTGGTGGATTATTATGACAAAATGAAATAAATTTGGAGTAAATTTTTAACACTGACAATCAAATGACGTAACGATTTGGACTACGGCCACTCGAGTTTCCCCATTAAAGATCCGTTTGGAGTGATGGGTGAATTACTTGACGCGATTGAATTTTGGACTAATGGATATCCGACTCACCCTATCACTCCAAATATCCATTTAGTTTTCCCAATTCACGATCACTCCATCCTCCATTTGGACGGATGGAGTGATCGTGAATGGCGAGCCTTCAAAAAAATTCGTGCCGCTTACAAACATCGTTCCATTTTTAGTCACCACATTGGTTCAGCTCTTATCAAAAAGTATAATTAAGATATTCTTATTTAAATCCCTTCTTTGTCTGAACAATTCTGTATTTTTTAAGATTAACTTTATTAGTTCTCTCTTGCCTAATCTTTTTGTTTTAAAGAACACAAAAATCGTCGTCGCCCTAACTGTACTAAGCCCGAACCATTGAGATAAATATATTTTGTTGGTTCTGTTTTTTTTTTTCATTTTAATTTGAACCGAATAAAAACAATGTGAATAAGCCGAGATAAGAAAAAATCTTTATGTAGTATATTATATACCTACTTACGTACTCAGTTGTAATGTTTCGTTAGATTTTTAATGAAAATTTGTTAAATAAAATTTGAGTGCTTTTTTTTGTCACAATCATAGAGTTAATTTGCAGCAATTACCTATAGATAAGTAGGTACTCATGTTCTGTAGGTTTTAAAAATAATGAAATAATTTAAATAATTCCACCAAGAATGCACGTTCAATTCGTTAATTTTATTAAAAATAATGCATTGTTTAACGCAGCTATTTACAAACACTGAACAAAAAAAGTAATATACCTATTTACAATTTCGACATTTTGCATCAAAGTTTATTTTATTAAAGATTTGGCGTGGCATAATAGTGTAATTTTTGTATGCAGGTATTGTAAGATAATTTTTGGAAAAAAAAATAAACATAAGAAAAAATGGGGTAGGCTTAAATTTTGAATTAATGACATTCAGTTCTCTGAACAAAAGTTGTACCTAGTCCATACCGGTAGGCTTCCAAAAACTTCCACAAAAAAAAGATTTTTTTAGGAAAAAAAAATGCATTTAACAGGTTTTGTCAATCTTCAGTAGAATGTTAGGAACTTCCCTATTATTTTACACAGTAGGTATAAATGCATCTTAAATATATTTGATTTCGCTTTCCATTTTCCAATATGCCCATTCGTTACACTTAGTTTTATTCTAATAATAACGTGAAAATTCTTGAAAACGCCGTGCTAAACTCTAAAGTATTTAACAAATATTATATAGGTACCTAAAACAATGTTTTAGCTTAATATTTTCAGGAAAAGATTTAAATAATAAGCTTTTTTAAGGCTGGATTGATGCCAAATTAAAGACCAAATTTTATTTTAGTTTTCCTTTAAATGAAATTTAATTGAACTTTCAGAAAACGAAACAAAAATTAGGAAGAGTTTGTGCATACTTAAAATAATAAGAAAGTGATTATGAAAAAATATCTAACTGACAGCATATTTTTATAAGACTTTTATTTTTTTTAAGTACTCTTATTTTATTATATTTTCCCACTCAAGTGTAGGTAGGTACAAAAATACACTTTTGACATCTCCTACACTAACCAAAGAGTTATTTAGTGAATGCGGAAATAGTCGAGTCACCAGGAATCGAACCCACGCTCTCTGTACTAATGCTATCGACTGATACTCCCTAGTAGTTTTTCAACCACTTCAATTTCTTCTATTAGAATGTAAATCCATTAAAATATATTTAGGATTGTGTTCGTTCATTTGATATATAAAATGCAGCAAAGTTTAAATTTGAGGCTATAAACTTTAGAGTATTTGAAGATAAAACGAACAATCTGTTTCATAAAAAATAAAGGAGACTTTAAACTCCCTTTAGAAAATAACTGGTTTCATAACATCAAAACGACATTTAAAACCGACTTTTAGCTAAAGTACCGTTATTGATTATTATTTTTAGTTAAAGTCGACTTAAGTGTAGTTTAAATTTTTATCACCGGAGTTCATAGAAAATTTCGCGGCGCTTTCTCTGTCACAATCACAAAGATAAACATTTTGTATGCGGTGACACTGTGGACAAAAATGATACAAATAGGGAAGAAAACATAGCAAAACGGGAGGAATATTATTGCTTACAGATTTCGTTTACTAATTCATAAACCATAATAATAAATTAACACAAAAAACGGCACTTTGATGCTCTATTGAGAAATGAAATTGACAGATCAACAGAAATTCCGCGAAAATATTCGTAAACAACCTATGTTTTCCATAGATTTTCATGGTAACACTACCAACTGCTAACAACTTTAAAATATTTTTTTGACATTTCAAATTTTAGCTGGAATATCTTTTATGAAACGCGTCAGGAGACTTTAAATTTTAAAAGGAACTTTAACTTAAGTGTTCTTTTGAAGCTTTTTATGAGACCGGCTGTTTGTATTTGAAGTAGGTATTAACTAAGTATTTGAAGATAAAACTATCGACAATAAGCGCGGCTAATAAAAATGTTCTTTAAAATAAAATGTCTTAGAATATTTTTTCTTTGTTTTGAAAAAAAGTTAGCCGTTAATTTTGTATATGATTTTAAGCTAAGTAGGTTCCTCACAATATTATTATTATCATCCCCTTGAACGTTCGCCTTCCACTCTTCAGTTTTATCAAAGCGTATATTCCGGTCGGGCAATCTCGAAAGCTTTAAATATTCACACCCTGTTTACAAGGACATTTTTTTAAGGATAACTCCACATTTACTGCATATACGATGTGAGACGTTTACAAAATTGTAGTTCAAACATTACTTTTTATTTTAATTTAATACAGTGCAGCGGCCTTATTCTCGTAGCTCACTTGAATTGCAATCTAGTTGAAAAGATATCTTAAAGGGCGGCTCGGATAAGGATTGGACAAATCGGAGAGAAAGGGGGAGTGTCATGATCGTTCCACGATTGGCTACATCGTATTGTAGACACTCCCTCTTTCTCTCCGATTGGTCCAATCCTTATCCGAGCCGCCCTTTAAGATATCTTTTCAACTAGATTGCAATTCAAGCGCTATGAGAATAACCCTGCAGGTCGTGTATTGATTTATTGTTTCAAAAGCTCATAAACTAACATAAAATTAGGTATTATTAAAAATGTACCTCTTAGAGAATCTTGTTGCATTCTTTGTGCCTGAACTGATCTGTCTTTAATTGTAATTTGGTTATATGGCGCTGCTTCAGAAGACGAATTAATGCATACTTGTTTCCGTTATGTAAAAATGGGTTTATCACCGTATGACTGGTGATTCCTTATATAATTATTATTCTTCATTTTTGAGAGGTAGCCATTAGCAATAAGCATCCACTGCTGAACGATGGACTCTCTCGTATATCCAGACATATCAAAAATGGGCGTGATATTGGAATTTCCACACAACGCTTGCCAAGCGGGTTTTACAAGGACGTCCTACCATGTTGACCCATGGATAAACATAATCCACCAAAGCTGGTTACTCGATAAATGGAGACCAATGTCGAGAAGATGTAGCTATCAACTTGACTTGGCGCACGTATGGTGCACACAAAGAAAACTCATGTTCCCCTTTCTCTTTTAGTGGTTTATGTTTTTTTTACCCATCACGTCGTCTCCCGTAAGGGGAATGCAGAGAGAACGGACCTCCACTCTTATCTATCCAAGCACACTTCTTCCAGCTACATACAGCTTCTCCGGGTGTCGGGAGTCCGTCATGGCGAGCGTCGAGGTATGCGCCCTGGTGGGTTTTCGGGCCCGACGGCGAGCCCGTCTAGTTTTAGTGGTTTTCTTTTACTTGATAGTATGTAAGTCGAGTGGGGAAAAAAATCCTCCAGAAATTTAAAAATAAGTAATTATTTGTTAAAAAACTGTATGTTAGCGAAAATTTGAAAAATAAAAATAAAAAATACAATTTCTTATACAACCTCTCTCATTTCCTTTACTTCTGACCTGGCCTACCTTGAGGACAGAATGTGTTCTGTGTTCCTTTCCTGTGTTCGTTTCACGTCATTCTCAGTCGGCCACACCTTGTTACACCTTTACTTTCAGCCTTATAAATTATCTTTTTGTCATGGTGTCTGTATCCATTCTTTCCACGGGCCCAAACCATCTCTGCTTTTTAACTTTCATAATATTATATGTCACAACACAACTTCCATATAATCTTCCTAGAGCTCTCATCTCCTATGAATTTATACTACATTCTTCTTATTTAGTTCATGTCCACATTTCACATCCATACATCATTGATGATAACAGGATTGCGTTATGCAATAGAGACGATCCAACTGCCTCAGTATCGACACAATCTTGTCTCGCGCTCTCTTGCGTTGGTCTGGCCACATGGTCCGAGTGAAAGATAATAGGCTCCCGAAAAACATCCTATATGGAGAGTTAACTAACGGGAAGAGAAAACACGGTGGACAGCGCAAGAGATATAAGGACAACTTACACACTGAGCTGAAGAGTGTCGCTAGGCAATCGGACTGGGAGAGTGGTGTGACCGACAGATCGGAATGGCGGGGTGTCGTTGCGGAGTTTCAGGGGACAGCTGATAACGTAAGAAAATGTGGTCCAACGGTCGGAGGTGAACGCCCGTGTCCAGAGTGTGGTAGGATATGTTTGTCCTGGATTGGACTCCACAGTTATATCGGATGGCACCGAAGACACAACAACTGCTAAATTCCTGTTTTGTATACATTGATTGATTGATTAATATTATTATACATACGTTTAAAAGCAATTATTTTTTTCACCAATTGATCCTGAGTTATTTCGTGGACACACTTTTTCCTAAAAACTCTTTTTTTTTAACATAAGGGTGAGACTGTCACTCGTTTGTTCCTCAAACTTGAAAACCATACTAGAGTTTCTTTGCCTTGTTCGCTTCTTTTGTTCTTCGCCGCTATTTCATCAAGCATTGATGCACCCGCATCGCGGTTTAAATTTTGTTATCAAACTCAGCCACCCCGACCATCCACACATCATATTCATGCACTGCTACAACATTCATACCAAACTTGATATGATTATAAAAAAAAATACTTGAAAGTTATTTTATTTTATGTTAAGTATTTTTATCTTATTTTATGTTCAATGTAGTTATTTTTATAGTTTAATGAGAAGTAGCCTTAAGTTAATATTATTCTAAATCTAACGAGTAGAAAAACACTTATCATTTCGGTGAGACAGAAGTATAAGCCACATTTAAGCCAAGACCCTGGAGACCTATCTGGCACTTAGGCACATAGGCTCGCATATCCCAAATCGATCTTCTTTCATTTCGACGAAACAATTTTGTTTAGTGTCCAATATTGTTCGGTATGTATACTGCCCTTTTTAGTAAGAGAAAACTTATTTACATCTAATAAAAGAAGTCTTTAACGCCCTACCAGATTTTGCATAGAGACTCATATTGCAATATTATGTGAATGAAGAGGAGAAAAGATAACAAAATTTTATTGGCGATCATTTTGAGTGGTCTAGATTATTGTTTCTGATTTCAAAAACTGATTCGATTTCTTAGTGTGCATTTACACCAAATGAATATAAGTAAGTAGGTACTTTATTAGAAGCGGTTGGTAGACTAGCGGGTACAACGCCGGCTTTCGCACTGTTTCGTGCGGAGGTCGTGGGTTCTATCCCAGATGCCGACCATCTTCCTCTTTCACGACACAAGCTTCAAGTAGCTTACTGAGTGGACACATATTCATTTAAAAAAAATATATATTATCTTTCATAAATGACACCATGGAAATGACACAACGAGCAAGAACTTATTAATGGGCAATGCCAGTTCTTTCTCGTTGTTATTTCCTTGGACCATATCAACGATCAATAAAATCTTGTTAAATTGCCAGCTCTGACTCTATATTCGTTTGATATAAACGCATCCTTATTCAATTAGCTTTAATAATAATTTAAACCGTTAATTTCTAGCAACATGAATATATTAGGTATGTCAAAAAAATCCCATGCTGTCAGCTGGAATCGAACCCACATCTCAAGATGTCTCACGCATTAAAAAATGTTGTAAAGATATATCCAATCAGTGAATTTTATTATCTTTAATAATATTCTATGATATTGTTAAAGAGGTGATTTTTATAATCAAGAAAACCTCCCTAAAATTTCGAGATATAAAATCGTAGAGTGTAATTGGACAGGCTTTTGTTGGACATGAATATTTTCCCGAGGGGATAGTAGAAATTTGTACACAATACCCTCCTCTACTAAAACCATGTAATGAGGCGGTATCAAGGTGAATTTCTTATCATAACCAAAATACCAAACACTCAGTTTATTTTGAAACTAAATATAAAAGAACCAAAGATATCAGAATTTTAAAATATGTCATGTAGGAAATATTGTTCTAATTTTAGTTTTAGATTGAAAGATCCTAAAAATAAGTACAATACATGTATCAAATCGGTGATGCTTAGAGAGAGTCATGTTAGTTTAGGTATAATTTTTTGGAAAAATGGATTAGAAATAAAGGTTTCATAATATTTGTAAATGTAAAGAACATATTCCAATATTGCCCAATATTTGACATTGGCCATTACTTTTGTACTTACTTGTCGATCAAGTCGGCAAATATCGCCAATACCTACTTATCCAACGTTGACAGCTGTCACATCTTCTAGATTATTATTTTCATAGTGTTTTGTACCTTATTGTTTTTTGAGTTGAGAAAAATAATGGAAGTTGAAAACATATTAGATTATTTTATAAATTAACTTATTTTTTTCTATTTAAAACACAAAATACGTTCAAGATAATCTATAATTAAAGGGCGCCAGGTGTCAACGTTGGACTTGCGTTGGACCAGTAGCGTAGCCGGGTATATAAATATACTTGTCAAATGTTGCTACTTGCCCAGAGCCCCTATACTAGACTAGCACGGTCCAGTTTTATCCATAGTACAGCCGTAGCTTAAGCCATGTCGTCAAGTTTGCAATTCAATGTTTTATTAAACAAGGGGCAAATTTTAAAATTTGTCTGTTTATATTATCCTATCAACGGAATTGTAATGTAGACGCGATTCACTGGGGACCGGAGGGATGACCCTCTTTAAATATGTATATTCCTATTACGCTAGGTCCCACTTCTCTGAATCAAATTTAAACCCTGAATAATCCGAAATCCATGAAATCTAAGCGACCCCTCCCAGAGGAGTCCTTTAATGATCACAATAAAGTTTTTTACCTGCTAAAGTTTGCCAAGAAAATCATTATATTATTTTTTTTTCCTCCCGAAAAAGAAGGAAACTTTTTTTTTTGTAAAAAAAAGAATAAATTCTAAACGGATTTCATAGAAAATGTTTTCAATGTTAATATAACCTTCGTTTTACGCCAATTTCATCAGAGTTTTCAGGCATACATAATGTCTTACGACGATCCTAAACAATAATAACTTTGATACGTAAAAACTTGTTTGTTGAAGTTAAGTATGTAGTTTATTTTGTTTTTTTTTTTATGTTTGCTCTTCAACAGGTTATTTGATTTAAAAAAAAGAAAGTTTACAAAAAAGTTTAATTGCATACCTATTACTGGCAAAAAATCATTATGGTGTCTTATTTCGCTTTTATCTACAAACTATTTAAAAAATCCTGTTCAGAATGAGTTTTTTTTAAAAAATCAATCTGTATTTGTGTTATTATCGCCACTTTTTATATCAAACTCTAGGAGGGATAGCAGAACTCTTGAGACCCTCTAAGCCCCAATCAGGAACCGCTGGTCTATGTAATAATATCGTAGTCTACGGTTTTTAAATTTGGAATGGGTGATTCTATAACAAAACATAACACTGTATTATTTAAGTGAAAGACTTCAAACACATTATTTTCAACTTTGTGATACTTAGACATTATAAATGTTTATAAATAAAACTAACTTTGCAGTATTACAATAGGACATATTGTAATACTGCAAAGTTAGTTTTATTTGTAAACAATTACCTATTAATTAATAGATGTATGAAATAAATAACCGAAGTTTTTCCTTTCAAAGGTACCTAATTCAGGCAATTAAAAACTACCAATTGAATTGTATTTAATTTAAAACCTAACTCTTTTATTCGGTGTTAGTGAAATAAAACATTATTAAATTTAACAAGGATAAAAATACCCTATCGAAATTATCTCATAAAATACGGGCTACCAACCCTTGTAAGAGTGTCAAAACTTATCAGAATGAGAGCTGTGTATTCCCTAGTGATGCGTCATTATTAGGGTATAGATAGAGGGAAACTCGATGTTAGAAGCTACATTCTCAATAGACCAAAATCTCTTGATACGCTCAAGGCTTTGTATCCAAAAAAAAAGCCGTAGATCAAAGTCTACACCAAATAGAAAACAGTATTAAAATTTATCTCTAAAATAAATATCTGTTATAAAACTGAATCTTTTGTCTAAGCGTAAAAAAATGAAAAATCCTACAAATAAAAAAAAACACTCTTTGACATTGAAACATTTCAGAATGACAACTCATCCACCAATCAAAAACACAATCCAAAGACAATAGGTCGCAAGATCAACGGCAATCAATAACAATAAAGAACTTTATCTTTGTAAAAGACAAAAAATACTCAATAACAACCTCTAAATCAATTTTTTCTTTCCTTTTCTTATAAGAATCCTATTGTGACACATCATAGAAAAGAGAAAATTCTCTGTGACGACTTTATTCTATAGTGGACAAGCTGCTTACATAACAAATTTATAAAAATAAAATGATTATAGCGTTTGTTTGTATGTGTGATAACTGGTATGCCGGCCGCACACCGGCAAATTTATCAAAGCAACCATTCATTTGCCTTGGACAAGTTCATACGAAACCGCCGCAACTAAGAGATCGCCCGTACGCGGGGCCGAATTAAGTAGGTACTGTGTGCGTTAGATACAACTAAATAGTTACTGTAAACAAGTAGGTAGTTGCCAGTGTGCGTACCTAGGCTCTAATGATTTGAGAATTTTGAATCCTTCAAAAGGCTTTTAGCCAGTTATCCACCTTGAGCAAAATTGAATCAAAGCATGATAAGACCTCTCTCCCACATAAGAAAACCTCTGAGCGACAACTGAATAAAGACGATGTCTGAGCTGAAATCAAACCACCAATTGGAATAGGCATATTTTAATCTTGAACAGACTGCCGGAGAAAAAAAAATGCTCTTTAGAGCTAAGCTTTACCTACTAGGTGTAAGTCTGGAAGACCTGTCATAAATAAGACACAATAATTATACAACGGAGATGGCGAGGTCAATTTTCTACATAATGCTCTTGTGTAATCGTGACCTGATGATCTTGTACTCAAGATGGAGAACCATTGACGCTTATGTTCTGGCAGTGCTGCTGTATGGAGTGGAGAGTTGGAGCCTCAAAGTGCCCAATGAGGAAGTTCTGCGAGTAATTAATAAGGTGAAAGAGCTTTTGATCACTATCAAAAGATGAAAAGCCGCAGACTTTGGAAGGAAAATAGAGATCAGACAATATTATATGGGGTGTCAAACAGCCTTGTTGCTAAAGAATCTGAGACAGTGTTTGGTGTGCCGCGATAGGAGTGGCATTTAAATAAGAAGACTTAAACAAAATTGTAAATTTCCTAAGGGAAACGGCTAGTCATATTGAATTTAATTCAATTGTATACCTGATCCCTTGAAAATAGGTTGTATTACTTGATACGTTTTTGTATATTATGCAATATGTATAATGATATTTTTTTTTACCAATAACTGAGAAAATAATAACGATGATACGACTTAGAAACACGACGAGTAAAAAGGTTTTTGCTGTATAAAAACGTATTTAAGTAGTTTCTTTTTTTTTCGTATTCTTTCTTTTTCCATTTTTTCTGTTCAACAAAAAGGAAACGAAACAAATTGCCGTAAAATATCTTATTATATCATGCAATGATTGATTTCAATGCGTATAATAATAATATTCGATTTTTTCTTTCCTTTTTTTACATCAATAATATTGTGTTCTTCTACTTATTTTATGTACTAATCTTATATACGTACTTAATATAAATGGCCAGGTCAATGAATTTATAGCGCGGTTTGATGTTATGCTTAAAGGCATATTTAGCTATTCACATTTTTACCAATTTTTTAATAGGACAACGGTATTTTTTAGGTAAGTTAATCTTACTATCTCTAATATAAATGAAAGTTGGGTTAGTGCACTTATAACTCGAGATCGGCTGAACAGATTTTTATCGTGTTTAGTCTATTAGTTTCTTCTCCACTCCGGACAACAGAATAACTAATAAAAAGTTGAAAAAAATGAATAAGAAATGAAGAAACATCAGAAGAATCTGTTGAGCCGATCTCGAGCTATAAGTGTTCACACTAGCCCGACTTTAATTTATATAGGAGATATAATCATCATTAGTATATTAGGTACTTAGTTAATTAATTTTGATTTTATTTTTTTTACGATTTTATTATCATCGAAAGAGTTGTCTAAATATGAGGGTAAACATTTCATTCCCCTAAATAAAGGGCTCTCTGGGGGTTGGAAGAAAATATGTTTCCTGAAGGATAATGAACTCTTATCGTAGGTAAGGCTGCCGAATAAGGGATTCTGTGTAAATTGTCATGGTTAACAAAAACAAATACCATGGTGCATTGTCGGTGATGTCACCACTGGGACAGTCCTTCAGGGAGATCCTGAGCCGCCACCCCTCGGCTACTGCCTCAGGCCAACAGACGGGTCCAACAATTTAATTTGGCGAAACGAAACAAACCCTTATATTAATATATTTTATAGCCTTACTATGAATACTTAGGTTTACAAAATATAACAGATATTTTTGATGATCTATAATATAAAAGAAAGTCGGGTAAGTGCGAACACTGACTTGTAAACTCGAGATCGGCTGAAATTCTTCCGATGTTTGGTTACCTAATTGGATTCATATCCGCCCCGGATAACAGAATAACTATTAACAAGTTGAAAAAATGGATACCAAATCATATGAAATATAATATTAAAGTTAGTACGAAACGGATTTACTGATAACAACGCCATCTGTGAAAAATTCCATACCAACACAATTATTATTTACTTATGACAACCATTGAGTTTCAAAATATGGGTACGCAGATTTTTTTGTATTATAATTTTAAAGTGGTTGGTAGACTAGCGGTTACGACGCCGCCGGCATTCGCACTGTTTCGTGCGGAGGTGAGTGAATAAATATTTTTCATATTACTTTAAAAAAAGAAACATTTTTTAAACGTATTTTTGTATAGTTAAATTACAAATTCCAAATCAATATTCATAGTAAGGATTACAGGACAACGGCTGTCGGGAAAGCTATGTAGTATAATGTAAAAAGCACTGGTTCTTTTTTACGTTTTGTCATTGCAACAAGTTATGTTATGGTTGTTGTTTTTTTTCGCTTTGTGAGAAATTATTATCTACGCCATGATGAAAAAAAAAGAAAATGTTGACTTCAGTAAACTCCTGTTGACAATTAAAAAAAAATATGGTGTGCACCTGAATGCAAACTTGTTTTGGGTCACCCACGCAAACTTTTAGGACCTTAACATAATTGATGAAATAATTATGTTTCCATTTTGAAACACTTCACTACAAATCCTCTAAAAATTGCGTGTGTTTTTTTAAGCTTACAAAAAAAAGAACAAAACATCTTTCGGTTGTTTATTTAGTCTTCCTCTTCACAAGGATGTAATAAAGGGAAGTTGCCGCTAAAATGAGCAAAAGCCCATGATGTTTTTCTTTTCCTTAAACAAACCCTAGAACAATCTCAATACAAAAAAGGGTAAAGCCATCTTTCTAGGACGGTTACGACACTCTATTGAGGTCGATCTCCACACATTCACTCAATCAATACCTGAACATTATTTAAATAATAATCTCTCTGAAGTATCCCTTTAGCATTACTTTGCTCTCAAGAATATTAATCATTCATTATCATAAAGTTTAAAGAGATTAATTATTTATTCCAAGGATTATTGTATGAATACCTTCCGTAGGTTCTAAGGAGAAGTTTAAAAACCATTGATAGAACCTATCTTATCTATTATTTATCTTTAGATATATGTACTTACATTAAAATTTTATTCTTCCTTAATGCTAACAGGTGCGAATTGAAAAAAATATCATATCGTATATTATTATCTATCTTTAATATACAGGAAATTCGGGTTAATGCGAACACTTATATAACTCAAGATCGGATGAACAGATTTTTATGATGCTTTGGTTTATTGGATTCTTCTCCGCTCCGGATAGCAGAATAGGTAATTATCAAAAGCTAAAAAAAAATGGATTGCAAATAATATAAAATGTAATATTAAAGTTAGTATAGAACGGATTTACTAACAAAAACGTCATCTGTGAAAAATTCCATAACAACACAGTTTTTATTTACTTGACAAACTTTTAAGTTTAAAAACACGCAGATTTTTGATAGAATTTCTTTCTAGCTTTCAGAAATAATTTTTTAACATTCAAGCGTATTTTAAACTTATTTTAGTATAAATTACAAAATCGAAATCAATAGTCATAGTAATGATGTCTGTTGGGAAAGCTAGTTTTTAAATAAGTGTTTTTTACGCCAATTTTAAAATACGCTTCCGACATCTTTAACAAAAAGCAAAGCTTGTGTTGTGAAAACGGAAATGGTTGGCATCGGGATTCATCAGTACGCTGTACTTATGAAAGCCGCCAACTTATACCGTTAGTCTACCATCACCCTCACCTCATCACAATCATGAATGAAATTGAATGAATGAAATTTATTTCCCCATTAATATTTACAATTACAATACATTTAAAAAGTTACAGTAGTTGGAAATTTTACTGCCTCACTAGACATGGTCTGTTCTGAGGCAGTACTAGATGTTTACAAATGCTAGTATAAAATATTACCACGCATAGCATAGTTTAACCTGTTAAATGGAAAAAGCAAGAAATGAACAATTTACAATTTAAGATATTTGCGATCCAATGGATGAAAGGTCCGTGCCAGGCGACGAAAGACGCACCACACCCCCCAAGTGCAATCAAAACAAAAACTACAAGCACATACAAACAGCACAGTATTTTAAGCAGCAACACAAGGACATGTCCCTCAATACCCAGAGAGTTCTGCGGTTTACCCATGGAAATTAAAGAGCAAATCATTTGAGCCTTCTCGCCCTTTTTCTTTGAGCCATTGCGTTACTAGATCTCTAAAATTTTTCCCGTCCCGTGCAATTCTACTCTCAATGTCGGGCAGTCTTGGTGCCAGGAAGGTATATTGGCGCTGGGCATGTGTTGTCCTTACTGGAAATGGCTGCAGCCGTCGACGGTTTCTAGTGTTATGCAACTGTCGTTGCCTACAATCAAGAACATAATATTTTGTGGAAGCTTTAAATTTGAAAAAAATATATATATACACAAGACCTTTGATCAAATTTATGAACTTCAATAGGCAGAAGCTAGAATATTACCGACATCTTAAGATGGCGTAGACTTAGAAAAAGGTTGTGTTGAAGTACCATGTCGAAAAGATGGGTAGTGGAAGAATTTCAAGGGCATTAAAGGCATTCGACCACCAACACGCCGCAACTTCTTTGACGATTTTTGCAAAAAATATCTTTAAAAATGAAGAATCTAAAGTAGAAGAAGATTTCAACGGCTAGACAATATATAAATCTCTAGAAACAAACTTATGGATTTCCCTTAGTACCAAGGAAAAAGCAAAGCAGATAGCTATTTTATTTAAATGCACAGTCAGGAAGGTGGGGTACCTGTCCAGTCGGCGTTAGGTTACCTGAGCCATTATGCAGTAAAAAGCTTTATGTGCTTGTGGCTTGGGTACATTATGCTGTGCCACTAAATTATGCATGTAGGTCACCTCAGTACGGCTGTTGAGCAAATTTCTATTAGCAAATTAATAACACAGACGTGAGAATTTATAAGCAAGAATTTTAGCTCTCAGATGTGTGGAATTAATTATTGTGAAACTAACTCTTAGGATACATCTGTTATATAATTTTAATTCATATACCTGGTGTACGTATGTGAAGCGAGATGTTGGAAATCATTAGTGTTTCTGAAAGGGTTAATTGCTTGCCCTGAAAAGATCATATCGCACGCCTGAAATCACCATGAGTTGTGTCATGATCTTAGACAGGTTAGCTTGAAGAAATTTCCCATTCAAGATAGGTTAGGGGGTGGCATTGTGGATATCTGAGTATTTTCCAGGAAATTTTCTCCGAGAGGCCGTGATTTTGCCTCCCTCTCTTTAACAAAGTTAAAAACATGTTTCAAATCGTGAGAACATTAAGAAACCGCTAATGAATAGATGGAGACAGGATATAAGCTATGTATATCCATTTTTAGGACTAGATATTGCATATGGAACCAACAAACTGTTAGTTGCAATAATTTAATCAAATAGTGCCCTCATCAGGTGTTTGCAGTTTTTAGTGAAAATTCTCTAATCTGTGCCCCGTTGATATCAGTCTGGAGAATGCATCCCGATCCTGAATAATAGTTCCTCAACACTATTTGTTATCTCAGTCCACTGACGAATATTTCGGAAGCAGGATATCTGCCGCCGGACCACCCCTCGTCGACCCTCTAAATTACCCTCAATGATTAAATGAAGTAAACAGTATTTTTACCTTCTAAGCACGTGACCCAGGTAGAACACTTTTCGAACCTTGATAAACGTAAGTTACTCTTTTTAACCTTGCCATTTGCAGGATTCTTTTGTTGCTGACCATGTCTATCCGGCGTATGCGGAACATTCTCTGGTGTATCCATAAAGGTGCATTTATACCAAACGAAGAAAGACCCAGAGCTTGAAAATATACTATATTTTCCTAATCGTTGATACGAGACACCATGGAAACAACAACTTTATTAGTAGACAATAACAGTTGTTTCTGGTTATTATTTCCTTAATGACCATAATATCAACGATTAGGAAAATAATAATATACTCTTTTTTCAAGCTCTGGGTCTTTGTTCGTTTGAATTCAATGCACCTTAACTCAAACGCTTCGAATCGGTTCATGGTACGTACGAAGTTTGAGAATCCAAGATTCAACTGCCTATAAGAGAACAGACGACACTTAGCAATTTATCAATCTGTGACGAAGTTCCAAATTAAGATTCTCATCACAGCCGTGTCTATTACTGCACTTAATTTCGGTTTCTGGGTCGAGGTTTTCTGCCAAGATGCTCCCGAGGTATTTTAATTTCTTCAATGATAGTATAACTTAAAAAATGTATCAAAAGATGGCGATATAGTAGATAATAAGTCACATATGAAGTATGTTACGTTATTATTTTAAGATAATTTCCGATTGTTTCGTAATTAATATGGAGATTCACAGCCACATCTTCGATTGTAAAATTATTGTGGAATGGGAGGGGGTAGGTACACAAGTGTTTAGGTGGGTATCTAAGTAGATTCCTGAATGTTCAACAATGATTACAAAACAATAATATCAGATACGCAAAGTTTCCCAAACTTGATATAGAATAATATAATATTGTTATTATATAAATAATAATATAACGAAATGAACAAGAATAATATTTATTCATTTGTTTGTTTTGAAATTGATTGCGTGTTTCATAACTTTTTAATTAAATTTGATTTACGGTGATACTCGAGCGCTTGGTTGATTTCAAAACGGCAACCTTGTTATAGGTACCTACCTACTTCTTACTTTTGTCGAAGAGTTTTGAAATGTATGGGTAGGTACTTTTATATTGAACGAATATACCTATGATTTCTGTTTTTGACAAAAAAATGGAAAAAAAAACTTAACAGAAGATCTCTTCATTATTTCTTTCTTTATTTTCTTTCGTCAGCCCTCTCGTGTCCGTTGTTGGACATAGGTTTCCCCGTGAGATTTGTACAGCTCCTGTCCTGCGCCATCCGCATCAATCATCTAAGCTTATAATATAAAAGTTGTTGTTATTATTTTTTATATAACTTAACACTTGGTCACATGCAGAGTAGTGAGACTCTACTTGAAGTAAATTTATTTTTAAATTTTTAAGTTTTGATAACCTGCACGCACATGGCAGTGGGCTTTGGGGCAGGCTGGAGGGACCGATGATGATAGGTAGGTATATTATTTGATGATGCAGAAAACCAGTGCTTTTGCACAGATTTTTTTAAATACCACTGATCAAAACAACTCATCCTTAACTTTGTTCAGGCAAACCTGTAAGACACACTTGTAATTTTCTCTAAACTCCTTCCATGACAAGGATTTCTGTCAATTTTGTCCTTCATTCTTTAACTACACACTTTTACCTCAGCTACCACTAAATATACCTACTATTTTCTTTTGTTCGTTTTTTCTTTTAACGTGCTTACTAGATGTTTTACCTATACTTCAAATCGGATATTTTTCAAATCAAAATGGACGTTTTTCAAATACTTAAAATAAATCGTTTTGAATACCCTGTTTGAATTTAAAACGTTCCAATTGAATTTTAAAAAGTCATTTTGACTTGTATAAATCAAATTTGAAGTAAATGGACTCTGATTTTTTTTGTTTAGGTACATATTGTGATATGTTTAAGATATTATGTCTTCACCGCAAGTAGTGATGAAGGATTCGTCGTAGTTAGAGCTGGATAGCTACTTTAGTTTGTAAACTAGTATAGAGAAATAATTGATGGTTAAGTTGATTTTATCATAAAGTAGATTTATTTTAGCTCTGCACTCATTTTCAAGTGATTCAGATAAAGTAGGTTATATTGCTCGAATTTTCCTTCGAATGCTTAAGTTCCAATGAATGCCTGATAACATTTTCCAATGAGAAAGCCGTTAGTACCAGAATATTTTTTTTGTTTTTATGTATTCCCTCAGGAGAATTTTGGGTATAAGATGGTACCACCGCATCACGAACGACGCTATACGCCGGCGCACCCAGCGTGAGCCCATCACCTCTACGATTATGTGGAGGAGATGGACTTGGCTGGGACATATCGACGGTCAAAAGGTAATAGGGGATAAGCGACAAAAACCTAATTGTTCAGTAGAGCAGTTTAAAGTTTGAAATTTCATAAAAATTCACATAACTTTTTTATTTATTGTCATTTTTTGAAAATTGAAACAGTTATCGAATGAAAAAAAATAAATATAATTATTTTTAATTTCATCACTTTGATTCAAAGTTGCTTTTTGTGGTTTTATGTCGCTTAGATCAATTGATCTTATTTTTCTTTAGAGGTAATTCGGCATAAGTTACCTCATCATAGAAAATAACTAAGGGTAAAGAAGACTTAGCTACATTCGACATCCTCATACCAAAAGGTAATAGGTCATAAGCGACATGACTGTAGAATAGCTTAAACGGGTAAAGAAGGATAAGTGACGATTAACATCATTGTGCCAATTGGTAATGGAGCATAAGAAACAGTGCTTATAAAAAAAATCGAGAGGTAGTTAGAGATTAGCGGCACTGTAAGTGGATTGACCAAAGGGTAAAGAGGTACATCCGCACATCAAGATTTTTATACCAAATGGAAAATGGGAACATCCAACGCACTGCATTATCTGGACAAATTGGTAATGTGGATTGAACGCCACATCTTTAAAATTATAAAATCACAACCACCATGTTTTTTCTTTAAAAAAAGACTTACCCATTGGTTACTGCCTGAATTTGAAGAGTCATACAAAATCATAAACGGATTACTTTATAAGAAGGTAATCTGATTTTTTTAATTTCATTTTAATTTTCAAATCTTTGCAAACACACAGTTTTTTAATACATAATAACAAATAGACATAAAACAAGCAAATTATGCCAACATTATTTTTTTTACTTGATATACACTACCTACACAAAGAAAAAGAAAAACACTTAAAAGCTAGACGGGCATGTCGCCGAGCCCGAAAACCCACCAGGGCGCATACCTCGACTCTTGCCATGACGGGTTCCAGACACCTGGCATCAGTACCCTCATCATAATTGTATACAACATGGACACCAGTATGGGGATTGGGGAAGATAAGGAAAGAGGAAAAGGGAAGACGAAAATAGATCGGAGGGCCCCCGCCTATGCCTGATGAGACCTAGAACCTATAAGGGATCCAATTATGGACCTCTTAAACATAGAAAGGAATACATGAAAGATGTCTATACAAAAAATGCGTTAGAATTATCCGATGAAAGATGAATGAAAAAAATTTGCAGGTAATAAGTGCTGCACCTCGGTTGTTTAAAAGTAAGTGTCGTCCTGGTCAATCTGATTGGGCAGTTGAAAAAAAAATATCTTAGATGTTACTGTCGATTATAGTATGGGTTATTTTATATAAGAAAGAAGGCAACGTGCGCCTGTTATCGAAGGTCATTATTTTATAAGAAGCATCTAAAATCTTAAATATAATAAATATTTATTCTGTACTTTCTCCAACCTGTCAATATACGTGATGTATTGGGGACTCACAATAGCAAAGTCGAGATAACTTCACACATATGTAAAGTATTTTTAGATTTTCTATTGACTTTAATGGCTTAGATACTCTCATAACAAACCCCAGTTGTTAAAATGCCTTGTTCGTGGTCATATCAATGTGAGTTCTTAGTGTTATTTTGCTGTCCACCAGTGCCTCTAGATCCCTGATAACGAGACATCTCCTCAAGGAAATTTCATTAATTTTATAGTCCTATGGAGGGGCTCCTTTCGTCTTGTGAAGGATATCGCGTTTCATTCATCAACTTTGAGGAACAGTTGGTTTCTAGCACAGTATTGAAAGAGGTCGACCTGAAAAGATTTCGCGTCCTTAAAATGACTTGTCCTTTGGTAGACCTTTGTGTTAAGAAAATCAGAAGATCTATAGCATTGCTGGATAATATCATTAATGTACCTACATGATGAAAAGAATTGGGCCCATGTGAGAACCCTGCGGTACACCGGAAACGCAACGTCTAAGCGTCTGAATAATCTAATCCAATCTATTCCAAACTCCTTTTACGCCCCACTTAAAGGCACATGGAGGCAACAAGAGCTCTCCAATACGCTCGATCTTGCGCAATGTTTATGACCTCAAATATAGCGGATCACGATATGAATAGGTCTTTCTCGTCTTCGGGATCCTGATGGGAGGAAAAACAGCGCTCTCATTGGCTTACTATTATTCGGGATCCTTAACACATGTCCCAGCCAAGTCCATCTCCTCTCCATAATGGTTGTAGTGATGAGCTCACGCTGGGTTCGCCGGCTGCTGATGCGGTGGTACCATCTTACACCCACAATTCTTCTGATAATTTAATCAAATAATTATTTGTTATAATTAAATAAAACTTTTATCTCTATATTTCATTAAATATCTACTTGTTGTATACATGGGATTTTTCGACATTCTCATGATTAGGAGTTTCGGAGACTTGATCATTACCACCTAATGGCGAATGTTGTTAACGTAAAGTGATCACACTAAGTCAGCCTTCAAAATAACAGTACAAGACGGTCGTAAGTCCGTAATGTTTTGTTCCATATAAAAATCGAAAATCAGTAATGAATTGTTATTTATTAGTTGTAACATATTCATATATTATTATAATTATATGTATAGCTCTGATAAGTCCATACATAATAATATGTACATAGATACGTAAATAAAGGTTTCTTTTCACACTATTCTTTGTTAGCTAGGTATGCGGTATCTTTATTATCTACGTTAGCTAGACTCCAGAGTTCACAAAGGTACTTTTCAGACAAAAACTAAATATTTAGAGTAGGATGTAGGCAGTAGGTAATGGAAATTACATGACCTGCCCTTGTGGTTTAGTCGGTAGGTACCATAGGCCTATTATGTCTAAATTGATAATGATATGAGTGTGGAAATTGGGAGAAGATTTTTTTCAGCTTATTTTTCACAAATAATGTAACATGTGACACATCTCGATGGAGGTCAACTTAGTTTAAGGTCATAAATTAATTCTGTTTCTACTTTTAATGTATAGTTGTCCTCTGTAATGTGTTTTGATAAAATAAATAAATAAAATAAAATAAATAACCGTAGCTATTTCGGTCTCACTGGACAGTAGTTAAAGTCACGCCTTATATCCAAGAAGGCTAAAGCCACTCTAAATAAGACACTAATTATACCAGTCTTAACATATGCCTCAGAGACCTGGACACTGTCTAAGCATGACGAAAACAGGCTGAACGCGCTTGAAAGGAAAATCCTACGCAGAATACATTGCCCTATATATTATGGTCAAACTTAGTGCAAAGGTACAATACTCTATCATCTCTACAAGGATATCAGCGTAGTCAGGTTCAAATAAATAATTAGTTTAGCATCGATTCTCTTATACAATTTTTTTCTGATCGTACTATGGCTGTAAGTGTGGGTGACGGCGTTATAGTTGTCATGTCCCTGTAAGTGTTGTTGACTGCTTTGTATCATCTTGACGTGGTTCCTGTCCACTGATCTGTACATAGCCAGAATATTGTTTCTCTTTTTAATATAATTTTTGTTCTGACGTGATGCTAGAAGGGCCTTTTACACCCTTTTAGCATTAAACAATAATTACGGTATTATATTTATTTTTTACTGTGCTTTCCTATTGAAATTGTATTATCCGAATTGTGCTGATTTATGTATATTGTTTGTTTTCCTTGTAATTTAAATTCTTATGTATTTTGTATATCTATTTTTCTTTGCTATACTGATTTTGTATGATTTGTAACATGTGATGATCCCAAGAGTCCCGCAAGGGACCTACGGGTTGATAAGAGAGAATAAAGAATTAAGATTAACAGACTGCGCTGGCTGGGTCATTTGCACCGTATGGAGGATCTGGAGCTCCAGAAAAAGGGTGTTGTTTAATAACCCAAACGGTAGAAGATACGTCGGAAGACTAAAACTAAGATGGCTGGATGAAGTTGTCGCGGACTGTCGGGTTCTGGGGCAGCAAAACTGGAGGGTGGCAGCCAGTGACAGATCGGGATGGAGAAGCTTTTTGGATGCAACTTAGACCCACCACGGATTGTAACGCTGAAGATGATGATGATTATGTCTAAATTACTGGATTACCTACTAACCTACATAAGAGTTTTTATGCTCTGTCTAAGGTTAGTTCTGTTGTTGATGTAATTTATTGGATACAAAAATACGTTTTATCACTTTATATTAGAAAAAATATATATGTAGTCGTAAAAAAAACTAAAGCAGGAACTTATTGAAATAACACAATGCACCTTTGTATAAAGTAGGTTTCATTATTTTAAATATTGTAAATGATAGGTACCTTCTTACAAAAATAGAGATTTTTTCAAATTTAGTAAAATATGCGCTATGTGGTACTAAAGTAACTAAGCAATTAGAATCTTTGGATAAAAAAACAACAGCCTTCAAGGCAACTACTCCTGTAATTAAAGACTTTCAAAATATTTTTACTCGCACCTAAGCACTATGCTGTTTCATGCGCGGTGACCATTCATTCATTCACCATGTACTTATTTAGCTTCTATGGCGATTTTTTTTTAAGTAAGTAAATAAAAAAAATATAATCAGTCACAAAGTGTGGTAGGAAGGTTATTAGAACTTTTACTTCGGGGTAAAGGAACTAGGTCTTAAATTATTACTAAGTAGTCTTTAAAACGATTTAACTTATCATAGAAGCTAAGCAATTGAAACATATCGAGGATATAATGGCCTGTACAAGTGTACACATCTGAATACGCGCGGTAACGTAAGCAATGCAAAGTTGCATGCAACGCATCAAAATTCCATAGTACGCGGTGAGTAGTGTGGTTCTATGAAATAAGCGCCTCGATAAATATCTAATTGAGTACAAAAATGTGATAAAAATTGCTGTAAGCACCAATTAATAAATTATCAATATAAAGTAATACGGCGTAAGCGACAGGTTTGTATTAAAATTGTAAATGGTAGTACGATTTAAGCGACATATCAATATCAATTTTGATTTTAGTAATTGGGTATAAGCGACAGCTCTATTGTAAATTTGTAAACGAAAGTAAGATACAACCGACAGTTTAACATCAAATAAGAATAAGTAATTGGGTATAAGGGACAACTATAGAGTAAATTTGTTGGTGGTAGTAAGGTATAACCGACGCATCATGTTTTTGCCGACAAAGGTAAAGACGCATAAGTTCCAGCTTTCAAAACAGGTGGATATGGTAAAGAGTCATAAGTGCCCGGAGTATCTATGACAAGGAGAAGTAAACAGACATTACCGACTATAAACCAAAAATAATGCCATTTTTACACAGGTACAAGCGCCCTAAGGGTAAAAAAGATCTAAAAATCGGTCGGTTACACCAAAATGACACTACGAAAATGCATTTTTTTCCCGGGGCATAAGTGACAAAAAATTCATCGTAGAGCCGTGGGAGTGAGCGCATTCGAAAGAGCGGAAAATTTTAAGTAAGATGGCATTCATAACTCATTTTTGACCAAAGTGTCGCTTATCCCCTATTACCTTTTAACCGTCGATATTGTGTTAAGGATGCCGAATGACAGTTGGCCGAGGAGAGCGCTGTTCTTCCTCCCATCAGGGTCCCGAGGACGAGGAAGACCCTCTCATACTGCATTCCGCTCCTTCGAAGCTGAGCTGAGGAATCTGGACATGGTGTGGAAGGACGTCATTGACGTTGCGCAAGATCGAGCGCAATGGAGAGCTCTTGTTGCCTCCCTATGTCCCTAAGTGGGGTCTTAAGGGAGTTTGGATAGGAATGGATGTGTTCCCTATTCACGGGAAGAATGACTTTTCACGCATGTTCACACACACATAATATTATTCACCAATATCAATTGAGAATGTTTACTACCGGAGAAAACATAAATTGAGCTAAATATACAAAAATTAACAATTAATTTATATTCGGAATATCAATAGACATGCCCTGAGTCCGCCAGTGTCAAATAACGGCTGAATACAAAATCATTTGCAACGTTTATAGGACTAACGGGCAAAATTAGAAAAAAATAATTTCAGGACGCTTAGCTTGACACAATATTGTAATAAATACACACAAGCGACTATACGCATTAAAAACGGTGTCTATATTGTCTTATTATAAATCTTACTAGCATTCCCGACAGACGTTGTCCTGTAGTCCTAACCAGAGGCGGCCCGTTCATATTTTATTAGTAACTTAATCGGATTAAAATACATTATTAATCCGATTAAGTTACTAATAAAATAATAATGTTAAAATATTTCTAAAACATCCATATTTTTCATTCGTATTCAAAGCTCAGGCGGGAACAACGTGAGAATATATGCGCGCGCACACATTCTACCTCACCTATGACGTATCGCCACGAATGTGCCCGATAATTTTGTTGACTTTGTATGAAAATGTTCTAAAACGTTCGAAACGGGGCGGTGGAGTGAGTGAGAGGGCACTACCCGCGATGGCGTTGGCGCGTCGCCGGTGATCCGTTCCATACTAACTTAAATATTATATTTTATATCATTTCTTATCCATTTTTTTCAACTTTTTATTATTTATTCAATAAATCAAACATTGAAAGAATCTGTTCAGCCGATCTCGAGTTATAAGTGTTCGCACTAACCCGACTTTCATTTATATTAGAGATAATATATAAAAATGGAGTGCTATTTTCAGTGGTCATCGCATCACGTCTAAACGGCTGGACCGATTTCGATAATTCTTTTTTTGTCGTGTTGGCTTATATCAGGAGAAGGTTCTTATAAAATTAGGAAAATTGCGTGGAAAATTTGAAAATTAAAGAAAACTACGTAGGAAACGTTGTTATTACTTTGTCCATATAATTTTTATTCCAATTTTGAAATGTTGACAGCAACTGTCAATTGTTAGATATTTGGTGCGATTGACAGAATGCGGGTGGAATGTACATGGCTTAAAACAGACGCATCGGTCGGAATTACATTGGTCATAGGTATTATAATAATTATTATAATTCATCACCATGCATACAAATTCGAATTCAATATTTATAGTTAGGAACACAGGACAACGTCTGTCGGGAAAGCTAGTATTAAATAAAAAAAAAATGTCATAAAATAACAATAACAAGTATTTAAAAAAAAGGAAAGGTTGGTTAGTATAAAATTGTATGAAGAAATAACTAGAAATCTTAAACTCACGTCATTTATACAGTCCATACTTTTTATTTTCACTGTTTGTACCTGTAGTATTTAATAAAAACATACTTCGGTAGAATATAGTTAGCTACATAGATTCTGACTGAGACAAGAATGGTTCTTGGCATTGGACCATCCTAGATACAGGAATCCCCTTTCCACATGTGATCATTATATTTTAACTGCAGTTTCAACAGACCGTTTTAACAATCGTTAAGTTAATGTTTTCAGATTCAAATTTCCAGACACAGACACTTATCGTTAAATGTTTAGTAAAAGCTCGCATTATTAGCTGATGTTAGTTTTGGTTAGTTACATCTTTACAGACAAAAAACAGCATTATTAGCTGATGTTAGTTTTGGTTAGTTACATCTTTACAGACAAAAAACAGCATTAAAAACTTTTCTTTTAAAATCGTGTTAAAATTAGACTTTGTTAATAAAAATGAAAGTGCACTAACCAACTGGAGAGTAAATGGATTAGTAGTTATAAAAACACAAATAAAAAAAGTTATTAAAATGTAATTTGTAAGGGAATGGAACGATATATTAAAAAAAAAATATGCTTTGTTAATTTTCAAGAATTGGACATATTTATTGAAGTTTAATCAAAATCACCTCCTGTCCCCTCAAAACTGAGAAGATTTTTATTTTCTTTTTTTACGTGTCTCTTTTTTGAAGAAAGAAGACTCTTTGTCCACCCTTTGAAGGTCACAATGTCATTTGTAAAAAAAGTCTACTAATTGAAACGCCTCTTTTATTTCATTTTTAGTGAAGAGTTTCTCTTGCAAAAGAAAACTTCAATACAACATTTTCAAGGACACCAAAAAATATATTATTTGTCTCGAAAAGCGTCCTTGGTTATAATAACATTATTATTGTAAATGTATTTTTGTGTGTAGGCATTTCAAAATGTCTGCAGCGTATTTTGAGTAAGTGATGGGACGTGATCTGAAACGCTTATTAAATGTTTCCTAAGTCCGTTTGTTCCCCCAATAATATTATTTTGTATTATTACATCGATCATGTATTGATTTGTCATTTACTTACTAGCTCTACTTGACATTGTTTGCAGCAACCAACGTTTTGCTTGATGAGAACGAATCTTATGATTTTTAGTGCGAATTTACAATTACAAAAACAATTGCTTAAACACATTAATAATATACATAGATAGTTTTAATTTCTCAAACTTTCAGCACATTTTTGGTCGCAGTGATATCAACTCTGTACTCGACCACATACGTCTTGATGTGTCTCATATGAGTTTTGTAAATTTTAATCACGTTGTTTACTCACACATTAGGATTCTTCCATATTGAAGTTCTAAGATATCGACGTAAAGATTTAGCCTTGTTGATTTGACCCAGTATCTCGGTCGTTAAACGGTTTTCTCGACATATTGAAATACTCATGATTTGAAAATTTAAAATTTGACCACACACACACATGCAGTGATCGGCCCCACTAACGAGCATAGGGAGGCAACAAGAGCTCTCCACTGCACTCGATCCCGCGCAGCTTCGATGACCTCCTCCTACACCATATCCAGATCCCTCAGCTCTGCATCGAAGAACGGAACACGGCATTAGAGGATTTTCCTCGTCTTTGAGACCCTAATGAGAGGAATAACAGCGTTCTCTTCGGCCAACTGTTATTCGGCACCCTTAAGACCCAGTTCCCAGCCAGCATCTCTTCCTCAAAATGGAGAGCTTGGTTTTGACAGATATTGTGTGTATAGAAGGGACCGAGATCCCAAGAGCAGTGGTAAAACTAGGGGTGGGGGTGTAATGGTTTGCATTGCTAAAAAATATAAATCCCGTGTAATTAAATGTCTCCATACTTCCTTGGAGCAGGTTTTCGTCGAGGTCATTGTCCCAACTGGTACCTTGATTGTGGGTTGTGTGTATATTCCACCAGACTCTGGCATTGAGGTGTACACTAAGCACTGTGAGAGTGTAGAAAAGATACGTTTTAAATATCCAGATGCTAATATCTTGTTGACTGGGGACTATAATCTGCCACATGCCGAATGGAATTTGGATAAGGCAGTCGGTGAAAGCGAGGAAACAATCGAAGTAAAAAACATGTCTTCTTTTCTTGGTTTTGTGCAGTATAACATGGTACGAAATAGTCTTGATAGAATGTTGGATCTGGTTCTTTCCGATATCGAAAATGTTGATGTATCTAGGGCAACTGATTCAATACTTCCAGCTGATACACACCATCCACCTCTGGAGATTGATTTTTTTCTGGATAGAGAGGGAATGTCCGAGTCCGATATGGGTAAAAAAAATTTCAGGGTTTGTGACTACAAATCTATAAACGGCCACCTAGCCGGTGTCGATTGGTCATTTCTTGGCGGCGCTGCTGACATTAATACTAAATTAGCACAATTTTATAGTATAATATATAACTCGATTGAGGAGTTTGTTCCTGTCAAAAAACCGCTAGATTCTAGATTTCCTAAATGGTTTACATGCGAACTCATAGAAAAAATTAATTTAAAAAAAAGATTGCATGTTCAATATAAGGTTACTAATTCTTCATCCGACTATGAATTGTTCAGTACAATAAGAAGGGAATGTAAGGCATTGGCGAGAGCGGCTAAACTACATTTTTATAAAAGTATTGAGGATCAGTTGCCTGGTTCTACTGTGAATTTGTATAAGCTTGCCCGATCCTTAAAGGGTGACCATTGCGATTGTCCAAAGATAATGCATCTCAATAGAAAGACTGCCAATGGTGTGAATGAAGTAGTGGAACTTTTTCGTGAATTTTTCATGTCCGTATTTGATGATTCTCCTTCAAATGCTGAAATCCCTCATCTTCCTGTCGAAGATAGGATTCATATCCCATTTGTATACTTTTCGTTGTCTGACATTGAGCAGGGTTTTGATGAACTTGATATTAGCAAATCACCCGGTCCTGATAAACTCCCACCGGTATTCCTTAAAAATTTTTCGGCTGTTTTGTGTGGTGTATTGCAGAAGATTTTCAACGACTCGGTTGCTTCTGGGACCTTTCCATCGATCTGGAAGGAGAGTTACATTATTCCCATCTTTAAAAAGGGCGACAGATCTGATATCAAAAATTATCGCCCCATATGCATTCAATCAAGCATACCAAAATTATTTGAAAGTATCCTTCTAAACAAGATTAAGAATTCCCTAACGGCTTTGATATCTGATCAACAACATGGTTTTATGAGAAAGCGATCTACACTAACCAATCTTTTGGAATTTCATTCTGATATTATGGACACACTGGAGGCCAGAGGCCAACTGGACTGTGTCTATACCGACTACTCGAAGGCCTTCGATCGTGTTTCGCATCCGATATTGTTAGCTAAGCTCCGTTCACTTGGTGTGGATGGAACATTGCTATCATGGTTTGCAAGCTATTTAACAGGTAGGATGCTTAGAGTATGCTTGTCCAGTACTATCTCATCTTCATTTGTTGCGCTGAGTGGTGTACCGCAAGGCTCACACCTTGGTCCAATCCTGTTCAATATTTTTATTAATGACTTGTTAACGGTTTTTGATGGGGTGGGCATTGTAATGTTTGCTGACGACCTTAAAATTTATAAAGAAATAAGGGGTGCTGATGATTGTTGTGTGCTGCAGAGCAATGTGGAGGCTCTTCTGGGTTGGTGTGCGAAGAATGAACACTGAGGTTGAATGTTGCGAAGTGTCAGGTCGTACGTTTTTACAAAATAAAATCACCAATCGTCTATCCATATACAATGGCTGGTGAAGAGCTGGAAGCGGTATCCCAGGTCCGGGATCTGGGAGTGCAGCTTGATACTGGACTGACATTTGTCCTGCACATTAATTCAATGGTGGACAGGGCACTCCAAACACTCGGGTTTGTCTTACGCTTGTGCCGCGGTTTTTCCAAAGTCTCAACATTTGTTCATTTGTACACATGTCTCGTTAGACCACAGTTAGAGTATAATTCGGTTCTGTGGTCACCATATTACCAGGTTCACATTAAAAGAATTGAAAGGGTTCAAAATAGACTCCTGAAGTTTATTAACTTCAAACTGGGTATACCAGCTGCGGATATTAACTATGATCATCTTCGCAATGAATATGGTCTCACACTGCTATCCGAAAGGCGCACAATAGCGGATATGACTTTCTTGCATAGATTGATCGGTGGCCAGATTGATTCCTCTCGGTTGTTGTCTATGGTGGAGCTTCATGTCCCTTCCAGGAGCACGCGAAGTACACAGACCTTTAGATTGGCAAACAGTGTCACAAACTATTCTTTCAATGCGCCCATGCAAAGGTTACTTAGGGGGGGCAATGATCTTGGCGAAATTGATATATTTTCTGCACCTTTGTATGGTTTCAAAAAAATGCTAAGGGATAGGTACCGCTTGGCTCATTGAATTCTTAGAGATACTTATTTTTTTTTTTTACTGTGATGCATAACTATTGTATTTTTTCTTCTTCTGTTTTGTAAATTGTATGTAAAAGCAACCATTGGTTGCGTAGATTTCAAATAAATAAATAAATAAATAAATAAATAAAATGGTTGATGTTATGGGCCTACGCTTGGTGCGCTGGCGTATAGCGTCGTTCAAAACGGTAGAGTTTCTAGAGGCCAGTCACAGGAATGCAGACATCCATGTCATTCAATCCCTTGAACATACTGTAGCATAAACAGCAGCACCTCGTATTTGTAACCGTGTGCTTCCAACAAGCACCCGATATTTGAAGCCACTCGGAGTCAGTACTTGCTTGGCTTTTCCTTACACATTAACTTTGCGTAGAGGATACTTGTAGCGGACACTCGTAGGTTCATAATGCCTTAAATTCCAATTTAACCGTTGAAAATCGAACATTTCCATCAAATAGTTGGTATATTAATGTCCATATTATTATAATTAGTATGTTTCGTACTGACGCTGTTCGTGATGGCAGCTTTTCCCCTGTACATACCAGACAATATAAGCAGAGCTGAATGTAGTCATTACTAGACGATACACCGTTCAGCTATCTATTTGCACTTAGACGAAATTTGGAGACGAGCCAGTCACTTTTCCGACATTAAACTGCAGATCTGGAACAATACTTCGCGTCTTGGTTATAATACGGCTTTGTTCAAATTAGTATACGATACAGCAGGCCTGTTCTTTAATACCCTTCTTGAAGCACGCAATAACGATCTTCTCACTTATAACTATGTACGTTCATTCTTAGCAAATAATAATCTACACAAAACTTAATGCCACGATTGATTGTTAGAAATTACTTGCATTACAAAGAGTTTTGATCCATATTTTTGAAGAGTTTCTTATAATGTGGGGTTGTCATCTTATTCTTTTTTTATTATTATTCGCTGTAATCAATATTATTCGTAGGACATCCCTAGCCCTAGAAAGATAATCATATTGTGTAGTACGGAAAAGATATTCTTGCGTAAAATTGACGCATGTTTTTTGATTAGCTGCAGGTCGAGGTTTATAAATTATTTTTCAACATTTTTTTTGTGATTATTTATTAACACATATATAAAGATAATAATACAAAAGAAAATTTATTTATGCATAAATTTTTTAACACTTACTCTTTCATACATAAACTGATTTATTTTATACAATAATCAACTTTTTTCAACACAAATGCAACAATTAGCATATCTTATGAATATTAGGAAAATCTACATAATAATTCAGAAATGTTTTTTTATTTGCCTTTGACAATACTTTCCGTTATGTCGGAGCATCACGCTCAAAATACAAATGCTACGTCAGATATGAATCTGCGCAGAGCGGTGAAATTTGCTCGAGAACGTTCTAAGATACAATTGGCAACGTTAACTTTAATATATTAAGAGCTATTTAAAAAACTTTATTTTTTTAGGATCTTCATACAAATTTTCAAAAAAGACAGAAAGCCATCTTTTGGAAACAAAATTATTCATGTAAACGTTGAATAGAATCTTGGTATTACGGTATGAAAATGTTATAAAATAATTGGAGATTGATTCTTTATACATATAAAAGTTATTCAAATCTTATTATTCTCAATAAATAAAGATTTAATGAAAAATTTTGGAAAAAAAAATCCTCCATTTTGAAAATTGACACATTTTAAAAAATTTATGGCCACATTTTGTGTAAAACCGTCGTAGCCATTAGATGAGTAATAATTATGTAGCTACCTGATAAAATCATATTCAAATGTAGATAAGTATAAAATAATTTAGCAATAATTGTTGAATCATTTTATATTTCTGAAATATAAATAAAGTTTAAATCTTAAAATCGTCGTCGTCGAAAAAGATTTGCAAGTAAAATAATAAACATTTAAATTTGTATGAACATTCCATAGACAAACTGGCCGGTAAAATTAGATCATTAGGTACAGTGAACTTGACAGAATTGTTGAGAGAAAGAAATAAAATTGACAATAATTGAGAATCTTTAAATGGTTTCAGGATTTTAATCAGTTTAATAAAACGTTTGTTTTATCCACAAAATAATTTAGAAATATAATAGTAAATAAACTCAAAACTATGTTAGCTTATTTATAAAAACAATAATATACAAGGTTCATTTAAATAAAAGACTGATGGTATTGCTGCCGTGAAAATTTGATTAAAAAACAATATGCATAGAGTTTCATCGTGTCAAAAGAAGTATTCTTGAAGAAAGCAATCTGTGAGAGCTTTTCTTAAAACTATCCAAGGTTTGTGACAAATCATTCATCCTAGAACAAATACAAAAGATATAGGTACCTAACAGATAACATCATTTCATGAATTTTTTATGCATACAAATTAATAAAATAACATTGAATTCAATGAAATGAAAGAATAAAATAGTCAACCGATTATGTTGTATATAATTTCATAAAATAAGTATTTCACTTTATTACATAATTTAGAATCTAAAGATATAACTTATTAAAAGAGGTTACATACTTACATTTTTAAGAGCTTCATAATAAAACATCTAGATTTGAATGTTGTACGAATACTCATTAATATTAGGTTGTGCACTGTACAGAATGTTTTAGTCTGGAACCCCGTGCCTATAAAATACAAAATAAATAATTAACATCAGAATCAAATCAAATAAAAACTATGCAATCATAGTAATGTCAGATAGAAGAGAGAATTTACATAAAGACCAAAATCATTACATATTCTACATAACTTAGTAAATATTACTTAGGTAGGTATATAGGGTAATATAAATAATTAAATATTATCAGGTACCTACCTATTTAGAAATATAACAGCACACAGCAGTTAAATAAAATAAAAAAATATTCTAATTTCAAAAATCGAATAAATGTTTTGTTGTTATGTCAAAATATTGATGACAGCCAGAGGTCCTGCCCATAGATTTTTATTTGTATAGAATTCTGTGGTCCTGCCAGGTACCATAAAATATTATTCGCGGTATTTTTATGTGAATGAAAATTAAATAATGATTATTTTTATTGAATGCTTTTTTAATTTTCAGGTTTAGGATGTGTGAATAATAAAAATTTTATTGATACTTATCTTAATTGATAGATTCTTTAATAAATTACGATTATAATATTTAACACCTTATCCAGATATTTTTTAGCGTTTTCTGTGAGTTTTTTAATGTCATCAAAAATCTATGGATTAGTATGGATATTATGTCATATTTTGTTGTCAAACTATAAATGTAAACATTGAATTTTTCTACGGCTTTATTAGATATAAAATAAATTTTTGGGAATAATAAAACAGGTAAGCAAGTTTATTGAGTAAATATTGTTTCAAAATAACCGCATAATTACAATGCAGCTAGCCAATTACATTAATTTATTTTGTGTAACTATATTTTTTACAGGATAGACAGATCACAATATATTTTCAACAATACAATAACAGTGAATTTCTAAAATGTATGCATTTTATTACTAGAAAAAGCAAAATCGGTAAGTCGCGTTTTATTCTTTGATAACAATGAGATTTATACTAGAGATGCAATCGAGTCTAAAAAATGGCATGTAAAAAAGTGTGCCACCACCGAAAATGTGCCACGCTCGTGTTTTAGTCGTTGACAACCTCTCGTTAGAGAGTATATGTGTTCTGTGTTGACAACAGCTCGAGCTTGACAGTTGTGTCCGCGGTAATACGGTGTTCTTGAAAATTGTGGATTTTGTGGTGAAAAAAAGTCGTTCCTCAACAGAAATCAATATAGGAAAATCCTTTTATCAAAAAGGACGTATTTTATATATTTTAAGTGCATATTATTGTGATAAAATATAAAAATATATTTGACAATTATTTTTGTTTTATTAAGGCCCACATCACACTACGGGTGCATACCGAGGGGGGTTAAAAAAAACCGCGTCTGTATGAAACGCGTAGATACATTTTTATTTGAATTTGTAACCCACCGGTTCAGTCGACGGCTTTCTTACTACAGCATACGTCATGGGCTCGAATCCCTGTGCCGACTATTTCCACATTCACAACACAACTCTTCCATAGTGTGTGCAAGTTTCCAAATGTATTTGTGTTCACTTTTAATTAGCCAAAATTCATTTAAAAAGATACACCCGTACGCGACGTATGCAACAGTGTATATATGTACAAATAGGTATATATTTCTAGATTTTTTTTTTATTATATCAAGGTTTTTTTTATCAATTTATTTAGAAAAAAGAATACAACTTATATTTAAACAGAGTGCTCCCTAATTAAAATTATATATGGAATTTAAGGATGTTCTGCAAACAGAGGTTTTCCACTTTCAATGAAATTTTTTACGAAATCCATCATACAACTGAGAAATCGCCAACGGTTTTTCCCACAGTGCCGTATTTCTGACGGTTCTCGTTTAAGCTGTGTGTATGAGCCCTTACCTAGCCGGACAAAATTTAGAAGCAAGTACACTATAACTAGTGTTTTTATAAAAAGGGTCATTTTTGATTCGAATAAATAAATCATTTTTTACATTTTCGAAAAATATTTTTATGAATGTGCTTTTAAACTGTTCGTTGTCTGCCTCGCATTAATAAAGACGAGAGATCTTTTTCAAAAGGTTCTTAGACAATTATGACAAATACATTCAAATCTCACGCACAAAAAGAAATTTCTATTAATGTGTACCGGTAGAAGGTGACAGCACTAGCCGTATTATGTGTGACAAAGACAAAAATATTCGTCAGTAATGCTTGATTGCATATTTTTATTTAAGTTCAACTTCAAATTTACTCGTGATGCTACTTTCAAACTAAAAATTGTATGGAATTGCATCTCCAGTATAATATCTCATTGTTTGATAATTGTACTTTCTTTCATTTTTGTATACCTATATTTAAATTCCATAATGTTTTGTTACAGATTAATGTTAAATAGTTCCCCCAAAACTCCTATTGAATGAGGATAGAAGAATCAAATTATACTGGTGTTACAATACTAGATGACATTTGATAAATAAATAACTATCGGTAACAGTACCTAATTATAGTGAATTGGTTTGAATTCTGGTGCCCATCATTTCAACTTTTACAATACAAGCATTCTTTTGTGTGAAAGATGTCAAAACTGTATATGTGTTCAATTTAGGTGAGTTCAGATTCATTAATTTGTATAAAAATGTGTTTTGTTGAGCTGTGACACGCTAAAAGCAACATCGGTTTCATACATTTAGTTCATACATTATCGTTGACCATTGTGTTGTTACTTTTTATGAAAAAATAAGCTTTTGGCGTGCCACAACACAATTAATTGTTCACAACACGTCTGTAGGCCTAGACAAAATGCATTTGGCGATCGACTACAAACAAATTCTTCGACAATATAGAGTAGGAAGAAAATTAACTATCCACTTTTTATATAAGTGTCTTTGTTTAGTTTAAATAATTGTTTATATGTTCCAGTAGACAGTTAATTTTTTCGTACTATACATTGGCGAAATCTTCGTTTGTAGTCGAACGCCAATTTGAATTTGTCTACGGGGGCTGTTTCTACTGTTAAATGTGAATTTTATTTTTGACTTGCTGACCCATCGAACTTCGTCTCGCCTTTAATCAAAAGCCAATAAAATATTGCTGGGTAACATAACATAGCTAACATACATGACTACTCTTTGTAAAAAAATCAAAAGTTATGTGGTAATTATGAAACAGTTATTTCAAAAGCACCAAAACTCCCCCGTTCCATACTAACTTTAATATTATATTATTTCATACTATTTTCCATCCATTTTTAGACGTTAACAAATTATAAAAAAGCTTGAAAAAGTACAATCAAAAATGATATTTTTAATTTCAATCATTACCTATACCACCATCTGTAGAAAAATAGGGAAAACATTGAATGTTTCTATCAAAATATCAATCTACCAGACATCTCCCTATTTCCCCCAACAGATGTCGGTGGCGATACTGATGCAAACCCGTTGAATACAAACTTTAATATTGTATTTTAGATAAGTTCTCATCGATTTATTCAATTTTTTATTAGTTATTCTGTTATCCGGAGCGGAGAAGAATCCAATAAATCAAACATCGAAAAAATCTGTTCCGCCGATCTCGAGTTATAAGTGTTCGCACTAACCCGACTTTAATTTATATTAGAGATTATGGAATACAAATGCTTTTGGTAAAGAAGGTGTGATATGATTTTCTATATTCTGTTTTTATTTTAAGTATTTTCTATTCTGTTTTTATTTTTTTTTTCTATTTTTAATCTGCTAGATCTAACAAATAATGTTATTTTATTTTACAAAATGGTAGTTGTTTTTGTGTATTATATTCATTGAAATATATGTAATTGAAATTAAATAAACAGAAAGTTTTCATTTATTTACAACCAGAAATAAACTGAAAAAAAAATACATTTTGTGTTTTAATTTTCTATAAAACATCTAATAATATATTATTCTTCTGAACCACTTCCAAACAATAGATGTTTTATAATGGTTAGTTTTATAGATATATTCCATAGTGAGTGAGAGCCTTTACTTGAACATTTTTTTATAAAGTTTAGGCACAAAGAGGTTGTTGGAAAGCCGGTGGTATCAGTTGATGACTTTCGTTTGCACAGCGCACTGAAGGCCATGGGTTCAAGTCCTGGTGGTGCCATTATCACTTTCACAACACAACCCTTTGGTTAGTATGAAAGATGTCAAAGTGTATTTGTATTCACTTAAGAAAGCCCAGATTCATTTTCTTAAAAAAAAAAATGAAAATCTGTATTAAAAAGTCAAAACTTTTATTAATACAGGTAGATATTTATATTTTATTCTACAAATTTTATTATTTTCAAATGAGTATGAATCCACCTGGACAATTTGTTAATTATAAGGAACATAAAAAGCTTTGTTGGTACTTAATTGCAGAATAATAGAATCAACATTGTGGTGACAGCCCATAGCTCACCACATATAAACCGAGTACTCTGTCTTATTAACTATGGGGTAAGCATAGAGAATAAGTCACCAGGTTATGATTATGACTTGCAGCGCTTTCTTCTTGCTGATGAGGTGTTACAAATAAAAAAAGTACAATTAATTATATACATTATGTAGGTACACCACACTCATAAAGCTCTGTATGTTAACTTCCATAGATCAGGTTCTATAACTCCCATTATTCTACAACTTTTTTTTGTGGACGGGTAAAAAAGCTAGTATAGTTATAAAATATCTTTTACAAACAGCTTTGGAACATTTCAACGACATAATATAATTTTTTAACATTTTTTGTAGGACCCTTTTGCCTTTCGCCTTATTTTCGAAGGGCAAAACGAACAATAAATACGTTTTTTTGCTACTGGCTCATCTTCTTTCTTCATCTAGCTTCTTTTTTGTCGCTCTGGACGTCATCTTCACTGTCTGTATCCTCACCGAGAAGCTGGTCATCGTTCTCCATGAAAGAAGCCAGGATATGGTCTTCGTCTAAGTTTTTATTCCCCATTGTATAATATTTTTACATAAAAAGAAAATTACAATATAAGTTTAATATTAAAAACATAAAATTAAAACAGATAAGTACATAAACTAATAAAATTATCACTTAAGTCAAAATCATAAAAGTCACTTAAAAGATAATCATGCGTAATTTTGACTCACACGTTCGTAATATTTCGAAATCGGTGACACTTACCTAGTGTACACCTACACCATACGGTAGTTCCCAGGGACAAAGGAGATTACCAAAACGCACGGGTCTGGATTTGCGCTACTTAGAAAAAGAGAGCAATAATTCGCAAGATAGTCTGCGTAAATTTTACGCAGACTATCTTTCTAGGGCTAGAGACCCGGAACGACGGGGTAGGCCTGGACCTGATAGTTGGCTTAGGATTGCGCTGTTCTTCCTTCCATCAGGGTCCCAGAGTCGAGAAAGACCCTCTCACACATGAGTGTTCCATTTTCTCAAAGTAGAGAGCTTAGTGATTTGGACATGGTATGGACATAGTGAGAGGTCATCGCATGTGCGCAGGATCCAGCGCGGTGTATAGAAGGGGTCTTGAATGGACTATTGAGTGATGTATTTGATTTGATTTGATTATTATGACTCAAATAGGAATATAAGAAAAAAAAAAAGATTTTATCCGTTCAACTTCTATATTATCCACCATCGAAAATTTTCATATCTTGGCTAGTATCTTACGCCATTATTATAAGTCCAATTTGTTTTCTATCCCCTCTATATTATTTAATGAGATTTAGTGTAATTGTTCCCTCACTGCAAATACATACCTGAACAAGCTCTTAGTTTAAAAAAATTATACGAAGGCGTATAATATAATATTGTCTGAGGTGCCTACATACCTTATTGGCATTATATATTTCTGGTGACATTTTATAATATAAAGGAAACTCGGGTTAGTGCGAACACTTATAACTCGAGATCGGTTGAACAGATTTTTATCATCTTTGGTTTATTGGATTCTTCTCCGCTCCGGATAACGGAATAATTATTAAAAATTCGAAAAATTGATATGTAGCAAATAAAATATAATATTAAAGTTAGTATGGAACGGATTTACTAACAACAACGCCGTCTTTGAAAAATTCCATAACAACGCAATTCTTGAACCTACTGTTTATTTATTGAGATTCAAAACATTGGTACGCAGATTTTTGATAGATTTTCTTTCGAGCTTTCAGAAATGTCTTTATAAAATTCAAACAATTTTAAACGTAGGTATTTTTGTATAAATTACAAATTTGAAATCTATTTCCATAGTAAGGACTACAGGACAACGTTTGTCGGGAAAGCTAGTAATGTATAGAGCAGTCCCTAATTTGTACAAAAAATGGGAGAGAAAGATTGTTTTTATAGGAATTATTCTCCCCTATAATAATTAGGCTAAGTGTAATTTATTGTTCCTTTATTTATTTATCTCGTAGGTAATTAATAAAAAATAAACTTAAAAAAATATAAAATGCTTAATATCTATCTTTTTTCTAAGACTCGACCTTATATACAGTATCATCACTTTTTTATCAAGAATATTTTTTATCTTAAGAAAAATGAAAAAAAAAATTATTATAACTAGGTACATATTAATTCTTAAAATATGAATTGGATTCTTCAATTTTAATTGAGAAGGTGCCTACATTTATCGTTATTATTTTTTATAAAAAAATGATCATGGCTAGTAAGTATATTGTTGAACTGAAAGGGACTCGGAAGGAAGATAATGGAAAATACGATGCTCAACCTCGTCGAAAACTTAGAAATGAAACAAAAAGACAAAACAATCCTATTATCTCATTACGAAGTTTTTGAATGCTTTCATATAAGGCCAGAAATCGATTCCTGACCGGGTCATAATGTTATCTACTTAAAGATCATTTTATGGTGTTTTAACCCCAATTTTCTTTCCGCAATCAGTTATTTAAAAAAATAGCGTTACCTATGGATTCTAAAAGCGAATTTTTTGGTATATGTATAGAGGTAGTTTTTCTACGAGGGTCAAAACATTCTCCTATTATCAAAACCAGACCTTAAAAGACCTCGATTTTTTCCATGATTATCAAAAAAAAAACAGACCTTGGTCATCTTATTTGGTCAAAATGGACAGATTTTTCCTTACCCTTGGTAGCTGAAAACACAAATATTCGTAAAATCAATAATTTTTATTATTATTAAAACTTAGGTAGGTACGAATACGAGGACCTAATTAGGACTTTTTTCCATCAAAAGCGTATTGGCAGTAAAATCACTTTTCATTTGATCACGGTACACGACTTTCTACTTTCGAATATGAAAAAAAAAAACGTTGGCCAAGGAGGTTGGAAAGGGGATAAATTTTATTTAGGATAAAAAATTCTTTTTAGATAATTTTTATTTCCACTCAAGTTTTCATGAAGGAGGCGGAATAAAAAAAAATAGACCCGGTCCACAATTTTATTTAATTGGATGATGCAATTAATTCATTAAGGATAGTGAACCGGCCATTTAGAAGCCTTCTTCGTTTCCGAGAGACATTCTCTGAAAATTATGCAAATATCAAAAAATGAATATCTCTTTCTTTTTTATTATTATTATTTCTATATGATTTTATCTACTTTTTTCTCCGGTCGCCCGCTGTAAAGTAAATTCAAATCCGATATTGAATAATATTAAGATTTATTCGTACCTAATACATTGTTATCAGAATCGTTTTAACAACGCAGTACATTTTCTGATTTAATGAGCTCACTTTTTTAGGGCGTTTTGTATGTTTTCAATTTCAACAAAGCATTCAGTTGAATACCGTGAAAAAAAATTTCGTTTTGTTGCCATGTTAATCCTTTTGAAAGATTTTTTATGTACTTACAAAAGACTTCCATTATATTTTTTATTTGCTATAATAAATTTACGACCGCATCACGAACGGCGCTACACGCCGGCGCACCCAGCGCAGACCCATCACTTCCACCATTACGGAGAGGAGATGGACATGGCTGGGACATGTGTTGAGGATGCCGAATGACAGTTGGCCGAGGAGAGCGCTGTTTTTCCTCCCACCAGGGTCTCGAAGACGTAGAAGACCCTCTCATACCGTATTCCGTTCCTTCAAGACGAATCTGAGGGAGTTGGACATGGTGTGGGAGGAGGTCATAAGCATAGCGCAAGATCGAGCGCAATGGAGGGCTCTTGTTGCCTCTCTATGCTCTTGAGTGGAGTTCAAAGAGAGTTTTGATTTGATTTGATGATGAATTTACGTACCTACAAACTGAAAATATTTATGTGCTAACCATAGACCTACCAATATGTACTAAAACTTCAAACAACTATTCACTTTCTTTCCGTGACTTGACCAAAAAATCTTGCCACTCCAATAAGCTGCAAGATGTTTTATTTTGTCATTTCCCAAAATCCGCACCGGAGCAGATATGGTTGTCATCCCGAATTACGCCATATTCGCATAAGAATTCATTAGGGATCATTCCGTATTAAGGACTTTTCAATGAATCTTAATATTACAATGTCAATAATCATTTACTATCTTAACTCTTCTTCTGCTTGAATCATACCCGTCCGTAAATTTCTAATCAACATGACAGAACAAACAGAAAAGTCACTATTTAAAGAAAATTAAACTTTAAACAAATTACTGAAGTAAGTTTACATACCTACTTAAAATGAACATAAAAAATATAAAGTAGGCAGGTACCACATATAAGATTATAGTAAAAATAAATAGGTATAAAAATCAAAGTCAAACAAACGTTATTTTTCATAATCTTTTCCTTACAATTATTACGGCTACATAAGCGAAAAGATTTAGTTGGAATCTATTCTGACGTAAGATTGACACTATTTTAAGCTCTTCATAGAGAATAGAACGCTTATCAACCAGACAATGACTATAAACCAGTTGGTTTATAATATTATTTAATTAAATAAAGTTTCTGTGGACTTAGTCAAGTGACAGGTCGGACAGAGAGAATCTGTCAAGAGTTTGTCATTCCATGCGACCGACCCGCTGCTGTGTTGGTTGTCCAACGAAATAATTTTGTCAACTAGAGAGAACAATATGATACTTTTGTCTATGAACTGTCAGAGCTGTTTGACACGACCTGAGTTATCATATTTAAACTGTTTATGATAATGTTAATATTATATGGAGCTATAAAGGGACTTAAGTGTTGCGTTATCATTTTCATTTTGTCAGATAAATCCTTAGATTTCAGTCAAGTGGCTGAAAATATTAGGTTTGAAATATAAAAAATGTAAATCAGCATTCTTATTTCGAATTCTGATAGCTCCATATTTAAATTTATCGAAGTAAATTTGATGGTGTAGATATCTCCTATACCTAGCTGTTTAAGAATGTACGTTGCGCTTCTTAGGCCTTGTACTCACTTACGCCGCGAACGCGTGACATCGCATCAATTTAATCGAAATGTTGTGTGTGCGTGATTCAAAAAGTGAACGCGAGCGAAACACATTCACCCTTTTTATAAAATTGATTTAACGATACACGTTCGCGGCGCGAGTGAGTACCGTGCCTTAGGTTAATTATCTTCTCCCTTCGTCTTCTTTTTGGTGAAATCCTAAACGCATATTTTCTTAATAATTTAAATACTTCAAAGAAAGGACATGAATGCTTAACAAAAATGTTCATTATATTATAAAAAGTTATTCAATCGAACTACATATCTCCCTGAATCCCACTCAAGGGCCTAGGGATGGCAACAAGAGGTCTCCATTGCGCTCGAACCTGCGTAATGCTTGTGACTCTTCCTCCCATACCAGGTCCAATTGCCTCAGTTCTGCTTCTAAGGAGCGGAACGCGGTATTAGAGGGTCTTTCTTATTTTCGGGACGCCGATGGAAGGAAGAACTTTGCTCATCTCGGCCAACGGAATCCTTAACGCATCACTCCCAGCAATGACGGGCCTGTGCTGGCGTATAGCGTCGTTCGTGATGCGGTGGTGGTTATAAGAAAGTAAGACGAGAAAAGGTTATTACTTAATCGAATATACATTAACGTATGATTCTATCTGAGAGCAATCGAATAATTATTGCATTCAATATTGTCTATTGTCACTTTAACTACATGCACGTACCTGTTTAAGGTGAACGCAAATTTTATATGTTTTAATCATTACGAAATACATAAAAGCTTCCATTATATTCTATTAAATTAATATTTTTTAATGTTAACTTTTTTATTATACATAATGACAATGTCCTGTATGTAGCGTGAGGTATTTAGTTGCGTTATTTACTTGTTTTTCGATAGTAATTGGATTGCAGGTCCGCTTTCGAAAATTTGCATCCGAATTCTGTCAGTCTCTCCAACTATCAAAAAGAACTCCCAGTTTCTGCCAAACAACAAATTACTTTCAAATAGTGTTCTAACATCAAACGATCGAACCGTTCGATCATTTTGAATGGTTTTTATTTCGAAACTCTTTCGATATTCGATCATCAAAGACACACGGGGTTCCCAAAAACCAATGTTCTTTTACCAAACATGATTGGGATAATAGTTAGAAAAAACTTCGAGTAACGAACAGCTTTGAAATAGTAAAAAAAACATTCACTACAGAAAAAAAAAAATTCCAATAAGTTGACTGAAATCGGTTCTGAATAATCCATAGTTGAAAATAATCATTAATATGGCCGTAAAAGATAGCACTATTATGCGACTAATTTATGTAAAAATGTGAATTTTATCTACAAACTCCGACATGCAATGGTAACATTTTGTAAATATTTCAATAGCACTAATGTCCTTTAATTAAGATATCGCTCATGTTAGTAATACAACAATTGCATTTTTGCAAAAAGCAATAACGTAGATAGGTACCCATTGTTTCATTTTATGAATTTGATTACGTTTGATTGTATTTCTTTCAACAATCATGCGATTGCCACATAAAGGGCTAACAACGTTATTATGAATTCTAATCGTAAGAACCAGTCATCATCAATCTTCATAAAATCATATTATAAAATAAATGCTTTAGATAAGTTTGGTATGCAACCGCGTTTTGTTGCAAATTATTTTAAAAACGTAAAATAAATTTATTACTTTTTATGTACTTAATAGTGAGGTTTATCAATAAGAATATGGCAATTTTGGTTACTCCGACGTTGAAACCACAAGAAAGCAATATATTTCTAGTAATGAATTTTTAGAGTCATTAGTTGTTAGATAATTCTTTAAGATCTAGTCCTGAAAAAGGGTCACAAGAATCTAGACATAATTAGAACGTTGTGTACCAGCAGAGCTAATAGGCAATAAATATGAGACATTAACAAAAATGGATATAGTCATATCCTGACGCCAAATACATGACAGTAGTCGCAGTCTTTAAATTTGGTTGCTCTCTTGTTCTCAATTCCAACTTTTACCTCTATATTTCATTAATTATTATTAAATATCTATTTGTTGCTTACATGAGATTTTTCGACTTGTTGAACATGTCGAGAATTCTCATGATTAAGAGTTTCGGAATAACATTACCACCTAATGGCGAACGTTTTTAACGTAAAGTGATCACATTAAGCCAGCCTTCGAAACAACAGTAGAAGACGGTCGTAAGCCCGTGGTGGTTTGTTCCATTAAAAAATCGAACATCAGTAATGAATTTTTAGAGTCATTAGTTGTTAGATAATTCTTTATATTTCTTGCCACGGCAACTTTCTGGGAACGTCGAAAGTTGTTTTCCACTGCGTTCTTTGGAGGACAGTAGGTACGGCTGGCTGACGGGACAGTTACTGGCCTATTCACAGCATTTGATAGATCCGCAAAAATCTCGAACTTACCTCTTGATGCAACTAGATAAAAAAAAAATAGTCCTTTTCCATACACTTTAACGGTTATTCGAAACATTTATCCAAAATGACACAGTAAAAGAATATTGATTTTGCATGACTTTCGCATGAAAAAATATCGCTGTTAAAATATTTTTATAATCATTAATATGAGAAACTATAAATGACTTTCTTACAATTATTGTTAAGTATAAAATTTGCTATACGAAAACATTTTTACCTGTGTTTTATAATATGTAAATTTTAGATTAAATTATGTACACTGGTTATGACCAGTTTCTATATTATTATCAAACGTTCCATCTGCATTATATTGCTTGATAATATAAAGAAGTTGAGAGTTATGATTCTCTTTAAATCACTCTTGCTCTAATCCCATCAATCGTTAAATCAAATCTTTACGCCCCACTTAGGGAGGCAACAAGAGCTCTTCATTGCGCTCGATCTTGCGCAATGTTTATGGCGTAGTCCCACACCATATCCAAATCTCTAATCGTATACTCGATTATCATTAAGTACTTAAAACAAAGTTAATGAAACACAAATGTTTTATTCAACTAAAAATGCACGTTCATCTCTATTCCTAAATTCAATTAAACTAGCAGTCAAGTTTTTCAGACTACTAGAAAAAACGTGAAAATAATTAGCATAGAAAAAAAATGTCTTTGTAATAAAGTTCTCTTCTCTTAGAATCTGGTGCGTAGATGAGTGTCGTCTCCCGTTCTCCGTTTTCACCAGGGAGGTCCCAGCCCGCCACACCCTATGATAACCCAACATCTTCCCTAGACATAACAGCCACTACGTGCTCCATTACCAAAAGTCTTTTGTCCTTCTCCTACGTCGCAGGCTATTTCCTGCCATTTCCTGAATACGGACAACTCTATGACTATGAAAACTCCGGTGTCCGAAAATGACCTTCTATACAGTGGCGCAACTATAAACATTTCAAAAGAATTTTAATCTCGTCTTCGTACACTTTCATGTCTTTATTTTCATGCGCAGATTGACAAAAATATCTATGAGCCATATCTGTCAGAGTAACCGACTGTCAAATGTCCTTCCGAAAGGTATCCGAAATCTGGGTGGTTCCAAGTTTGAGAGAGGAGTCAAGTCGTATCTTGTTGATTAATCATTTAATCCAATGAAGACATGGGAAATGCGGCTAATATGAGCTTAGCAGTGAATAATATCAAGACCAGTGCAAAAAAGCTTACTGGGTACAATATTGAAGGGAATGGTCGAGGGTTCAATTAGTAGAGGATACCCGCGGCAGAAATATCTGCAACAGACATGCCAGGACATGGAGTTCAGTTCATATATCGAACTGAAGTTAACAGCGAAGAACCGAGAGTATGTATGTAGAGGCGAAGGAGATATTCAAACAATCCACAGGATTGAAACTGCAGCAATAGAACTTACATACTTACTTATATTATTACCCCCTATTCCAATTCAAATTATGTGCGCACTAAACTAAAATAAGAACGTTCCTATTTTTGTTAGCCGGATTGGTATTAGAGAAATTTTTGAACATTCCTATTTGTTCCTAATTAGACTTTAGTTTGAAATTAGTTCATTTTGGTATTCGGATTTCGTATTTAAGTCAATTTTAGTGCGTTTATCTGTCAAAACGTTCTTAATCTTAGTTCACACCTAATTGTATGCGTCTAAAAAGATATCTGATGATATTTTTATGATAAACGTTTTTTTTAACCAAATAATTATAAAACAAGTTTATTTTTATTAAAAATATTAAGCATTTCCCACGAATTTATTATAAGTAATACAAATAGCATCAAAATTTATTGTCATTGAACACCAATGCAATCATACAGTCGTCTTCGTTACACTTCGGGTTGGTTCGGCAGTTTCCGGCGACCATGTTACTTGGAACTTGCTTGGAACATGGAGCTCGTTTGAATTTGTCTTCTCCGATTGGCTGTCCGCTTGTCAGCATCAACCAATAAGGCTCAATCCATAGACAATTATAATTCAAAAAAATATGTATGGTGAACTAATATTAGTTTTTAGAACACGGCATAATTCCGAATACGAATTTTAGTTCGAGTGAACTTAATTCTAAATCATTTGGAACGTTCTTAATAAGAACGTTCTAAAATCCGAATAGGGGGTAATGTCTCACTTAGGTTCTCTTTATTACACGTAAAAACATCCTAAGTAGACGAATATTTTACTTTAGTCCGTATTCAAAATGGGTTGAGTTATTTTTTTAATATGTACCGACGATTCAAATTAAAGTTTTCTTGAAACTTGAAAAATATTAAAACTTCAAAAATCAAACAAAATATTGTGACCACACCAATGACGACCTATCACAAGATAGGAACGAGTATTATACCTATAAACATTTTGAAATACAAACGTATCTTGTACTGAAGTATTATCAGTGTGTTGGGGGTATTAATATGAAGGCAGGGGGAATGCGTGATAAAAATGCGTTATGATACCAGCACTCAAAAATATAAAGAACCTTGATACCGAAGTAAGTACCTACATACTCTTTCAACTTATTTATAAAATGCGCTCCTATATAAATGTCCTATACCGTATAAATATTTATTTTCATAGTTTGGACACTTGTTTTATAGAAAATAATATACACTTAGGTATTTGGTTACTATATACCTATCTATAGCTTATTTTTGTCTATGACAAAATACAAAAGGGGGTATTTCTATATTCTTTATATCGACCCATACCGCATATAGGTCTATACTAGAAAATGGAATCGACTTGAATTTTGAATATTGTATATTGAAATTTTTCTAAATTTAATTTTTTAATTAATTCTTGTGAAAAGCTAAATTTCGTATAAGTAAATGCGGATAGCTATAGGTACCTATGCTAAAAGCCAAAAAAATATCAAAATTTGTAAACGAGTTGAACGTGCATTTTCCGTGGAATTATTGAAATGAAGTACCAGCCTAATTGAAGTGGTTGGTGGTCTAGCGGTTACGACACCGGCTTTCGTACTGTTTGGCGCGGACGTCGTGGTTCGATCCCAGGTGCCGACCATCTTCCTCTTTCACGACACAAGCTTTCGGTAGCTTACTGTGAAAGAGTCAATGAGTGTATTTGTGTTCACTTTGAGTGAGCACAGATTCATTTAAAAAAAAAAATGAAACAATAATTATTGATATGCTATTCCATAACTTATTTCATAGCCTGACTAGTTTCGCAGGCACAGGTCCTACATGCTTACACATAACAACTGTCGAATAATTGAAAATTAACAATTTAAAAAGAACCCTCATGAATGAAAGTTTGCACCATGAATGATTTGTCAATCAACATTAACCTCTTACTGTTTATAATACGATGTAAGTAGTACATAGATATTTAGTAGGTATGGTTGCTAGTATCCGTGTAATATCTATAATAATAAAGGAAAGTGCCTGACTGACTGATTGACTGACTGATTGACTGACTGACTCATCAACGCACAGCCCAAACGGCTAATCGTAGAGAAGTGAAATTTGGAAATCAGGTAGGTCTCAATACAAAACCTTCCACTAAGAAAGGATTTTTGGAAATTCCACCCCTAAGGGGGTGAAAAATAGGGTTGAATGTTTTTCAAAGTATGCGAATATCTCGGAAACTAGACATGGTACGAACTTGAGATTTGGCATATGAATTCTTCTATAGAAATGAGTGTTAGCGTTTTCGGCAATTTTTCCAAAATTTAACTAAAAGGGACGAAAAAGGGCACATATAAAAAGGGATGATTTTTAAGTGGCTCCTAAAAAGTTTAAAACTGGTTTTATCGAAATTTCAAAAAAATGATTTCTTCAGAAAGAGTCAAATTATACTATTTCGTTTTCAAAAGATATCAGTAATTAGAGGGGAGGGGGTGAGGGGCACTTTTCCAACGTGTATGTGTGTGTATCCGTCCCCTCTTTATAACTTTTGATTCGCTTGATACACAGATCCTAAAATTTCAGAAAATATTGAATACTTTAAGCATACAAAATTTGTATACTCAGAATGTTGAATTTTTTTTTCAGTCAGGGGTAATCAACCTTTGAATTTTTATTTAATTTTTTCATATATCTCGAAAACCATAAAATCTAGAACCCTAAAAATGTGTATGTATATAGAAAAATACAATATCTAAAATATAGTTTAATGAAAAAGTTCCAGCATTTCTCAAACTTTTTTTATAAAGAAAAATATTTTTTTTATGACAAATTTACGAGTTTCAGTGCATATATTTCAGAATTTTATAAAAATATCGATAAACGACGAAACCCTCCAACTAGATAATTGATTTTTCTATAAAAAATATATACATCATAGCAGTACATCTCGAACTTTTCTTAACAACTTTTGTAAAAATTTAATTTATTGACGACATCGTTTCATACAATAAACATACATCATACACCGCGAGCTGGTCCGGTGCAGCGTGTATGAATATACGTAGGTAGGTACACCTAGCCAACCCAACCTACTTTCTCCAATACACGTGTCGAAACTATTGCGTAATCTATAATAATAATAATATAGTTTTGAACTAGCCGACCCGTCAAACTTCGTCCCGCCTTGGAATATAAATAATATGTTCGAGATTTTATGTATAACTTTAAGTTGATTTCAGTTTAAAGTTATTTAACACAGACGACGACGTGGTCCTTATATTATTTTTCAACTTAATATAATAACTGTAACCGCTGCATCTGTTATAAAACATATCATTATATTATTTACTATCAGCATTCCATGAATCGTATCATTCATCAAACAACTGATTCCTGTCAAACGCCTGATTTAATTTCAAAATTAGAAAAAATGTAATAATAATATGGAAGTTTTATTTTTATTCCGTGCAACTTTTTTCTTTCATAAGACCCTTCAGACAAAAGCAAACACGACAAAAAAATGGGCGATATAAGTTCAGCTGTTCTCGTAAGAAACACGTAGAATGCCGATTCTGACTAGCGCCAACCGGCGCAAAGAATGTTACTATGCATTTGAATGGGGAAACCCACAGAAAAAGCAGGAACCCGCTTTCCGACATGCCCATTTAAATGCATGGAAACCATAGACAACAATCTTTGAGCTGGTCGGCGCGGATCGTAATCGGCTTTCAACGTGTTCTTACCCATACGATGACCGCGCAAATTAGCGTTCCATTTTTATATAAGAGATAAATAATACACTTTCCGTGAATTCAGACAAACACTTTACGTGCCTACCTACTTCAATATATTTTTCGTACCATGCATCCTGTACAGCGATTCTGAATTGTTTTTTTTATTTATTTTTTTTTTATAACCTTTTCGGCAATTCATCCATTAGGATGATATATGACGAAACGTTGTTTTATTAAACTTCCCTTACTTACGAAGACCAGCAAAGCTGCTGTTTTCCTCTATATAGTCTAATAGTCTATAACGAAATATTATATAGAATTACTCTCCATAATTTACCTTATGCTTGATAATCAATTTTCTAAGTTGTAGAATTTATTTTGTGATTATAAGGTGTATTTCTTAATTGATACTTTAATAAACAAATCAATGAGTTATCCAAACATGTCTCTTTTTACTATCCGGTATCCGGCAGGATATTATTTACGCCGCCGGATAGACCGGATATCGGATAGTTGCCGATATCCGTTTCATCTAATAAAAAATATAAACAGTGGACAGTTAATTTTCTCCCTACTCTACATTGTCGAAAATTCGTTTATAGTCGAACGCCAATTACTTATACCATTAGAATACTGAGGTTGACCACCTCACTTCCTTAAACCTCAACCGGTTAGAAAAGGCACAATGAGCCTCGGACGACTTCGAGCGCAATGGATAGTTCTTTATGCCTAACCTATTCTCCTGAGTGGGTCCAAGGCCTCCCGTATTATGGGGTGGTTTGGGGGGAACCGCCACGGGCTTGATTTGTGTGCGGCTGTCTTTTTGGCAATCGGGCTAGGGTTTGGCTTTGTGCGGATCGGGATTGCTGCGGTTTAGTTTCCTCCGGGCTGGCTTGCGGTGAGCGGCGGGGCTTAAAAGGGAGAATATTACGTTATTATAAAAATGGAGACCTACTTTACGTGGTCATCGCATCACGCCTGGAGGCCAAGTCGAAATATTAACGACAGCTCCAACGTTAACAATTTGTTGTTGAGATAACGTAAAAACTGTTGTTCAACGTGCGTTAAACAATGCTGTTCCAAATTCCGAGTCAAAAAAATAATTCTGTCAGTTATTCAAAATTAACGTTAACGTTACCTCAAAATATCAAAAAGAAAGCAAATACAGTAACACGTGAGCGAAGCCACGGGTAACTAGCTAGTAATATTATATAATAATCCTTTGAAAGACTCGGGGGAATCAATTTCCGCAATGATGAACATTTTTTCCGACGTATTTTTCTAATTTCCTTCGTAATATTCCCTCATTGTTGTGTTCTGAGTTCTGACATGATACCTCCAGAGTCTACCGCGACACACTCGACTACCTACTTAATCATATTCCAGACAGTCAGTTTAGTATACACGCAATAGTGATAAGGTCATATTTGATGGTAACTGATATGCCGAATAGTTAAAATAATGACATATTATTTGAAATTAAATACCAATTGCAGAGCTGGAGTTGGCCTCTTGCAAGATTGACTCCCAGATGTTTATCCATTCTCTTTGGAAGTTTGCCTGGCAGTCGTCTCACCTTTTGAGGGAGTCTGAATGAGTATATTTTTCTCACATCGTTCTTTTATCCCTCCCATCTCACCATATTATCTTCAACCTCGGCCATATCTAGTACCATCGTATTTTTTTTTATCTTTGAGGTTCTTCATTTCCGCGACTCTTGAGAAGTTCACTCCTAGACAGGGCTAACTCATTGATTCTTTGTAATTTGCATCAATTTTGAGCAAACATTTCTCACGTTAAAGAAAAAATAACAACTAATGACTCTAAAAATTCATTACTAATGTTCGATTTTTAAATGGAACAAACCACTACGGGCTTACGACCGTCTTCTACTGTTATTTCGAAGGCTGGCTTAGTGTGATCACTTTACGTTAACAACGTTCGCCATTAGGTGGTAATGTTTGTCTCCGAAACTCCTAATCATGAGAATTCTCAACATGTTCTACATGTCGAAAAATCTCATGTATGCAACAAGTAGAAATTTAATAATAAAATGAAAAATAGAGGTAAAAGTTGGAAATTATTGAGAACAAGAGAGCAACCAAATTTAAAGAATGCAACTGCTATCATGTATTTGGCGCCAGGATATGATTATATCCATTTTTGCTACTGTCTCATATTTATTGCCTATTGGCTTTGTTGGTGCACAACGTTCTAATTATGTTTAGATTCTTGTGACCTTTTCAGGACTAGATCTTAAAGAAAAAATAACAACTAATGACTCTAAAAATTCATTACTAATGTTCGATTTTTAAATGGAACATTAGTAATGAATTTTTAAAGTCATTAGTTGTTATTTTTTCTTTAAGATCTAGTCCTGAAAAGGTCACAAGAATCTAAACATAATTTCTCACGTTGTTATCCCTCCAGTATACTAGGGGATAACTGATATTTCTGATTATTGTTATCCTACGGTGAATAATATAGCAGGCATTTTGTTATTTTGTCCTCTAAACAAGCGATATAACCAACTCATCGCCATTGCAACACTGATACCATTCGTTCGATAGATACTCAAATTCTGGCTCTCATATTACTCTTTACAACCTATCATTGCTCGCCGAGTTACCCTTTTTCGCACTTCGCACCTTCATTAAATTCGGCTAAAGATGCTTTCAAAACACTTTTTCTCTCTTTCTGGTATAAACACGTAGTACACGACATGTACTGAAACCCTTCTCATGAGATTAATAAGTTCAGAGGATTCTAAAACATCACCATTACGTTTATTACGACTGAAATAAAATCAAGTTTCCCTAACCTCCATGAATACGGAATTCTTTAGCCAGGCTTCTTTAATCAATATTAAAAAAAAAACTTAAACACCTTTATATCACTAAAATCAAAAAATCATCAAATTTACCTATTTACCACAACGCGACAGGTGCAGGTGAATAATAAAAGTAAAACTAAAATAACTGAAGGGGTTAAGAAACTTTTAACCAAATTCAACCCTACTCAGTACCTTCACGTCTGAAACAAAATGGCGAGGTGTGACTCTGTGAATAACAACCCAGTCATTAGTTTCCTTTTATCACAACTATTATTATAATATTATTAATTCTAATCTTTTTATCATTTCGTCGTCAGGTGCATGATTGTTAATTTTACAAAATGACTTTTGAATTTACCGCCCCCCTCTGTACTGTAATATTTTAACCCACTTTACCCCATCTACCTGTTAAATAATAATAATAATATAAATTAAATAATTCTGTAAACATTCGCTCACAGTTTCAGCGATATAAAGTGGAAGATTTTCAAATTAATTACATTTAAAACAGCAATGGACCCAAAAACTTGTTTACCCGTTGAACTCCAATGTTCCCGAAAACTAAGGCCATATTAACCTTTTTCACATTTTCAAAAACAAAGAATTGTAATTTACTTTGCTTTGTTGAAATAATAATGTAGGTATTTTTTTATTCATGCAATAAAAATGTAGGAAACTTAAATTATGTAAGTAATTTAAGCAAAGTAAATTTTTTAATTCAGTTGTCGCAGAGGTTGCAATTGAAACATGCCTCTACATACTTTCTTTGTATAGATCAAGGGCTGCAAATACCTTAAGAGGTTTTCCATTTGAAATTCTCACCTTTTTTTGTCAAAAATATTTTGACTTTCATAGCATGAATACATTTTCATAAATTTTACATAAATTTTCCCAAATTAAAAGGTCATTCTATATATTATACAATTTTTAACCAATAACCAAGTATTTAAAAAAAGCATAACGTTGCTAGTTAAGATTTCATCATCGTAGTACATATAATTTTTTTATTGCTGTTTTTTTTTTAATTAGGTATCTGAACCTTATTTTGGCGTCTGGGCCTTTTTTCCTGGGAAACCAGTTATGACAACGTTTGTGAATATTTATTACTTTCGTGTGTGCCTGTCCATGTGTGTGGGGCAAACAAACAAACATTCAGCTGAAATGTTAAATACAGTTGAACGAGTTACGCTTTGTACCCAATAACTTCTAGATATGTTTCGTTGCTGAATGATAAATATACCTTAGCAGGGACACGGTGAGTTGTTTTTGAGATTCAAACGATTAAATTCAACATTATTTCTCTAGCTATTATATTTACACACCACCATTGAAGAATGCGCAGTTTTGTATTTCAATTCTTTCTCTTTTTCTGGCAATAGCTAAGTATTATTTCGTACTTTTGCGTCATCCTGATAATTTCATTATAAAATTATCTTCCTGTGCAATATACGTCCTATCTAACACATTTTTTTTAAGTTTAGGTATATAAGTTTTGCAGTTGTTTTAAAGTTCATTATGATATTTTATCACGAGTACTTTCATCAAACTCATGTTGACAATTTCAAAAGCCCTAGAAAATGTCCTAGTAGTTGAAAAAAATCAGTCTATTTTTTATCTTACTACCTATTTCATATCTAATCAGATTGATCTGCATATTATGATGTCTTGCTTCATGACTAATTGGAATACGTTGTATGTATTCCAGTCAATCAGAAATATTTGACGATCAACCTCATCAGTGTAGGTAGGTACTTATTCTTTGTTCAAACTTATGAGTGTTTCCGAATCCTCTTTACTGATTCTCAAGTTAGTTAGTTAAAATATAGACATATTATTATGATTTCGATTTTTTTATTTTTTTGTGTCAACTCAATCAGGATATCCTGAATATTTCAAAATATCCAGTTGAATATGTTTATTTATCATAATTATACCAATTGTCTAATTGAGACATTTGAGTTATATTTTGACTCTACCTTTGTGTCTAATATGGGAAGCCATTAAAGAAAACAAAAAGTAGTATTTCCTTCTAAACACACTTTTATTCCTCCTCTTTGCATTTGGTTCTACATATATGTGTTTCAACTGATCGAGAAGTGAAACTGATTGACTGTGTGGAACATATTCATGAAAAGAAAAGCGCATCATATTCTTACCTACATATTGTTTTTCTTACCTTGAAACAATGCTGATTATGTGTAATTGTGTGAAAAAAATACTAGAATCGTTTTGAAAAGAGTTGACGTAAGCGCAGAAGATGTCTCCTTAGTTAAACTTTGCTTTCTGAAACAAAAAATTGCCACTGATTTTGAATGACGTTTTTTGTGTTTTTTTTATCATTGGCGTCCCTGTTTCACAGAAGCGTATTCTGGAAATATGGCTCTCTACATCCGAATACTTCTCCGGAGAGTTGAGATAGATTAAACATGAAATATGCGACTTGTGGAAAATGTATCTATGAAAATATCATAATCATGTTTTAGTTCATATCCTCATATATATGTACATACACTCATATCTACTAATTAAGCAGCGTATAGGCATTAGATAAGGGGCTACAACACTAACATTTGAACAATAATTTAAATATCAGTTTAGTTTATTATAATGGAAAATATTTTGTGTTAATTCATTGTTAAAGAATGCTTCGTATACGGATAGGTTTAGTTGTTAGTAAAACCACGGCTACACTATGGGTAATGCTGGCCAAATATAGGCTCTGGTCCATCATGGGCAACCGCATCACCCATTACCAATATGGCCATTACTTGTCTACTTGTCGATCATGTCGGCAAAAATATCGCCAATACTGGTCCAACATGGTTTTGTACCTTACCTATTGTTTTTTTAAGTTGATGAAAAATAATGGAAGTTGAAAATATATAAGATTATTTTAAATATTTACTTACTTGTTCTATTTTAAAACACAAAACCTATAATTAAAGCGCGCCAGCTATACAAATTTGTCAAATGTTCCCACGATTGACCAGAGCCCCTATTTGACCAGCATGGTCCAGCTTTGTCCATAGTGTAGCCGTAGCTTAATGCAAAGGTACTGAGGAGAGCTGAATGCAACAGAGAGACGTTGAAAAACATCGATATGTTCAAATCAAAGTTAATATCAAAAACACATCCAAACCTTTTAATAAATTATTTGCAAAAATGAGAATATTTTTTCAAAAATGATATTCTCAATATCATCAAAAATGTGCACATGGATGTAGTCATAATATAAAAACCTTATATTATGTATGTAAAGTGTGTAATTTTATAATCATAACCATGCATATTATTATGTTCCTTGAATGTATTTTACAATGCAACAAGTGGACAAAGAGATTGATGAAATGTAAGAAAGTTCCCCTCTGAAGATTTTTCATCCCTTTGAATTGCTTATTCCACTTCCTTTTATACTGCACACCCTCTTTTGTTAGCGGGGAGAATTTAATGCACCATATTTCCGAATAATATACCTAGCGATTTTGGTGTAAGACTGAATGAATTTTACCTCCAGGAAAAGAAAAATTGTTATTCACAAATACGCATGCATAAAAATCAAAAATGTGTCGAGAGCATTTATTTTTTGGTTGCAGTTGCTAAAATGAAAACTCTTACATATATCTGGGAAGTCCCCCAGACAAAACGAGGGTAAAACAAATACGCGAGGTCAAAAACATAGTGACTAGTGAGATGGAGGTGGGAAAGAAAAAGAGGTTCCAGTATGAAAATTATTTGTGGATGATGGATTTCATCCAGACTCCCGTTCGTCCATAAAAAAGCCGTCCCATGCCGAAAGATGATAGACAATAATTACTTAAAGATAACGACGTGTCAATCAGAGGGCATATTTTTTATTTGTTTTTTTTTTTGTTGTTTAAATGAAACTGGGCTCACAAAGCGGTATAAATACGATCTAGTTGTGACCTAATTCAAATCCTACCCCTTACATACATAATTTAATTGTAACAAGATATCCTTTTTGAGAATCAGTTCTAGCTAACATCTAAACCTAGCAAAAAATTAAGAATAAATTAATATCATTCAATGTCATGCTTTTTTTTATCTATTGGCTTATACATAGGCACACTGTTTTGCTTTTGTAGTTTTTAACAAGATATTTTTCCTTTTTAATAACGTAGATAGTATTTTTATAACATGTGAGTAAAACCGTCAAAAAATTCGCAATCAATAATGGATTTAGTCGAAGTGATTCCTTTAAAATATTTTATTTGAATTTAATGGTATCAAAATAGGCTTAAATTTTAATCAGATTGCAAATAGATCGTATTTAAACCGTTTCGTAAATAACCGCCCATGTTTAGTACAAAAAAAGTTGCGTAGTGAACAACTATTATTTCTTGCATTGTTCATCACAGGGGCAACCCGAAAGAATGTGGTAGATACGAATATAACGTTCCTTATCGAAAAATAATTGAAATTCAAAGACAACAAAACTGTCTTATCACTTCATTTTACATCCAAGACTATTTGAACACTTCAGCTGTTGCAGGTTGTGTAGTATGTTACATTATTTCAGAGCGCGTCTTAACACCATTTTGTTAATCAAATATTTACGATAACTAATGTTTGCTCTGCTCTAGGTATAGTAAGTGCCTGCCTCCCCACTCAGGTGTATTAGAATAATATTGTAATAATTATTACAAACTAGGGGAGATAGTCATCGTATGAGTTTTGTTTGAATTACGTTTCAAGCTTTAGAATAATAATTAATAATACTTCTATGTAGGTACTAGCACTATGTAATACGTATTACAATATGCTGCAACAATTCTCATTAATTCCATTCCTCACTTAAAACTGAAGAACTTTAGGAGATACAATCCTATATAATGAAATCCGCAAATGTTTCAAAAATGAAGATAGTGATAATTAAAAGGAAAATATGGACCACCAACGAAATGGTTGAAGAACAGAACTGTATCAAGTGTATCTAAATCTTAGAAAAAATAATAAAGTGAACTTAGTGTTGTTTGAATATCTTCAAGATTTTCTTAAATAAAGGAATGGAATCGCTTCTAAGCACATCAATAAACAAGTTGTATCAAGCGAACAAAACGCTTTTGATCTTCTGAAATGTATTAAAAACGTCATATTATGTTTGTACCTAAGATTTTTTTTAAAATAAAATAGTGAGGTTGATTGGTACATTAATAGGTACAAATAAATATTATTTGCGATGTAAGTTAATTAATATCAGCTAAAGTTTGAAGTTATCGCTTTAGTTTATTATTTTATACACGTAACATACTATTGGATCGCTGAGAATTCGAACCTCGGCCCCCCAACGCTGAACTGTGCGCTCGTCAACATCGACATATATTCTGTATGCAATAAGTTACAACTGATATTAGTTGGCTATTTTAACATAATTTGGAGTATCAAATGCAAAAATGCAACTCCTAATACAAAAATATTATAAACTTATAAAAAAAAAAATAGTCAAAATTATATTCAAAATATTCCCACAATCAACTACAGTACATTTTCTCCACACATATTCTAATCTAACCTGATATTCAGATATTGAAGATGTATTTTTCACAAGAGTTTTTCCTCGTTTTTACAAGAATTTTTCTCTGGCTACTTCATTAAATAGGTTAACCATAATGACCTTAAGATAATATATGGGTGTTACTTTGCTTAACAGATAACACCTGCAATCTGCATGTATTAAGATTTCCTTCAACGTTCGTCACGTGTTAAATTTATATTCGATACATCGCTATTTACTCCAGTTAATTAGGACGAGCTCTCTACATCGTATCATACTACCCTTATATCACGTAGTTTCAACCCTCTATATGGACTACCTAAACTGTGTACATAATTATTATGTGGTACATTAATTATAAGTATACAGTAGGTAGGTACGGTCTATGATTTATAATGATGGGGTACTTAGACAAAATCTTGTGAGAATATTTTTAACTATTAAAAACCTGTCAGACATACGGCATATAGACGAATGCTTGTCTGGAGGAATAAACACATGAGGACTGAAACCAAGACATGTGTCATACTAATCAAGACATATGCAGTAGAAACAAGATACGACACTTTCAGAAGTAAAAACCTGCTCTGGATATCAGATATGAAGGTCGTAGGTGCAATCACAGGGAGGACGCTAAGAGATATCAGGCAGACATGTGAGACCGAAGACATCGTAAAATGGGGCAGAGATATACCTACGACGATTCTGGGGAGACCACGTCAACAGAATGTATGAATCTAGAATGCCACACATTGCGTCAAACGAAACCCCACCACGGCATCGCCTTTTCGAAAGATCATACCAAAGAGAAGTATCTAAGATGATCTTAAACTGGACCTCGGCCTTCCAGGAGTCTTCTCTTCTCTGGTCAATCTTATGATTGGTTGGCAGCAATTTTCTCCACTCTTTCTCTCCACTCCGCTCTGTCCGTTGCAGCTCTTTTCTGTTCCTTATGAGAAACAGTACATGTCCCGATACACGTCTTTTAGGTATTCCTGACGTGGTCGTCCTCGGGAGTTTGTCCCTTCCTCACTGATGGTATGTAGGAGACCTTTGAGTAACATTCTAAAACTAGAGGAAGAAGAAAAATCCTTCCAAAATATTCATAACTTAAAAAGGGCGTAGGTAGGTACTTGTCATTTGTCATGTATGCGTCGTTTCTATTTTCAATTAATTGTATTTTGTTTTGTGATGTTTCAGCATTGTGTTTCAGATATGTGTTTGTTATCTTAATAGTACCAAAATTTTTGATATTGTAGTGATATTTGAACACCGTCAGCGCAAAGATGAAAGCTATCATGCTGATAATATTGTAAATTTGTAAAATAAATAAAATAAATTTGAAGTGGTTGGTAGACTAGCGGTTACAACGCCGGCTTTCGTATTGTTTGGCGCGGACGTCGTGGTTCGATCCCAGGTGCCGAACATCTTCCTCTTTCACGACACAAGCTTTAAGTAGCTTATTGTGAAAGAGTCATGGAGTGTATTTGTGTTCACTTTGAGTGAGCACAGATTCATTAAAAAAAAAATTTAATAACATGTGATTTGTGTGAAAAATCACGTACTCTCAGTATCACACAAGAATAATAATATGTATGTAGGTATAATATGATAGTTATAATAATAATTATTGGTATTCACATATTCGAAAACCTTCATTATAAATTTGACTTTTATAAGAGACCCAGTTCTTTACGACATCTGACGGCAATTTCCTGTTCGGCTCCGTTTTACAAAAGGCTTAACTCCAGGATACAATACCGGGAATTTCCCGACTCCTCACGAAAGCCGACGCATAATATACACGGAGCCTTGTTCAAGTTCTAATCAACTATGTCGTTATGACTCCTCCGAATCCCTCTCTCGATTTCACCAACAACCACTTATTCACTAAGTAAGATCGTTATATACAGGAATTTCCTTTGTCTTTCAAACTTGTCAACTTCTGCGAACCGAAACTGTTGGTTGTTTAAAGTACAAGACTTTATCGCTGTAATATGAAGAATCTTTCCATAGAGTATTTAATATCTGCTTTATGTATGTACTAGGTCATAAAGACACATTTATTTTATACTCACTATTTTCATACATAACGCATTCATATTATGTAGGATACCATATTTATCACAATAATGATCAAAGTAGGAACTTTCATAATTTATATTTGCGGAAAAAATGGAAAACCAATGGTACTCAACCTTTTTTTTCGTCGGGCCACATACATACATTTTATAAGTTACGCTGGCCCACTCGACCCCCCCCCCCCCTCGTCTAAAATAATTCATACTTGAGTTTCATAAAAATATAAACTAGATTAAGGATAAATAAAATATTTATATTGATCTGACAATTTAAAAAAAATCCACTTAAGGTAGGTATTAGTTAAGCAAGTGAGATATGCCCGAGATTGACTTTTTGCGTATCCAAAAGGGGTTTTCAATAGGAAGGTCCGTACTTTGACAGTTAACAGCGGCCATTTAGCTGGCTGAAGTGAAATACATATTATAAATAGAAATATTGTTAAAATAAATAGAAAATATTTATTTTAACCAATTTAAAAAAATTAAAAAAATATAGGTATGCATATTTTATCCAAAAAGTTATCACGTTCGATCAACGTTCGCTTATTTTACGGTCACCTAGAGCCATACGCTCACTACTGGATGAATGAGAGTAAAAGCCCTATATTTTAATACGTAAGGTGGTTCGGAATAAGACAATAGTTAAGACAATCCTCTTAGGTTTCATGAAATGGAATTGCGAATTTTTCAAATAATATTTCGGATAAAAAGTGTGCCGGGCCGCACAGAAAAGCTCGGCGGCCCGCGGGCAGCAGGTTGAGTAAACTGTCGTCCGAAGAAACGGAATCAGGATAAATTGAAATGATCTCACTTAAAACCAATCTCTGTTTCTTTCTTTCTTTCAACAATACAATGAAAGCCTCCATAATTATTATAATTATATTAGACTAGGTAGATGAGTTTCTGGATAACAATATTTAAATGTGGATCGATCGTCGAATTTCTTCGCAAAATGTTGAGCCCAATTATGTAGGCACGAATGTCTTAACAGAAATAAAAGGTCCATTTCTTGAAACCACAAAAACAAAAAAATATTAAAATTAACTAATTGTTGAACATGCATACTTGGTGGAATTAATTTAAATAAAATTTAAATAAAACGATTTTTATCTCTTCCACAATTTATTTTGTCCCTGACATGTTTCGAAAGGACACGCTTTTCATGCTCACAGGGTTTGGTGAAACGTTTCACCAAACCCTGTGAGCATGAAAGGCGTGTCCTTTCGAAACATGTCAGGGACAAAATAAATTGTGGAAGAGATAAAAATCGTTTTATTTAAATTTTACAAAAAATATTAACTAATAATTGATCATAAGTGATAAAATATTTGGTTTGTATCAAAATTAACACTAACAAGAAGGTACTTAAAGTAAATTTTCTGATAAATTTACACATGCGTAATTGATAATAATAATGATGTTTCCTCATATAAGTAGATTCATTATTATTAATGTCTTTATAGTTCAAGGTTGATAATTAACATAATTGCTAGCAAGTGCGGAAAGTTTGCTTAATAATACATACTAAGCAATTAAGATCGAAGTATTAAATAATATATCACAATGTATTTAGTCGGAAATCAGAATATATTTAGGATTTCTATACATAGACATATTCTAGATGTTTTCGGATGTTTGAAAAATACCATCTGGCAAAAATATAACCTGTTTCCGCCCAATAATGACATACTGCATCGAGTCATGATCCTACACTGTCAGAACCAAATGTCTCCTTCACACAAACGAAAATGAAAGTTGGTTCAGAAATATCGCTGGCTGAACCCTTCGAGACAGAGAACGGAATACGGAAATCCGAAGGGAGTGTAAAGTTGAATATATTGTCGGGGATGACAAAGAAAAGGTTTCTGGAACGAGCATGTGTCCAGGATGGTGAACATGAGATTTGTAAAAGCAGCTTCACGTTGCACTCCACAATCTGGCAGGCTTACAGGACGACCATCCAAGAAATGGACGGCTAGTTGGGAGTACCTATACGTCACCAGAGGCAAACACAGCAGAAACATAACAAGCCAACAAACTAACATGCCTAGTAAATTAAGAAACATTAACATAGTATTGCTCAGAGGAGGCAAAGAACGATTCTTTAAAACTGTGTCAGAAATTTGCAACAAACTTATTTGAAATATTCAGAACGAAAATATTTTTTTTTTCAAAAAACAGAGATGAAATCACCTCTTTCCTTCATTCTCCGACCTCGGTAGCCTAGTGGTATAGGCGTGGACTTCAGACCACTAGGTCCCGGGTTCAATTACCGGTCGGATCAGAGATTTTGTGTTTTTTTGTACTTGAAATTCTACCCGGGATTGGCCTGTTTCAGAACCACTCAAAGGTGGAAAACATTAAGCAGTCGATGGTATAGAATAGATTGCAGGTTAAGAAATGTACCTTGTTCTTACTTCACATCTATTCTGCAACAAAAAAAATGTGGATAAAAATCGTCTTTTTAATGCAACATTAAAAAGTGTAATAAGAATTAGAATGATTGATAGGGGGATTTTAAATTATTACTCTTCAAAATACAAAATAATCGATTGAGACAAAGGGCTCTGAAATAAAGATAGGGTTTGGTGGGTTTCTAATATCTACTGAGGAGAAAGAATCAAGACAGTTTAATACATATATTGTGGCTCCGCGGTGGAAGCAAAAAAAATCAACACATATCAATTTACAATAATGGCAAATCAAAATCTTCGAGTGTGAGAATTGTTAGGTATTTGTGATATTAATTTTCTTATAATAACAAGCAATCAATTAGGTTAAGCGATAGCCGTTCCGCCCTTTCCCTCCCAATCCACCAGAGTTTGTGATCTTTTCTCTGACAACCTTATTATCAAAAGGAGGGCATCTACTTCTTTCTTCTGTCTTCCATGAGCTCCGGCTGCTCGAAAATCAAAGGGGTTGCGGACACTAATAATTAATTTAACTCGGCGGGAGGGCTTTCGCTTTTTACAGACATATAAAATATAAATTACTGACCTTAAAAATCCTAGTGACGACTACCTTTCTGAGCTCAGAATCACTATTAACTAACACTATAATTCACTCGAGTCCTCTCTGTGGGTTCCTCGGCGTCTTCCGTCCTGTCTCCTCACGCTGGGTCCTCTCTGTGGGTTATCCAGGTGCTTCCGTTGTTGGTCAGTTCCCGTCCTGTGGTGTCGTCTTCTTCTCCGAAGTCCAGTCCAAGTCTTCCTGCAAGGCTGGTGTCAATGACGTGGCAGTCTTCCTTCCTTCAATGGCAGCTTCCTGTCGTCCTCCAAAAGTGGATGGCTTCTAATCCTCGCTGGGCGTCTCAATAATATCGTGGTCGTCAAATATCCTTCCGTTGCGTGCAGTGTGTGTGCGTGTCCAAATTACGAGCCAAGTGCAATTCAGAGTGAATGTCAGAATCAGGCTATGCGCGCGTAAGAGCAATGATAGAGAATAAGGGCTGACGGATAAATAGCGAATAAGAGAGTGAGAGCGGCGCGCCGCCCTTCTTAAATACGTCGATGAAGAGCTGCGATATTGTATCCTTTTCTTTCTTCCGGGGTGCATTGCGTTAGACGAGACGTCCGATATTTCCTCCTTGTTTATCTTCTTGCGTGGGCGCTAGGATAAAAATCTTAATACTAGGTACATACATTTTTATCTTACGTTACAATTATCCTATGTACTCTACGTTGCAATAATTGTCATGTACCTACTTACTTAATCACAATTCTATCAATCACTATTTATGTATTCTGATGACGACCTATTTCATTCTAACGTATGACCAAACATTAATACCTACTATGTAACATTATCGTACTTGTCTACCTACGATCTATTCATTCCTGCCTGAGCATATATTTATTTGGAGACAATACTTCTAATATAAAAATCCTAATATCAATATACCCAATCCGCGAAGTCTCTTTTCTATCAAACCAAATCCATAAACAATATTTTTCGCGCCAATTCTTGTTGACGCGAATCTCTACCTACCAAACTTGGGTTCTCCCAAGCCTTCATAACATCTGCGCTGATCGGTTACCCTACGTGTCCGGCCGGCGATGGTCACCTATTGTCTTTACGCGGACCCGGGACTGTCTATTGTTTTCAGGGTAGCTAGCAGCCACTCTCGTCTTGCCTACGTACCACCTAACTAACCTATGTTGCCCAGATGAACTTGTCTCCTTACTAAAAATTCCCAACAGTGCGTCTATCTCCCTGCACGTGTGCATATGCTATACCTAACAGTGTATCCTGACACATTCCTAAGCCATTGTTTGTCATCTAAAAACATCCCTACGGCTGCGATTCTACGCAATTCCCAAACTATGGCGACTCAGAGATTCTCAACCAAATATCTATACAGCAATTTTGATTCACCAACTAACTAGCTCATATCAATCGACCCCCTCTTTTTGAATCAAAATGATGTATAAAACTATCGAATCCTCAATTAAATGATACCTCCACTTATAACAATTCCTAATCAATCCCCAAAACAATCTTCCATTAAGGGCGCCAGCGACGTTCGATTTAAAAATGCGTAATGAAAGGTAAGTATGAACGCGCAAGCTGCTCACCTTTCGCATGTATTAATAATCTTATATGCTTACACCTATCGCTATATACAACCTTAGCTTACCATGCATATTATTAGCCTATTCTTAAGACTATCCATCACCCGTACGTATATAAAAAAAAAGATTCCTAAAACTAATAGGTTTCTATTACGGTAAACAAATCTTCCTCCTCTACATATTCTTATACTATTCATCTCTAAACAAAACACAATGCGGACTATACCTCTCCTCTATGATCATCTCGTCATATCCTACATAGACTTTCTTTCTAAACCTCTACTATCTCAGCTAAACTGCCCTACTGTGATTTTTCTTTCTTCTCTGCCTCTTACAGCACACCGAAAAAAATCAATATCGAAAAAAAAAGGTGGTAGTCATATTCTTGTTCCTCCCCGTGACTACGCGGGTGTTTAATTAATCACCGATTAATTAAACCCGCGTGCTTCTATAAAATATACGAAATCCTAAATCCTTCCAAAACGCTTACAATATCCTGCGCACACAAAACTAACTTCCTTAAAACACTCTGCCGCAATTTAATTTCTACTTAGCCTCCATCTAATGCGATTTTCTTTCCTATGACCATTTATCTACCTATCAGTATCTCCTTTCTATCTAGACCCTTCTATGTGATTTTCTTTTCTTTTCTGCCTCTTACAGCACACCGAAAAAAATCACTAACGAAAAAAAAGGTGGTAGCCATATTCTTTACCCTTCCCCGTGGCTACGCAGGGGTTTAATTAATTACCGATTAATTAAACCCGCGTGCCATTATAACATACCAAAAATCTACATCGCATCGAAATGCAATAACAAACTTTCTTAAAAAAAATAACCTGCGTAATTTAATTTCTACCTTGCCCCATCTAAGGTGATTTTCCCTTTCTTAAACCATTTAACAATCTATCAAAATCTATTTCTATCAGGACCCCTCTAATGTGATTTTCTTTTCTTCTCTGCCTCTTACAGCACACCGAAAAAAATCACTAACGAAAAAAAGGTGGTAGCCATATTCTTTACCCTTCCCCGTGGCTACGCAGGGGTTTTAATTAATCACCGATTAATTAAAACCGCGCACCACTCTTCAAATACGCACAAATCTACATCCTAACGTAACATTTAAAATATCTATCTGCCTTTAAAACAACCTGTCGCAATTTGATTCCTACTAAGCCCCATATGTGATTTTCAATTTTTTTATCCTTCTATCTATCTACCATAATATGCTTTCTATCTGGACACGTCTAATGTGATTTTCTTTTCTTTTCTGCCTCTTACAGCACACCGAAAAAAATCACCTACGAAAAAAAAGGTGGTAGCCATATTCTTTACCCTTCCCCGTGGCTACGCAGGGGTTTTAATTAATCACCGATTAATTAAAACCGCGCACCACTCTTCAAATACGCACCAATCTACATCCTAACGTAACATTTAAAATATCTATCTGCCTTTAAAACAACCTGTCGCAATTTGATTCCTACTAAGCCCCATATGTGATTTTCAATTTTTTTATCCTTCTATCTATCTACCATAATATGCTTTCTATCTGGACACGTCTAATGTGATTTTCTTTTCTTTTCTGCCTCTTACAGCACACCGAAAAAAAATCACTAACGAAAAAAAAAAAAGGTGGTAGCCATATTCTTCACCCTCCCCGTGGCTACGCAGGGGTTTTAATTATTAATCATAGATCAATAATTAATCCCGCATGTCAACTATCAAACGTACGAAAACTTAAATCTCCCTAAAACCTCCTATCAACTCTGCACATACCATAACTACTTTTCATAAAAGAAATTCTACGCACTGTCCCTATATATCAAAATTCATACCCAACGTACCTACTCAATAAAAACTTACTACTTGACCTACAATGACGCGATATCTTCCACGACCCTTTATACCTATCGACGTATTGGTAATGTTTCTCCTGAACATTACCCATTGGTACTACACAACCAAAAACCCAATTCCAATTGCTCACTCCATAAGAAACAAAAAAAAAATCTCATTGCACATGACTTTATCTGAATGCTTATCGCGAGAATTCACTGAACTACATTGTCGACACATAATTAACCACTTTTTTAATACAATGACACACTCACAATTTACTAATTCACGCACAGTCCTATACTTTCTATTTACCACACACAAAAAAAACTCTTCGACCAAAATATCTATCCGTATACTCTATACTTGTCGGCCTATTCATCACACAACTTAATTGCATCTAGGTTCACATCACTGATAAGTACTCGTTTCAAATTTCGCGGGACTTCTGACTTTTCGCATTCCAAATCTATATCCTGTTGATCTCTATGTACCTCTGCCTGTACCACTATTCTGTGACTATTACTCCCATTATCTAAATCCGTAATATCCTCACTAGGACCAATAACTAAATTACCTAAAGCCGACGCAGGCGGCTGACTCCTCCCCACCGACTTAGATTGAAAAATCACTTCAGCTGATTTTTCAATCTCTATATCCCCATGTTGAACATCTAACCCTGGATCGACCGTCCTACTGCGTGACCCAGGGCTTGCGAGTTTAAATTCGCTTCGCGGTTAAAATTATTCCTAACATTATTTCTTACATTATTCGGACCGTTCAAATTAAAGTTCCCATTATTTCGCGACGAGTTTTGACCATTCTGACTACTATTTCGTGGTTCATTGAAATTATTCGACCTATTCTGCCATCTATTTCTATTATTCGGAGCCTGATTTATATCAAAACTAACCTGCTTGTTATTCCTATTCTGCCCACTATTCTGATTCCTATACCGATTATTATAAAGTACATTTGGACCCCTATTCCTATTTTCAAAATTTCCTCGAGGACTATTCTGCCTGTTACCATTATCAAACCTTCTCTGAGGACTATTCTGCCTAATATTTCCATTATCAAAACTTCTCTGTTGCTTATTCTGCCCATTACTATTATAATTACGCTGCCTGTTATTATCACCATAATTATTCCCTCTAAACTGATTTTCCTGTCTATTTCCTGGTGATCTCTCTTGTCTAATATTCCTATCATTACTTCTACGATTATCGCGCCTATACTTCCTACAGTTTCTCTGGAGGTGAGGTCCTCCGCATGTATAACAATTCACTGGCGACATCGGTCGAACAGTGACTGGTTCAGCATTCACTGCGTAAACCATTTCTATTGGGAAATCTATTTCGCTAACCCTAGCCTCAAGTAAATCAAACGTAATATTATCCTTAGTTAATTCCCGCCTTAAAATGCTTGTATACTTCGGCAACATTAAATTTAAAATATGCAGCGCAAATTCCGCTGAATATTGCGTACTGGAGCCATACACCCTATCGTGTACCTTGGCTTTTCTTCCTAGAAAAGCTGCTCCTGACTCCTCGGATTTCTGCGTATCCGAGAGCAAATGACCAGTAAGGGACATCCTGGTATTTTCCACCCCGTATCTATTTATTAACAAATGCCTAAACGTAGCCCATCTAACAGATTCACAACCCTTGGTTTGCCACCAATTCCTAACCGAACCTCTCAACTTTAACTCCGCGATTCTAACCTTTTCCGTATCTCTTATATTTCGCATTGCGAAATATTCCTCGCAATCATTTAAGAACTGTTCTGGGCACTCGCTTGGTGTCCCAGAAAAATAAAAATTATCGTTTAAAACTTCGTCTCTAACATAAACAATTTGCGGACCTGTCCTATTTGACCTCGATGCTGACTGAAAATCACTATTACTCGTGTCCTCGCTAATATTCTCTAAAGGGCTACTACTTTGCGATGAGTTCCCGCCATTATTTCTATTCGATCTTTTACCCGCGCCATTTTGAACTACGCTGAACATTAGGTATCTACACAAAGTTACTAATAAACCCCACAAATTAAAAATAAACATCTTGAACTAAATGACTGACGACAAATCCCAATAAAATACCTAACGCACACGACAATAAAAATTAACACAATAAAATGCACACACTGACAAATTGCAACGGAATACTCGTTTACCTAAACAAAATATCACAATAAAATTATAACAATTCACACTCAAAGCCTACAAAGTCAATAATTTACCACCAATAAAATTATTGACAAGTTCAACTTATTAATAAAGCAATTCAAATGCAATTAAGTATTAATTTACTAAGACTCTACTGATTACTCCGTACAAATTTAAACAGATTAGCATATAGCCAATCACTGTGGAGAATCACAAAAAAAAATACGCAACTTGCAAAATTAATTAAAAATCAACAATTAAACAATTTATCTCAGGGTATGGATTAGGCAAAATGATCAGATATACTGATCACACACGTTGGCGCCAATTAATATAAATAAGAATGTGTTGATATGGGGGTATTTAGATTTTCTGCTCTTCAAATAAAAATGCTCAATTTAGAGTAGGGGGCTCTGAAATAAAGATAGGGTTTGGTGGGTTTCTAATATCTACTGAGGAGAAAGAATCAAGGCGGTTTGATACATATATTATGGCTCCTCAGTGGAAGCAGAAAAAATCAACATACAATATCAAATTACAATAATGGCAAATCAAAATCTTCGAGTGTGAGAATTGTGATAGGTAGGTATTTGTGATATTAATTTTCTTAAACAATAAACAATCAATTAGGTTAAGCGATAGCCGTTTCGCCCTTTCCCTCCCAATCCACCAGAGTTTGTGATCTTTTCTCTGACACCTTATTATCAAAAGGAGGGCATCTACTTCTGTCTTCTTTCTTCTATGAGCTCCGGCTGCTCGAAAATCAAAGGGGTTGCGGACACTAATAATTAATTTTACTCGGCGGGAGGGCTTTCGCTTTTTACAGACATATAAAATATAAATTACTGACCTTAAAAATCCTAGTGACGACTACCTTTCTGAGCTCAGAATCACTATTAACTAACACTATAATTCACTCGAGTCCTCTCTGTGGGTTCCTCGGCGTCTTCCGTCCTGTCTCCTCACGCTGGGTCCTCTCTGTGGGTTATCCAGGTGCTTCCGTTGTTGGTCAGTTCCCGTCCTGTGGTGTCGTCTTCTTCTCCGAAGTCCAGTCCAAGTCTTCCTGCAAGGCTGGTGTCAATGACGTGGCAGTCTTCCTTCCTTCAATGGCAGCTTCCTGTCGTCCTCCAAAAGTGGATGGCTTCTAATCCTCGCTGGGCGTCTCAATAATATCGTGGTCGTCAAATATCCTTCCGTTGCGTGCAGTGTGTGTGCGTGTCCAAATTACGAGCCAAGTGCAATTCAGAGTGAATGTCAGAATCAGGCTATGCGCGCGTAAGAGCAATGATAGAGAATAAGGGCTGACGGATAAATAGCGAATAAGAGAGTGAGAGCGGCGCGCCGCCCTTCTTAAATACGTCGATGAAGAGCTGCGATATTGTATCCTTTTCTTTCTTCCGGGGTGCATTGCGTTAGACGAGACGTCCGATATTTCCTCCTTGTTTATCTTCTTGCGTGGGCGCTAGGATAAAAATCTTAATACTAGGTACATACATTTTTATCTTACGTTACAATTATCCTATGTACTCTACGTTGCAATAATTGTCATGTACCTACTTACTTAATCACAATTCTATCAATCACTATTTATGTATTCTGATGACGACCTATTTCATTCTAACGTATGACCAAACATTAATACCTACTATGTAACATTATCGTACTTGTCTACCTACGATCTATTCATTCCTGCCTGAGCATATATTTATTTGGAGACAATACTTCTAATATAAAAATCCTAATATCAATATACCCAATCCGCGAAGTCTCTTTTCTATCAAACCAAATCCATAAACAATATTTTTCGCGCCAATTCTTGTTGACGCGAATCTCTACCTACCAAACTTGGGTTCTCCCAAGCCTTCATAACATCTGCGCTGATCGGTTACCCTACGTGTCCGGCCGGCGATGGTCATCTATTGTCTTTACGCGGACCCGGGACTGTCTATTGTTTTCAGGGTAGCTAGCAGCCACTCTCGTCTTGCCTACGTACCACCTAACTAACCTATGTTGCCCAGATGAACTTGTCTCCTTACTAAAAATTCCCAACAGTGCGTCTATCTCCCTGCACGTGTGCATATGCTATACCTAACAGTGTATCCTGACACATTCCTAAGCCATTGTTTGTCATCTAAAAACATCCCTACGGCTGCGATTCTACGCAATTCCCAAACTATGGCGACTCAGAGATTCTCAACCAAATATCTATACAGCAATTTTGATTCACCAACTAACTAGCTCATATCAAGTGTATTTCAACTACCTACATAACAATTGCGCATTGAAATTTATATCCGAAATTACACAGTTTTAAAAATAAATAAATAACAAACTTTGTAGCAAGGAAATCAAGTGGGAACAATTATTCGCATTAATGGTAGATGAATAATTCTGATGAGTGTTCTACTAGAAAAAAATCTACGAATATAAAAATCCGAATATGGTAGTTTACTGAAATTTTGTGCTGGAAATAATGTAACTCCCAATAGCGACAGCGAAACTAGGACAGGAATGGCAAACCAGTGGCAAGCTAGACGATTTATATGAAAAAAAAAATAAGAAACAATCAAATACAAATACATGGAAATTAGTTCAATCCTCGCCTCCAACCGTCTTCTTCTTTTAAAACACAAGAAGGTTTTGCTTTTTGTTGTAATTGTGTTCATTTCGAACGAAAAGAGATTCATTTTATTAAAAAAAATGTAAATTGATTGAAAGGTGTACTTATGTATCCAATAAAAAGAAACGAAAGCACTCTTTGAGGGTGGAATGCCTAATCTACATAATAATTCAGTAATGTATGTATATTTATTTATTTATTTATTTGTTTCACTCCAACTGTATGTAAGAGCATCACGCTAAAACCGTAGGTTCTGCGTTGAATATTTTTCTTCGCAGTTTTTCGCAAATACAATTGTGGTAATCAGAGATACAAATATTTACATTTCATTAAATATATTTTAAATTATTTACAAATTTCTAAAAATTTAAAATCTTCATACAAAAATGAGAAAGTCATGTTTTAAAAGTAAAATTATACGTCTAAATTTTGTGTAGAACTGTAGCATTACGGTATGAAAATGTACAAAATCGATCGAAGTTTGATTTGAAATACAAAAAATATAAGTAGAAGTCTTTTAATTCTTATTTTATAAAGATTTTCACCGAAACTTCTTACAAAATATGTACGCCATGACAGATGACTAAAGCCGGTAAAGCAGCGTTCGCTTGCACCCTCTCTCTCCTAAGGTACCTCATTGAATTTATCACTACAGTCATAAGTAGGTCAACTATACATAATATAATACTAGGTAGGTAGGTACCTATGTATAACTACATTCTTCTTTTAATTTTTTCGCGTATTCAACAGTGAGTATTAATTTTTCCTCATCTTCTATTTTTTTATAAATATTGAAAGTGACATTAGTTTTTCAAATTTTTCGCATATTTAGCAGTGACTCTTATTTTTTCCTTTTTTGAAACATTAGCTGGGTACACATTCTAAATCTTGGCGTGAAAAATTTTGAAAATGATAGATTATCAGCTATAACATTTGACCGATAATCGCTCATTTTTAAAATCTTAGCGAATTTTTTTTTTGAAAATGAGCGATTATCGGTCAAATCTTAAAGATAAATCGTTACGTGTGTACTCAGTTATTAAGATAAAATATATACTCCTGCCGTCGTAGACAAATTCAAATTGGCGTTCGACTACAAACAAAGATATCGCTAATGTATAGTGCGAAAAAATTAACTGTCCACTGTAACATATAAACATTTATTCAAACCAAACAATGATCCTTATAATATAAAATATAAAAAGTGGACAGTTAATTTTCTTCCTCTACATTGTCGAAGTCGTTTGTAGTCGATTGCCAAATGCATTTTGTCTAGGCCTACTGGTCCTGAGAAGGGGAAAGCTGCATACAAAACCTGTTCAATAACCTACGGCTCAAGTCTGACTAGCCAAATCAACAACGTAAAGCAAGACGGGTATCAGCTAGTTAATAATAAAAAAGAAACGAAAAATATTTATTTATGACTAGCTTTCCCGACAGACGTTGTTGTTGTTGTCAGTAAATCCGTTCCATACTAACTAAATATTATATTTTATACTATTTTCTATCGATTTGTCGAATTTTCAATAATGATTCTGTTATTCGGAAGAGAATCCAATAAACCAAGCATCGTAAATATCTGTTCAGCCGAACTCGAGTTATGAGTGTTCGCACTAACCTGACATTCTTTTATATCAGGTATAGATTCCGCCGATTGATACCACTCGACTACCTCAAAAACTCAATGGTTTCTGGTGGAACGATGCACGCATTCGCAGATATGCGCGGCGTCCCTATGTTCTGTTTCATGACAGCTGATGACAGCTCTGCTCCAAATTTATTTCTCCTTAGAATCCAAATCCGTACCCAATATCTGCGTTATTTTTTTTTTATTTTTCCTTAATTAGGAGTATCCTTATATCGTCTAAAACAACATTTTCAACTAACCCCAAACACTCCGTAACTTCTACCTCGACGTCCGCCATTTTTAAAACTACATCGAAATCAGCGCACTTGACACTAGATTTAATGTATATCTGTGGACTCGTGTGAACACCGCATAAGTCAGCGATTAGGTCCATAACTATCTACCCTTGTCACTTTATTGCTATCAGATTATTTTTTTATCTATGAAAAAACACGATATTTTGACAGTTGTTGTCGGTCATTTCTGTTACAGTATAACATACCTCCATAGATATAACTATACCTAGATGGAGTACTCCTATATTTTTTCATAGTAAAAAAGTAAAGCAGCATTGGCCATTAATTTTGACAGTCAAAACTGAATGTAAAAAATGATGTTAACATTTATAAAGAAACTTAAAAATGATCAAGTTTCACTTATTTCAACGCAAATATACTTACGTTTTGTTGTTAAAAAAAAGAGAAAAAAACAAATAAATATATAAAGTTTAAATAAAAAATTGTATAACTTTTCCACACATTTTTATTATCCTCACTAGTTTCGTAGGCACACGTCCTACATGGTCACTGGAGACTGTTTCTTAGTCTCCTGTGACCATGTAGGACGTGTGCCTACGAAACTAGTCAGGATAATAAAAATTTGTGGAAAAGTTATACAATTTTTTATTTGAACTTTATTTTCAAATAAACTCCGCCAAGTAATGCATGTTCATCAGTTAGTAAATTTTATGAATAAATATATGCCGTACCAGTACCACGTTATTTTGGGAACCAAACTGTCAAAAGTTGCAATATATCGGCTTCACTTTTGAACGCGAGTCGGGATTCTAGGTTTTTGTATAGAATTCTGTGGTTTAGACATATGCGAGAGGACAGTTTTCAAGCGGATCGCAGAGGATGCCTTTCGACGCTGTCCTATGGATGAACAAAGATGTCTACTCAATGTCCGATATAACTGGCAGAGTATCCAACGTCTTGGAGTTGAGAATAAAAAGAAATCCTGAAATCAGGTGTAATATTGAAATAAAATATTTTTTGCTCACTGACTTAAAATGTTTGCGATCCCTGATATAGGGAGAGCGGTGCTATATTGTGTTTGGTACGATGCCATACCGCGTATGTAAATACAGGATGTTATAAAAATTTAATTTCATAGATTCGGCAATAGAACGACTCTGCGACATGACAGTTATATTAAATTCGGTGTCAGAACGGACTGCAAATATAGCGGGTACAGAGTATAGAATTCTCGTACTGCGAAACCTTTTCAGTTTTTGAATATTACATAGATACGTTTATAAATCTGCTGTTATATTAGCATTCATCTGCAATTTCATACAATAGGTAATGCTCCAGTTTGTAATACAATATTTTACTTCATCTATTAGCGTTCACAAAGCGATTCGCCAGGTATGGTACGTTTGAATTGCTTGGTCAATTATTATTGTTTTTTTTTATAATTTCAATTTCAATTCAGAAACAAACAATATTATTATATTCATTCATAATCATTATTTGAAACAATCAACGTAGGTACAATGTCTTACAACATTATCAAATTGGTCTTATGACCCTGTCTCATAATGGGTTAAAATCTGAACTATAAATTATGAGTTACCTCAAAATCTAATCATAAACAATAATCTTCTGTATAAAAATTAGAATACCGTGTTCTGCTCCTTCGAGACGAAGCTGAGAGATTTAGACATGGTGTGGGAGGGGGTCATAAACTTTCCGCAAGATCGAGTGCAATAAAGAGCTCTTGTTGTCTCCCTATGGCCCTAAGTGGGGCGTAAAGGGAGTTTGGATTTGGATAAAAATTAGCAGTGGTTGGTGGCCTGGCGTTTGCGACGCCGGCTTTTTCACTGTTTCGTGTGAGTTCTTGGGTTTGATCCCAGATGACAAATATATTCCTTTTTCTCAAAACAAGCTTTAAGTAGCTTACTGTGAAAGAGATAAATAATAAAAATACTCTATTTATTTTGTGTTCACTTTGAGTGAACACAGACTCTAAAAGTCGGGGACGGCTGGACCGATTTGGCTGGCAAGTTTTAATTTTGTTAATATTCGTTTATTTTAATAACAAAAATTTAAGGTGAAAAATATGGAAAAATTTCCCATCTATTAAAGTCGTATCAATATTTGGTTATGAGTTACTGTAAATTAGAGTAGATATTCTTAAGATGTTGAAGGCTTACCGATTTATCTAGTATTGAATAATTTTCCTTCAGATAATTAACTTCGTATATGTAAAATTATTGTTCCAATGTTCCTAAAACAGGTATCCAGCACATTCATTTACCTCTTTACATATATGAGAAAAGCGCAACACTTTATACTACAACCAAGTAAACGACAAGAAATGAAACTATTGAAATATATTATCAAATTGTTAATTGAATATCTAACAAATAGTTTAGATGTTCAATTGACATTTTGATAAAATATTGTGCCTAATCAATTATTTTAAAACTCATATAAAACTATTATATTTAAAATAAAATCAACGATATTTGCAAACGGAGCATTGTTTAGACATAAATCAAATAATTTAGTAGAGTTTTGTGAAAAATAATACGACACATATTTGCAGATGTGAAAAATATTTATATGCACGGTGAAAATTGTGAAACACAGTGAAATTTATCAAAACTGTTGACGGAGTGCATTTTTCCTCAAGTGCAAATGCAGGAAAATGTGCACGTTCTTGGAGAAAAATAAGGTATTTTTATTGTTTTATGTGGAAAAAATATGGATTTATAATGCAGCACTGAAGAGTTTTAAAAATGAGTTTTAATAAATTCATATTTTTAGTATCCATATGGACAAATTTTGTCTACACACCTTGAAATATATAATTTCAAATAGTAAGAACACACGTGCTTAAACTCCCATCGTTTTTAAGAATTAGAGCTAAGTAAATAAAACTAAAAATAAGGGAACATTTTTCCTCTTAACACCGTATGATTCAAGACTTACCTACACAGGTTCTTTCAATAACAGTCTCCCTAGTACGAGTTATAGGAATGGAACTTAGTTCTTCTTATAAGTTTCCATGTGGCTATTTAAAGAAATGCTAACGGAAAATGTTTTAGCTCAGGCCAAAAGAATAATAAGAATGCTTTCAAAAAGACAACATACTGTGCAATGTTATAATTTTATAACATAACGAAACTATTAGGTAAAAACAAGTTGTTCAATGTTCACAAAGACGCATCTGAAGAAACGGTTGGATGTTTGAGATCGCTTCCGCTATAATCCCGCCATTGCCCACTAATTTTTCAATGATCAATATGAAATGAACTATCTTTATACAATCAGTTACTCAAAACTAAAATGAAAATAATACTGAACCATAGCTACAGCCTTCAAAAACAAGGTCGTCGCCAGCCCGGGGCCCAGGGGGGGGTGGGCAATTTGACCTATTCATAGGCTATTCTCCGTATACCCTATATTATGGAGGATGAGGAAAATATGAAATGGGTACACTTTTAGATCTCTAGGCAGGCAGGGGGGGTCAGCTGCCCCCCCCCCTGCCCTCCCTTGGCGACGCCCTTGCTTCAAAACCTTAAAATAATCGTTAGATTTACGCAAAATAATTAACAAATGTGATATTAGGTATTGTGTTGTATGAAAAAACATTTAAGTAGGTACTTAGGTACCTAAATATTATTGAAATTGAAAATATAAAAAAACACATTTCATGTTTTAAGTATTCCTAAGCTTATATTTTCACAACATAATATCGCCTCTTTGATTGCTGGAATCTTTTACTTCCCCAAATTTTTTCTATGAACATTTTGGATCCCACTTAAGTATTATTATGTCTGAATTTCCAATTAAAATTTTAAAAATATCTTAATAGAGTATGAACCGGTACTTAGAGTACAAGAGAACGCCATAATATAGCAAGTTTCCCAGTCAAAGTGCATTCCTCTATTACATTTATCTGTGTTAGTATTAAGAGGTAGTTTTAGCGTGATAAAGAATGAGATGTCAAAAGCAACTAGCTAGAAAACAAACACGTGTTTACTCGGTAGAAAATAAAATTATTATTAAGCTATTAACAAGAAACGTGATGGTTTCAAACGAGACATTTTTATGACGACCTCTGACGTGTGAAGAAACAGATAAAATCAGAATAATGAACCTTATATAATAAAGAATTAAGATCTCAAAATTATGATTGCGTTTAGTATTCAAAATGATCCCTTAAAAAATCTATCAAAAAAAACTATTTGTCAGAAAGAAAGAAAAGTATATTTTTATAACATTTGCGAAAAAATATTCCTAAATATTCAAAATTCTGTTATCAATGTTCAAAAAAAAATCCAATTTGTATAAGGAGATGGACTTGGCTGGGATATGTGTTAAGGATGCCGAATGACAGTTGGCCGAGGAGAGCGCTGTTCTTCCTCCCATCAGGGTCCCGAGGACGAGGAAGACCCTCTCATACTGTGTTCCGCTCCTTCGAAGCAGAGCTGAGGAATCTGGACATGGTGTGGAAGGAGGATATAAACATTGCGCAAGATCGAGCGCAATGGAGAGCTCTTATTGCCTCCATATGACCCTTAGTGGGTAATTATTGACAAAGTGGAATCTCCATATGGAAGTCCAAAAGGGAGGCCTTTATTCAATACTGGACACAAGAAGAAGGCTGAAAGGTAAGGTAAAGGTATTGAAAAACTGTCTAAGACAGAAAAGTCTTGCTTTCAGTGTTTTATTGATGTCCTGAAAAATGTATGTACGTTTCAGTAAAATTTGCACTAGTAATCGTTTTATAGTAATGTGCGTGATTGGACCGGAATAGGGCGAGTGCAGGAGCTGTTCCGGGTAGCAAGAGATGGAGAGGTATTTAAAGAAATGATTGCACAACGTCGGGGAAACCTGATAGGGAACAAAAAGAAGAAGAAGAATTTAAAATTGTAGTGCATTGTACCTAACGGACAGAATGTGGTGAATGTGTGACAAAGTGAATAAAATGTAAACTGATGTTTGACATTACGTGACTGGAGTATTAGGTTAAGGAAATTGTAATTGTAATAGGCTAATGTATGGGGCATCGCAGCGCGTACTGTGTACGGCTGCGATGTCCGCGTACTATTGTGTTGGTCCAATCACTGTGTGTTCACGTGGGGGTATGGACAAAAATGGGCCGGCGCGCCACCGAACCCTGGTCTTTTATACAGACCGGGTGTCGCATGCGAGCGATGACCCCACAAGGCGATGTTCGCTGCCTGACCGCTCCTGCGTGAGCGCGAGCGCACAGTGATCGGTTAATATACGGGCCATATTTCCTTGAATTAAACATTCTCTCACTGTACACCGTGACTTTTACTTGACTACCTGCTCTCTCTACTGGACTCTGGCTTTGGATCGTTTCTCGGACATTGGACTTCTCTGGACACTCTCGACCACTGGCTCTTCTTAATGACTTCTCTTGGATTCCCTTCAGCGCAGGTAGGTTGAATGTCCGTCCGGAGCATCCGTCCCTCTTGTTGTGGGACCGCATTCTTCGTAGCATACTTACTACCATCTTCTCGCTACATGCATCATCAAACCAATTTGCGTCTACTTCAATACTGTCATCCCTTTTGGCTATGTATGACAGACTTCAGCAAAGTCTTGAATATAAAAATTTGAATTAAATGGAAATATTACATTCAAACCTTTTACTTATTTTGATCACTTATTTTATTGCAATGAATATTTTTAGTTAAAAAAGATTAAAATAAAGCGTTCATTCAAATGAACCTTTTGAAAAAATTGAAAGAAAAAGAAAAAAACATGATAACCATATTACTCAATATATATTATTACGTCATAGTTTTGTAATATATTAAAATGTCTTTATAGTTGGGCAGTGTTGTGTTTTATTTGCAAGTGTGCAATCTAATACACAAAGTGCAACTATATGAGGTTATTAGTTTCTAAAGTATTCACTTTGTGTCGACTAAACTCCAGTGCCTGCATCGAATATTCTAAGAGATATTTTCCAGATATTAGCAACCAATATCCTTGTCAGGATTTCAAGTGGCAGCCCGACGGCACAATCGCCTGGAATGTGCAGCAGACACTTCACAACCACTACAGACCATGTCGATTAGTTGCCGTGTCCTACTCGCATACTAAATCCTTTTAGGTTAAATTGTTGGAAATCTGATTTTGAATTACCTACCTGTATCCTTATGGAATAATATTTACTAGTGGTCGACCAGTGCTCGAAATTTGACCATTACTAAACTTATTAAGTACATAATAGCGTAATTATTGTATACTTATTATATTATCATGAAAAATAAACTTAAAAAATAAAAAATATATAAAATAAATTAGTTTGAACATTATTAAGGTTCCATTGTCGAAGACAGAGCGAGCGCTTTTTCACAATTTTCTTTAAAAAACAATGACATGGATACGTCGAATTTGATATTTACAAAGTTTTTTCTATTAAAGACAAACAATATTAATCTATTCTCAATTTGACCACAGATTAACAAAATAGTAGATGCGTCTGTGTCAATGTCAAATACATCGAAGTGTGTGTATCAAATACAAAACATTGCAGTATTGTTTGTAATGTTTTTGTTATTGATTTAATCTATTTTTTTATGCATAATTTCACAATTTTTCATTATAGAGTTTGAAATTTCATACTAACAGCCATACAGTTTTTCCTTCACGTATTACTATACAGATGAAGTATCTACGTCATAGGCATATTTCTTTATGTTTCGTCTGTCTCTTTCCATCTTGTTGTTTTGAATGATTGTTCCAAGCGAGATAGCAATGCAACAATTAAATTGGTGCTTGCGTCTAGAGACTTTTGAAAAAAGTACCTGAATTGAAATACGAAATAAAAAAGGTTCATTTGAAAATACTTCGCCCTTTTTTGAACGTAAACCATTGCATGGTTGACGAACAGTCAAATTTTTTCGCCGAAATGCGGCTCATCAATGATTTTTTTTTTCTTTCCATACGTCCGTTTTTTTATGTTGTTTAGGAAAGCATCTTTTTAATCAAAGTTAACGTTAATCGAATTATTCAGATACTTATTTGATTTTCAACGCATTGCTTTGTCAATTAGGTGACAAAGCAATCAACCAAAGTATCAGCGACAAAAAATAACCTCCAGATTTCGGAGAGTAGGGTCGATGTACTGATAAACTCTATCAGCCTTTCACCAAACTCTATGGGTATTTTGCTGATTGAGGTTTAGTTTTTTTTTCAGCCTAATCTTTTAACTTTCATTATAAATTTAAGGTGTAAGATGCAAAGTCTTAATACCACATAGCTTTAATAATATACCATCCTAGTGTTTAAACTTTATGCTTTATTTGAATAATATGTAGGTTGAACAAAGTTAGTGGATTAAATACGACAGACCTAATAAGATTAACATACGTGTAAGCAGAATCCATTCATCTTTCAAAGTAAATCCTGAAGTTAACCGCTGTATCTTTCAGGAGACAGGGTAAGAGCCGAACAGAGAAAGTAAAGTTGGCGGGGAGAAAGACTAAAGTGTGATTAATCTAAAATGTCTTGGTCCAATTCACAAATAAATACACAGCTTGTGCACCGAACAACTAATCACGTACTGCTCTCCCGTTGAATTCGTGTAATAGGCAACCGATATTATGTATGGTTTATCGCTTTTGCGTTCAAACACTGGCACAGTGTTTATATATTATATATTTTTTTTAAATTTTGTTATCTTTATTACTCTAACCTTAAACCGTTACACTCAGTTTAAAGTGTCCTTTACATTCCAACATAAGACATTCAACACTGTCTCAACACATACAAAAAATAATTAAAATTTAAAAAAATGTATATTATGTATGTATGCGTGTGTAAATACACACGTACATATGTATGTATGGATATGTGTAAAAAGGGAATGAATGTGTGTGCGTGTTATCCGTGTCGAAGATTGCAGGCATTGGTGTCCCTCCCTTTCCTCCCCTACCCGTTCCCGTCCTTCTCCTCTTTTCATTTGCTTACATAACCACAGACACATAGATAAGATACATTAATTGGTGATGTAAAATAAATTTGTTACTACTTATAACTGTTAAAAATATTATATACCCTAGCTGATGTATCTTTAAATAAACAAAAAAAGAAGGACCAAAGTGATTTTTTTTCCATAAAGAGCTAGTCGAGCTAGTTTTAATACAGCATATTCATCAAAAGTGTTTCCTTTGAAAAAAATAATTATGTACAACACTTGATAACGTTTTATTGCACAACTTCCAAAATAGTAAAGTAAAATAGTAAACATATCAAAGATATTTTTAAGTTGGTTTCTTTTAAAAAAAAAATATAACCATAGTCAATTACATCCTTTTTTAGTTTCCTACATAAAATACGGCGGCCCATTTGGCGTTCGCAATTTGAAACCATATAGGTACTGTCTTGTATTTAAGCTAAAGCACAAACATCTCTCATGTTTATAAAAATATTGCTTTGCTTACGTAGTGCATAGTAATTTTTTTTTTTTTGAGTTTACTCTCTTTAATTAATATGAATTTTCACCAAATGAGACACTCGTTCACGTATTTAAAGTCAACTTGTTTAATTTAAACTTCTGCAGCAAATACGAAATTGATACGAGTTGACATTACCAGGTTCACAACAGACGCATTGAGGTAGTCCAAAATAAATTGCTTAGATTTATCAATTTCAAACTGGGTATACCAATTGTTGACATTGATTATAATCAACTTCGCGAGGAATATGGTGTCATGTTATTATCTGAGAGGCGTAAAAACGCCGATTTATTTTTTTTGCATAAACTGATCGGCGGCCAAATTGACTCGTCTCGACTCTTATCAATGGTGGAGCTTCGGGTGCCCACTAGGGATACCCGCAATGTGCAGACGTTCAGACTTGCGAATCATACCACCAACTATTCCTTCTTTGCGCCCATGCAGAGGATTCTTAGGGGGGGGGGGGGCAACAACCTCGGCGAAATAGACATATTTGCTACAAGTTTGTACCATTTCAAAAAAATGTTAAAAGATCAGAGCAGCTAGGCGCCTTGTGTTTTCTATGAAGTTGTGATGTTTTCTATGAAGTTGTGATGTTTTCTTTGGCCCCATGTTACAATATTGTATTCGTTTAATTTCTATATGTTTATGTATTTCTAACTGTTTGTTTTGTTTCTCTTGTTTGTGTTTATTTTCTTTTGGTGTTTGCATCTTGGCATCAACTATTAATATTTTTTTTATGTCAAAATTGTTTGTAAAAGAAATCGCTGGTTGCGTAGACAATAAATAAATAAATATTTATTAGCGGGACAATATAGTGCTTATATTAAAAAGATTAAAAAGTTGTCCTCATTAATGCAAGTATGTTTCTGGAAGATGCAAACGTAAATAGATGAAATCTTTTCCTCTACCGTCGTTTTTTTTGTTAAATGATTTTGAGTTATGACAATATTTGATACTCCGTCCGATCAAATTAAACCGTAACACTTTGATATTGCTTGTAATTGGTTGGCTGTCATGTTTTTAACTGTGTGTTATATCCTGCACTGCTTTAGCTCTATAGGAATCAAGGAGCGAGTGAGACACAACGTTTTGCCTTCTCTTTCTATTTCATAGAGCATAGGACTGTGATCGTTAACACAGAAATCGGAATCAAACAATAATTATTACTTATTAGGTATGCTTTGATAATTAGTGAAATTAACACCTCAGACCTGAAGATGCTTTTGTAAATGAGTTCAACTTTTTCTTACATAAAATATATACCTATTATAAAATTTACTTTTTATAAAAAAACTGTTTTCGGCTTTTTCATATTATACTTCGCTTTATCTTCAAGCCTTATTAGCGTTAAATTGATCACAGAAAGTCAGCACAGCAGTAAAATGAAGTAAAAAGTCCAAAAATGTACCATTTTGGAAAATAAACACATTTGAAATCGAGCATACCTAATATGCGATGTCATCTTCGTGAAAGTGTATAACTCGTAGGTAGGTATCTAATGCGATTGTAAAAATCTATGGATGATATCTTAGACAGCTATGATTGGCGTTTGATGTCGACATCAGCGTGCAAACGTGTCACAGGGTAATTTATTATATTTATGTAAAAATTGTACATATACAGGCGAGTATAGACACACTTAATAAGATGTAGGTACTAATCAAGTTTGGACCAAAGTAACGGACATTTGAGTGTCCTCGCAATGTGTGACATAATAACTCTCAACTAAAGATTGACAAAACATAATAAAGTAGCTACCTAACACGACCCGTTCACACATTTTACTCACAAATAATTACACACATAATAATAATTGTTTGTAAACGGGTAAGCGATATTAATATTAAATCAAATATTTGCATCCGACTTTCACACCTTGAAAATATCCCTTAGGCACTCAGTCCGTTTAGAAAGGGATGAGTATCAAAATAGAAATGTTTATAATGAACATTATACATACATTGCAGACATTCAATGATGTTGGTATACTGACCTCGGCAGCCTAGTTGTACTGGCGTGAATTTCAGATCCGAGGTCCCGGGTTCGATTCCCGGTCGGGTCAGAGTTTTTCTAAGTGTTTTTTCACTTAAAATTTTACCCGGGGTTGGTCTGTCTCAGATTGGACGGGACCGGTTGACTGGAAAAAATTGCCTCAGGCAATAAGTTCCGCCGGCTATACTGACACCTTTGTATAGAAAAGTGTTATATTTATTTATTTGATATGCTATTTCAATTGGAGGTCGTGCAAAATTTTGCGCCAGCTTTCTAATATTTAGTTAACCACTCTAAGATCCAAAAAGCTTTACAACAATTTTGCGTCGTCACTCGACCATGCACCAAAAACTATTTATTTTGGTCACCAAAGACCAAGACAATGCGTGCTAGTTTCGCAGCACGTCTTCACTGCCTACATGGGGAACTCTTTAATTTTTGGTGGAGGATTGCATAATGGATTCTACGGATACATTCTCATAAATTCATCCAACCTCACAAGTTTGAAACGGTACAGCCCTTCTTTGTTTATTTTTTGGTTGGTCTAGGTAGGGTTTCTTCCCATTCTGCTACATGTTTTTTCACTGACAATACGGCAAATACTTCATTCCATACATTTCAAACCAGGTGATATTGATATTGTATAGATATCTACATTCATAAATAAATGCAGTTGAGTGTTATTGTTTTGATGATTGAAATATTTTATGGAGCTTGAAACTATTTTGTGTTTTAGATTGTTTTTTTTTTTGTGGTCCCCTCTCTTTACACAAGTATTATTCTTTTTAAGGGAGGGTATTCATGTAACGTTTTATTTTTAAGAAAATAGTTTAAAAGAAGAAATACTGTAATAATTATGTAAGTACATATTATGAAAAAAAAAATCGTTAGGTTCGTTCTTCAATCTATGAATTATTTGCATTGCAAATACATAACTAGTTGCTATGTTCTAAGTGAGTATTAAATCAGAACAGCAAGAGTATTCTCGAAAAAAAAAATTTTTCACTTCTTTTTAAGGGGAATTATAACGCTCAAAAGAAATAATGTTGACTTAAGAACGGACGATCACTCTTTTTTATCCCAGAAAGAATATTTCTCTTCTTCCACCGTCATACCATTTCTCATTCAACCTTTAATATTCCAATTTTTACACACATTTTTTAAAAATCTCTCATCGCTACTACATTTATAAGTACTATATTTTACTTTTTTGTCCATATCAAATTTTGTTACAAAATTATGATACTGCAAAACGTTTTTACATTCACAAGACCTTAGAAGATTAAAGAAAAGAGATTGAAAATAAAAATGTGTGTTTTCTTGATATAAAAATTATGAAGTGATATTGAAATGTTTACTGGAAAAATAAATAAGTTTATTGATGAAAAAAGAAGTTGTTGACGTTATACAGGATAGAATCTCACTGATGATTAAGCTAAATGGACGAAGCAAAGGGTCTTGCAAATCAGAAAATAATACCCTCAATAACAAGAAGTAAGATCAAAAGCTTTTTTCCCTCTGTAATCTCAAGAAGGAAAATTCGTTTTTTTTTTGTCAACAACGAAATTAAATTTTTATCCTCGTTTATTCGCTATGTTGTCTTTTTCCCGACAACACAGTTTCTCTTTGCTTAATTTCGTAAACTCCTAACGAAATTAAGCCTCTTTTTTATCATAATTTTAAAATGTTGGTTTTTGTTATAATTATCAAAACACCTTTTCTGTGCAAAAAAAATATCTCCTCAAAGAAAATCCATCCAAATAGTTTCCTTATTTTTTACTCGACAGCCTTTCTCTTTCTTATTTTGCATATTAAAATCCTCGACTTTTTATAAAATCAAGAGTTGTCTTTAAAAGTCTCTGGCTTTAAATCCAATAATTCTCATTAGAAAATTAATGTATACAATACGTCATGTATACAAAAAATTTAAGTACCTGTGAGCAACCATTACCACCTGTGGAGACCTCGGGGCTGAGCTCCCGATAAGTATCGATATGGCAAGTGGCGCCTTCAACAGCATGACCAAAATATGGAAAGCGTCGGCGTTTAGTGTCGAGACGAAATGTAAACTGTTTGATTCGTGTGTGTTGCCCATTCTCCTGTATGGGTGTGAGTCCTGGCACCTGACCAAGGCACAAAAAGTATCTGCATTTGAAACGAAGTGCCTCAGGAGGATTTTGGCGTACCCATTGTAGTGTAGGCCCATCACTTCTTCCATTATGGAGAGAATATGTACTTGGCTGGGATATGTGTTAAGGATGCCGAGTGACATTTGGCCGAAGAGAGCGATGTTCTTCTCTCATATCGTGTTCCACTCCTTCGAAGTAAAGCTGAGGTATCTGGACATGGTGTGGGATGAGGTCATTAACATTGCGCAAAATCAAGAGAAATGAAAAGCTCTTGTTGCCTCCCAATGCCCCTAATGAGTTCGGATTTGGATAGGTACAACACGTATATACTAAATGGGAACTTCATTATGTACCTACATTATGTATTTACTTACGGAAACAAAATAATAATTTCTCTAAGATTCTCATTCAAATTGTTAGTTTTTTTTAAGTATGAATATGAATTTTATGACACCATACACATTAAGATTGTTATTTTAATTGTTCCAGGTCGTCCAGAGCCCAATCTGACGTGGTTCATAAACGACAAAGCGTCAGATAACAGAGGAGAGAGTACAGAAAGTCACGTGGTGGTGAACAAGCTGGAAGTGTCACCATTGACAAGAGGCCACTTGAACTCCACATACAAATGTCAAGCAAGTAACACCAAGCTGATCAACCCTCTAGAGAAAACAGCGAGGCTGGAATTGAACTGTAAGTCTACTTATATATTTAGATTTTATTCATCTTACCATAATAATTCGGTAAAATTTGGGTTTAATGCAGTGTATTTATCCAACAACGTATACAGTAATATAACACGCTTCACATGTAACTCATTTGCTAACACACCGCCATCTCTCGGATTTTTTAAAGTTACGCAACTATAGAGGAATTATTTTTTTACAAACTTTTGATCCGTCGAATTTCATCCCACATCCGAATCAACATTGATTGTTACATGATTACATTAGATTTTTTTTTAATTCTGGGTCAAAGTTTGACGGGTGGGTCAGCTATATAATATATTCTAAAACCTTAAACTGGTCTGGAAATAAACATCTGTAAAACAAAAATATTTATTCTACAGAAACAAAACAATTGAATCGTTGAGGAATATAAAAAAAATACCTATATCTGGTTCAAAAATAATAATATGGGTTAAAAACCAAACGTGGGAAATAGCTTAAGGAACCGGATTGGGTTGGGCTTCATTTCTATATTTTTGTTATTATTGTTATATTTTGTTATACTAGTCATTTTTGTATTTTTTATTAAATATTATGGTTTTATCAATTAATTCTCAAAAATATATCTGAATCTATTTACATATTTTCGATTTCATTATTTTCATCGCCAAAGGAGACGAGAAACGTTTATTCATTAATATAAATGCTGAAAAATTGGGTAACTCGTAAATTGTTCGAATTACAATTCTTCGAAAATCACAATTCACCTAATGCACAATTCTTCGAAAAAATTTATTTTACGTAAGCGTTAGCAAGCTTTCTACTATTTTATATGATTGTGTTAGGTTAGGTTAGGTTATAATTTTAGGGGGGGTTTGACTCCATACTCCTGAATTAATTAAAAGTAATACAAATATTAAAAAAAGAAATATATTCGTAGAAATATTCATTAGAACAATTCGCATTAGAAAAGTGTACATAATTCGAACAATTGATTTTTCGAAGAATTGTGATTAGAAGAATTCAGTTTTCGAAGACTTGAGTTTCGAAGAATTTTCATGGAATCAAAAATTGCACTAGAATATTTTCTTCCAAGATTGTATATACATTGTACTAGCCTGCATTTTTACTCAAAAAATATCTGACAACTTATTTCTAGTACATATAAGTTAACATATATTTTGTGCTAATATGCTTTGAATTTGTCAAATTATTTGAGGGGTGCAATTTTATTTCATTCGATTTATATTCGCGTAAGGCTTGTCGATCGATATTATTATAACCAACCAAATTTGGTACGTATATAATATGGGTACTTTTTCCCTTTCATGAATAACATTTTTATGGTGTATAACCCAAAGAACCCATCAAAATGATTCAATATTCTTTTAAACAGGTAATAAAATAAGGGAAACTTTTTTCTCTTTTTTTTCACTTTCTTCAGAAATTATTTTTATAGTAGCGTTCCTTATTTAGAGCGGTTTACCCCAAAACTGAGGAGGTAAAACCCAGAACACGTGGGTTGTAAATTTCTCAATTACCCCCTTCACGTTCTATAAAATATAATAAATTATCCGCAGCCCCGTCTCATGATGAATTCCAAACCTTTTCATCCACCGATATAACTGAACTTTATGGGCTATGCAAATGAATTCCTACTATTTTTTTCATCCACATGTATGTAGGTACCTACTAAAAATTGATTTTACGTTTTATTTGTTATTCCTACTTTTTACACACCACTGTTTTATATTTTTATTAAGTATGACTTACTTAGACTTTTTCAAGAAACCGATGTAGTAATTGGACTTCAAGTTTCCGCTATCGTGGATATTTTTTGGATGTCCGTCACTAAGATATATACCTACTTCATTCATTTAATTACAATATTAAAGTCACTTGCATTTTGTAAGTCGTGGGTTCGATCTCCGATGCCGACCATCGTCCACGTTCACAAAACAAGCTTTCTTTTCTGTGAATAGATTTAATTCACTTCAATAGATTTAATAACTGTGTTCATTTTGGATGAGCCTAGATTCATGTTTAAGTTTAAGTTTTTTTTTTATAAAAATGAATCTGTGCTCACTCAAAGTGAACACAAATACACTCATTGACTCTTTCACAGTAAGCTGCTTAAAGCTTGTGTCGTGAAAGAGGAAGAAGGTCAGCACCTGATCGAACCCACGGCCTCCGCACAAAACATTGCGAAAGCCGGCGTCGTAACCACTAAACCACCAACCACTTCTAGTTTAATTAAAAAAAATAACACATTTTAATACCTCGCTTTAATCTACATCATATTATTTATTTATTTAGCGTATGGCCATTTCATCACAATTACATCATGATTTTATACAATGTTTTCATAAGAGATATTGATGCTACAGTGAGAATTACCTTTTCTACATTCAATTAAAATTATCACTTCAATCAAAACTACATAAAATTTCTGATGCATATTGTATTAAAATTTTAGTAAATTCTTATAAAAAAAACCCATGGCTCAAAAGTAGTGTGTGTTACTCATATTACTTTCTTATTTTTGGGTAGTAATAAATTTTTTCTAAGCGACCCGATTAAGGAGCAACAGACGCAAGGAACGGTCAGATTTTTTCACAGTTTTGTATGAAAACGAACTAAACAATCAATAAAGTTATTTATTCCTGATTCATGCGTTATTTTACTGACAAAATCGTTAAAATATGTCGAGATTTTGGTAAAAACTATTTATGATAAAAATATTATTTTGTCAAATGCGCTTAATACACTGTCCACTTAGGTTCCGTTCATATAATTTAGGATTCTCATAGAGAAAAAAAGGTTTATTTAAAACATCACTCCTTGTTTTTCTATGGAAAGAAGGCACCTGTCATCTTAACCACATACAAATTAACATTTCCAATAGATAGTTAACATATTCGGGGATATTTCAATCAATTTATATCGATATTCCCGAAGTAATTGATTTCCAATAATCAAACATATTTGCATAATATTATCTCCCTTACAATCCTGCCAGACACAATAATTGCTGGAATGACCACGGCTGTGCAAGGGGTTCCAGTTTACAGCAACGCAGAGCAGCTCAGTGGGTGTCATGCTGCGCAGAATGGCAGCCAGATTAGTTCTTGATGTCAAATTAATATACACTGAGCACTGAAAGATCCCCCATGACATGTTTGTTAAGTAAATACTCTAATTCTCTATGGTAGCGTTTCTCAAATGCAGAGACGCGACGCGGTAACGAAAATCACAAAGAAAAATGTTTGGTAGCCAATTTCTGGAAACAATTCCTTTGTACAATGTATAAAACATCGACGCGCGTAACTTGTCATCGTCTATTTCATTAGTTCTTGGTTCTTGGTATTTATACTTGTTCATTGTAGTTTGCTTAGTGTTAATATCAACGATCAAGAAAATGCTCTATCTTTAGCTCTGAGTCTATATTCGTTTGTTCTAAATGCACCTTAATAATAAAACAGTACCTATTTTTTTTTCTAAAAGTTAAACTTAAATAAAAAAAAAGCTAGTACAATGTTCCTCCATTTTCAATTTTTTGTTTAAAGCGTTACATATTAGAGTAAATTATTTTTGTCATTGATTCTCCCTTTAAACCCCATTTAGGAGCATATGTAGGTAGGCAACTTAAGCCCTAATCTTTCGCCATCACAGGAAGAACACCCGCTGCCTAAACCCCCCTACCCCCTGATGGAGTCCAGGCGTCCAAGGTTTTTCTTGCCTTTGTCCGATTTTTCGGGTTTCAAGGATTTTTATTTTAATTTAATAAATCTTACAGGAACAGTGAAGTGTTCTACCTCATGGTCCCGACCTAGATAGTACAACCTGTTATTTTTTTATACATTTGACTATCAATTTTGTGAGTCACAAAATTGAAAAAGTTTAGGAAACGCTGATGTGTGTGATTAAATCACAGTAGTTGCTACATACAACCCACATCAGTTTCGTGCTTTAATACCCTGTAAGTACTAAATACTAAATTTAAATTTGATACAGGTATGAAATATGACAATGAAGACTGATTACAGTATTAGAAGAAAAGAAGGTTGATATTTCTGAGTGCAGTTAGCCGTAGGATAGCTACGTTTGTTCGATTGAGCTCCACGAAGAAGCATTAACCACAATTCCCTATCAATCTTATTGAAGATTGATTCCTTGTTTGAATAAGTTGTGATTAATGAATGTGACTTAAATTATTTTCTACCTGAAGGAAGGAACGGTTATTGTTAAAAAGACAATGATTGTCCCTAGACCAAAGAGAGAGAAGGAAATATATTACACCCCTTTGACTTAACTGGATGTTAGAAGAGTACAAATACAGAAATGATTCAATTTAGCTCAAATTTTACTATGTACAGCAGTACAACATCATAGAGGATCAAAATCAAAGCATGTTTTTTCGTTATGATTGCACTGTGTTGCTCATTCATAATATAAAATCACTGGTTCTACTAATGTGGCTGACAGTAACATTATTACAGTATATTATACCTACTAGCTTTCCCGACAGACGTTGTTCTGTAGTCCTAACCAGAGGCGGCCCGTTCATATGTGCACTGCGCCCCCAGAAACAAAAATACATACCTAATTAATCCGATTAAGTTACTAATAAAATAATAATGTTAAAATATTTACGTTTATATGCACCTGTAGGTACTTTTTGAAAAAGTTTACGTTTATATGCACCTGTAGGTACTTTTTATACAAAAATGTCATTTTTCATAAAGTAATTTCTTAAAGTTTTCCATTTATAAAGAAAAATGTCACTTCATCCAAGAAATAATTAAATTTTTCATAAATCGTTCAAAATAATTAAAGCGTCATGCAACCTTTCATATACATAATATAATCACATTTTGATTATGCTAATATCAAAGGATTGAAAAAAATATTTCTTTCAAATGATAAAACTTCAAATTCACATTGCACATACTGAAAATTTGTTCGTTTGAGATGTCCTTTTTCAATTTAACCGACGATATGGTATATATATAGTAATTAATTTAAATATTGTGCGGTTCATCGGTCAACTCTATCACAATTCAAACTTTGGTTACGGTTGTGAAATAGAAATTGCATTTCAAAACAATTATTATTGTTGTATGAACAGTACTTGTAATAATAATCTATTGTAATGAAATTGATTGCATTATGTATCTAATTGATAACAATAATAATTTTATATTTTTTTTAGAAGAAACATTTTTTTTTTGTGTTTTACCTACATGTATTTATAGTGTTCACAAACAATCCTTGCTTCGTTACCTTTTTCAAAAACAAATTAAGACAATCTACCTTCTGGTATTCTTTTAAGAAATCATACAGGTCCAATCATATGCTATTAATTTCTTGTTTCAGTAAAACCAACCGCTGTAAAAATCCAGTACAAGCCCACCAAGTTCAAAGCAGACACTCCTTACGTTGTCGTCTGCGAGGCACATGGTTCGAGACCACCTGCTCAAGTCACCTGGTATAGGGACAACAGGAGGTTCAGGAGAGGAAAGGTAAGATTACAATATCAAAATTGTTTTTATGCAAAAGAAAATATCGCATTTGTTAAAGTTTTTCCGCGGACATAATATGGAGGCAGCAAAAGCTCTCCATTGCGCTCGATTTTGTATAATTTTCTATAATCTCCTCCCACACTATGCCTAAATCCTTATACATTGATTCTAAGAAGCGAAACACGATATGTAAGGGCCTTCCTTATTTGGTTTTAAAAGTCTTAATAATTCAAGAAAAAAACATATACATAGAATATACGTAAATGTGATGATTTCGCGAGCTGATGAAATGAATAAATAAACATTTTTCTCAATTAGCTATCTGTCTGTTATTTTTTTTAATGAATCTGTGTTCACTCAAAGTGAGCACAAAGACACTCTTTGAATATTTTACAGTGAGCTACTTTAAGCTTGTGTCGTGAAAGAGGAAGATGGTCGGCACCTGGGATCTAACCCACGACCTCCGCACGAAACAGTACGAAATCTTGCGTTGTAACCACTAGTCTACCGACCACTTAATTTGGTTTACTTTATTGTCAGTTCCATTGTAAATGCAAATCATATATAATAATTGTTTATTTTCGACGGTTACTCGGTATTTTCGTAGAAAGACGAAAAAAAATAGACTTCGGAAAATATTTTTCACATTTAAAATGTTAGCCTGTAAGTCCATAGTTTCTATTACTATAATACCAGCTTATGTCTGCTGGAAATATTGTTCGTACATACAACTGTTGCTACAGAAAGAAATGTAAAACTGTCCGCAATCTCAACGTGGTAAACTTTAAGCTCTCAATCAATTAATGACCTTTTATCTATGGTCTATCGCCTATCGTCCAAATTTCAAGTTGACAAAATCAATTTAAAAATATAATCTAGGTTATGTGAGTAAATTACCATGCGGTTTTTGTAAGAAATTCTATTCAGGCGTTCTTTTGAAAGTTTTGCATTGTTTGTTTTCAATAAGGATTTTTATTTTCAACTTACGCCTCGGTGTATTTTAAAAAGCCAATGCGAGTAAAAATCTCTAAGAGCCACGTGAAAATATTCATATTGCACCAATAACGGGGAATTTCCCCGGTAAAGGACTCTCTGACACGCCGTCCCTACTTACGTACCCAATAGAAAAACCTTCATATCAACCTACTTCCATATTATCCCTGCCTTCCGAATGTTTTCTATGCAAAAATGTGAAAATATTTTTCTTTGAATTGCTTCCCCGAGACGAAGCGTGCATATTAAGCGCGTATATGCACGTAAGAGTGGTATATTATTTTGTGAGTACTTTGTTTTTCTTTTTTTTTTTTTTTCATATAACACGTGTGTTTGTTGGCTTAAGATTTTCTAACTGCGTTTCTTAAATGCTGTAAACTTTCCAACAAATTATGTACCTACCTTATTTTGAAAAATATATAAATCGTTAATCTTGGTTCTTTTCTGAAATTTGTTTCATGCTTTTACATACTAGATAGACGTGTTGTAATTTCGCATTACGCCGTGTGTCGCTAAATGTGTAGGCAGAGAGAACGAACGTTTAGCTTTTACCATCAATATTAGACTAATAATTGATTGAATATATTTATATTTCGAACAATTGATTAATTTAATATATTTTTATGTCTATGATTCAGCTTGCCGTGATTCGTTATTTTACCTTTTCCCTTTCTTTCTTCGTCTCTCTCTCTCTCTCTGTTTCTTTTGTATTAGTCAGATACTTCATGCTTGTTTTTTGTCATTCTCGTGTTTGGTCTAATATTCGCAAATATATTTTTTCTGACTTTTGTATTTATTATTCAATGCTATCATTGTTTTTAAACTTTTATATTTAACCTTATCTTTAAAAAGCGTTAACGCCGTATATGTTGTAAACAAATAATATAATCGGCTTCTTCAACCACTGTACAATAATACTTCAATTATCTCTATCAATTTCCCAATAGATTTCCCTCCATTTCATCTTCTTTTGAACTTCAGCTTGACGTAGTACTATTTTTTATATAATATGCGTTTGCTTCACACGTCGCTGAAGCCCTTACAACTGACGTGATCTGCAAGAAACTTTCGTGGGCTTTATATGAGGAAAATGTACTAGCTCTGATAATAATACACTGATATTTGATGATGGTTTAACTCCACTTTACACTTTATGATTGAAATAACTAGAGTATTGACTCCGATTAGCGGCGTTTCTCAACTAAGCGGTTGTCAATCAAATCAATCTCACCGTGTTGAGATCCGAATTAGTATTGGTGTATTGTAAGTGCATTGCGGGGAGGGATGAAAAAATGACAGGTAACAATATCGTGTCACCTTCACATAATATTCAATATTACCAACCTTTATTATTGAACAGAATGTGTGAAATCTGTATGGCATTAGTAAGGCCAGAAATAGATATCAAGCCGTGAGAATTGCAACTTTTGAATATTTTAATAGCACCATTGGACTAAGTGAACCGGTATTCTTTAAAGATGAACTCCACCTCGCCACAAGAGCAGGTTGGATTGTCCCTTTTTCTCCTTCTTTTTTGAAAAGCCTGCTGATCTGTTGGTCCTTCTGCATTATCTTCTTGGGAAATTGACTGCCAACTATCTCTTCAGCGTTTAGTTGATCGTCTTGGAGGTCTGATAACCTCTGGTGATTGCCCCGCTTTTTCCAATTTGTGGAAAAGGTCACATCTTTCGTATTCTGGTTCATTAAGGGTTGGACCTCTTTTATTCTTTAATAAACATTCAAGCAAGAGAGTACTAAATTGAATATTAAATTATGCAATGAACTTAAATAGGGTGGATGGTTATAAAAAATAATTCCTTGACCTTGCTTGGTAATTGATATTCGATTAATAATAATAATTGATAATTAATATTTAATAATTAATTCTCATTAAGTAGAAAGTTTCTCAAATAAATTAGATTCAAGCGCTTAAGCTATTCAACTAAGAACCATTTTCATATCATTAAGAAACTCGTTGTTATATAATCTTTTTTAGTGCCTTTTTACTTACGCACATTATCGTAAGGTCTTAATCTTGTTTATAAAAAATTTATGATTAGGTACCAAATTTTTTTTTAAACTTTCGTTAGCAGTACCTACTCACTTATTTCAACTATGCGCATACTCAAATTATTTCTTCAACCCTCTCGTGTTTTTTCTTTGAAACAATGCCTCCTGTTAGATCACCACAACTCCTTCTTTTCTCAATAATATTTCGTACGTCTTCTTACCAAAAAATCGTCGGCATAAGTACATGAGACATGCCGACGATGATTTTTTTTAACCATTTACCTACTGCTGCAAAAAAATTGAAATTTACGGCATAAAACAATAATAATTAATTACCTATTAAACTAATAGTAGGAAATAAACATTATTTTTTTTTTAAACTTATTGTTCTTAATTTGAAAAATGTTCTTACCAACACTTCAACAAAACTGACTTTTTGACGTTAAGTGGTTCCAATGTCATTCTTACTTAAAACCTACCTAATGATTAGGAAGAAAACAGCATAATTCAAACAGGCACCTACATATTATATTATAGCAGTTTTATTCAGAATGTTTTTTTCAAATTTCGAACGTTTTACTGAATAACCTATCACTTCTATGAGAGCAACATTCAAGGTTGCTGCTAGTACATAATAATATTATAATGTATTATTTTATCGTACAGCTTTCACAACCTAGCTAGGAAAGTTACACATTATAAACGGAACGAAATTTGTATAAAAGGGTGAGTATGTTTGTGTGTTTATGAACATCCCTTAACAAAGCTATGTATGTGTCTTTAAAAATATGTAGGCCCGCATGTACGTAGATATTGTAAAGTTTACATAACCGCATTTAGCTTATCTGCAAAACCTAAAAACTTTTGATTTATCGCTGATGGGGATCGCCTTAATGTATAACCATTATTTATAATTAATTTATTTTGTTTCTTCTCGTTATAAGTATATCCATAACAAAAACACGCAATATTTATACCTATCTCCATACAAATATTACCAAATTTATTAACGTGTATATAGGTATGTGTTTGTTTAATTTTTTCAATAGATGGCGGTAAACAAGTTTTGATGCAATTGTTGCACTTATAGTTTTTATATTTTTTTGAATGAAAGGTGATCGGAGTGAATGGCACTGTTATCCTGCATATATGCAACTAGTCTCATAAATATAGTTTATTTATGTTTTTTTTATTATTTTCAATATTATATTTTATTAGATTTCTATATAAAATTCTAATAGGTAATATTCCAGTATTTCTAAAAAAAAAAAAACAAAAGTATTATCTCGGCACAGGCGTCTGCCTAGTGAGATAATATATCCCAAAATAAATAAATATACAATATAGATTGTTAGTGCTTGTACTTATTATTGTACTTATGTTATTGGTATGGGAAATAAAATAAATAAATAAATAAATTGTTAAACTCGCATTTAAACATAACCCACCTACCCAATATGAAAAAGGACCTGGCTTGTGATTAAAATGAGCAGTTATAAAAGGTTATCTTTTCAAAATTCAGCGTAAAATCAATCAATCAAATCAAGCCACTTTCTAAAAATTTTCAGCAACAATAGGTACATACGCTTTCTTTCTAATACCTCTAGTTCCTTTAATAATACATCAAAAATTTTGAGAACTTTATATTTTGAACAAATTATTCACCACAACTAAAAAAGCTGCCGCTATAGCCGGATGCCTGAAAGCTGCTTTATGGAGAAACTTACACAATGTTATAATCAAAAATACCTACCCGTATTAGTATATGGTATAGAGACAGAGCCGAGAGGTACAAGGAGAAGTGCCTCCTACGAAAAACAGAGATGAAGACTCCCAGCCCCATTGCAGAGACAGATCCCCCCCTCTGAGATCTGTCCCGTAAGGAACTCCAATATAAGGAGAACCTGCGATATCCAGGATCTTGTGTGAATGGGTAGATCTAGAAGACGTTTTTGGAGAAATCACATAAAGAGAGCAGATGCTTTATTTTACTTCGTGGAAGTTCAGTATTTCACTTCATGAATAATTTTGATTGGATTAAAGCTAGTTACATAATTGCAATAAAATTATTGAAATTTTCCCCAAACAAGCGATGAAAACTACATAGGTAGGTACCTATTTATATTATATTTAATACTTAACAATATAGACCTACATAATTAATGTTTGTAATACAGACAACTTTTTGGTTTAAGAAAATTCATTAACAAGTTAATATTTTCTTATCTAGACCTTTGAACCTACTTATTAATATTTGAAGAGCACGATTTTAACAAATCTTAAGTAACGTTGGTGAAAATTTTTTTCGTTTGATAAATTGGGGATTGAATTATTCCATAAGTTTCATAATATGCATAATGAATAAAAAAAACCTATTAGTTTTCTTATTCATTATGCATATTATGAAATATTTTGTTCAGTAAACCCCTTTTTGAAGACCGATTGCCAGCTCTATTGCCAACTTTTTGGCTGTCTGGCTGGCAATCTTTTGCCATGTGATCCTTATCGTCAGTTGCCATCTCAGCAGTGCAGATATATTCATTCTATTGAAATAATCCCCACAAAATCTTCGCCTGCTCCTGCCCCATCTCACGGTAGGTATCGCATTCATTATGGCTCTGTATATGTCACAGACTTTCAGGTTTTGAACAAATATTCTCAGTCTGAGGGTTCCTTCGCGCGATTGAACGACCATCGCACGATAAAATCCAATTAGGACGAGGCTTATTTTTATATACAAAATTTGTCCAGTTGACCATGTTTTTTTTTCTAATGTTTTTTGCTTTTGGCTAAATATCATCTAACGGATTTTGACATACATAACTGTCAGATATTACAGATATTGTCTTCGAGCATTTTGTTAATCGCGCCGTGAAAGAATCGTTTAAAACGGATATATATCTGTCAGAAAAATATTGAAAAAAAAATCATCAATTTTACCACAATTCGTATTCAATATTCATAGTTCAAACAAAACAACTTCTTTTGGGTCAGATAATATTCAATAAAAAACACATTCTTCATGCTGTTTTCAGCAGGTTATTTATTATCTATGTTTATAAATTTTGAAATTGTCCAATATTTCAAAACACGATGTTTTAGTTAAAACAATTTGGACTGGATTAAAAAAAAAACACTACAGAATAAAAAAAATATATAAAGTTCCATTATAATATAAACAAAATAACTGTCGCATATGAATAATTTCTCAGATTTTTCCCCAGCAACTCTCTCGCTCAATTGTTTTTATTTACGCTCCTAATAAACTTTATTGAATTAGGAGAAGAGTGTAGGGAAAATTTCAGGAATACAGAATGAGCTCCATTCAAACCCTCGAGGGTGAGAAAACGACATTTAGATAAATAAGAATGTGAATATTTTTTGTGTCTGAAAGTAATCCCCCCGAATATATATTATTATTATACATTATTTCATATTATTCATCGTCATAATGTGGTAATTTATTTCTTAGGGTGCATTTAAACCAAACGAATATTGTGTCAGAGCTGGAAGTAGAGTATACTTTCTTGATCGTTGATATGGACACTAATCTGTCATCGCCCATTAATTACTTCTTGTTTTGTATTGTCTCCATGTTGTCAAAAATATCAACCCATAAAAAAAAGTTGTAGGTAGGTATGCTCTGTTTCTAGATTCGGATCTGTGTGAATTTGGTGAAAATGCACCCATAGGAGAATAAGACATTACATAAAATTAACGAAACATACACCAGTGAAGTAGGTATATACATTTGAACTAAACATATAAAACTACGAGGTGGGTGCTTAGTTGGGTTCTTAATCCTAATATTCTTAACAAACCTAATTAATATAAATAATCGGTACGAATATTTCCGAACGCCAATTCGAATCATTGGCAGCTCGGACTTGTTGCAGGTTTTGGTACGTTAAGTGTCAAAATATAAAGAGTGCAGTGGTAGTTTGTCTAGTTCAACGTCGCTATTACTTGTTTATACCTGGGGGTAGCCAAGAATAAAGTTGGGATGGAAATTATTCTTGTTATAGCTTATTCCTCGTTTTATGAGTAGCACTTTTGTGTATTCTGCATTACGAAGAATAACGTTCTATTAGTACGGCTGTATAAGTATTAGAACAAATCTCTTCATAGAAATAATTCGCTAAATCACGTACCTACAGTAGTGCTTAGGGCTTATAACCTCTCCATTGGCTCGGGTTGAAAGTCTATCGATAATAATTGCAATAATGTTTTCCAACTATCTACTGTTGGACATTATGTGTCATAGTCTCATGAATATTCTTTTACTAGCTATAATACTCGTATATTATTTTTATCAATTTTTCAACTTTTTATTAGTTATTCTGTTATCCGGAGCGGAGAAGAATCCAATAAATGAAACATTGAAATAATCTGTTCAACCGATCTCGAGTTATAAGTGTTCGCACTAACCCGACTTTCATATATAGGTATTATAAGATTACAAAGAGATCAAGGACGAAAGATTTACGGTTTGTCATTATTTTGAATTTGATAAGCATCTATACGTCTGTGTTATCAAGGTTTTAGTTAGTTTCTTTGAACCATAAGCGCAAAGAGTTTAAGTGTAAGTGATTTTGGTGTAAGTGTAAGTGATGTCAAGATAAATTTATTTCAATACTTTTGCGAAAAAAAATATGTTTAAGTTTGATAGTTGTAAAAAGGCCACAACATGTAGATTTACCGAAAACACGTTAGCCAATCTGAAAAACACAACATATATTATACATGTTACTAATCACTTGCGCACATATGTAGCAAGTGATTAGGTATTTGTGCATTACAAAGGCGTAGATAGCAACTTGCAAGCTCTCGGATGAATTCATCAGAACAATGCACCGCAGCGATATAACTGTTGGTATTGTCAAAATGATCGATATTTTATAATATGAAATCATTATAGGTAGGTAAAGCTTTTGAGCAGGATGCTGTCTGAAAGGGGTGAGGAGAGAAAGAGAGAGGTATAGATAGATAGAGAGAGTCACTTATCTAATCAGTGGCTGTTATTTCGGCGTCATTGAACACTTCCAATTGCTATAAAATAATCACATAAAATCACCCTTTTCGCGAGTTAAATTGAACGAACTTATCTCTTTTGGAATATGAACTCACGTCAAGTGAAAGTAATGAGTGTACTACACTGTATTAAACTCTTAGGAGATACTTTTTGTTACCTTTTGATAACGTTATCGGTGCAATAATAATAGGTACTACTACCTCTTGCTATTTTATTGATTTTAAATAAATTAATATTTTAGTATTCAGACTGTTACGAAGTATTGAAACGCGTCCTTCCGTTCGTCTCTTTACAAAAAATATTAAATATAATACAGAAGAAAATTAAGCTTATTTGACAGGAATGTCTACAAAAAATTGTAACAATATTATTATAGAATGTATTTGATATCTATCTATGATGCTACAAGTAACATACTGCGGGTTTAAACCTCTTCAAGACTTGAATCACTTAGTAGTCATCGCGATTTTACCCTATCAGCCATCCTACGACGACATTTCGCTATCTCCAGGGATGCATCAGAAACTTTCCAACACTGACCTGGGTCTGCCAACACTCCATCTTCCAGTCGAGGTGACGGTGGGGAATTTCTTCATAGAATCTTTAGTGCTTCTATAACAAGTAGGTATGTAAGAATAGGTCTTATTAATGGTTTCTTAAGATGAGCCTTTGATTTTCTTGACATTTTCTGGATTGGATTTAAAGAATCTAGATATAATTAGAACGTTGTGCACCAAAAAAGGCAATAAAGATGACACATTAACAAAAATTGATACATTCATATTCTGGCGCCAAATACACGACAGCAGTCGCATTCTTTAAATTTGGTTGCTCTCTTGTTCTCGATAATTTCCAACTTTTATCTCTATATCTCATCAAAAATTATTAAATATCTACTTGTTGTATACATAGGATTTTTGACATGTCGAGAATTCTCATGATAAGAAGTTTCGGAGACTTGAACATTACCACCTAATGGCGAATGTTGCTAACGTAAAGTGATCACATTAAACCAGCCTTCAAAATAGCAGTAGAAGACGGTCGTAAGGCCGCAGTGGTTTGTTCCATTTAAAAATCGAACATCGAACTATCGAACATTAGTTGTTACGACATATTCGTTGGATTTACTAATTCTGGAGCTCAAAGTATCTTCAGTTTTCAGCCGTAAGTCTGGATTTAACCTCATCACCATTGTCATTGGTATCGATAACAAGGTGTCCAAGATATCTATATAAAACTAATTACTATTTCGTACATAGTTACCGATGGACAGGCCGCCATGAGATGGAACTTGGACTGCCGGATCTGACATGAATTATTATTTAAATCAAAAAGCTGTGCGTTCCATAGGAGAAAAGACAATGACATAACATGCATATTTGTTGCCCACTTCAAAGAACACCGCGTTTTAGGTAGGTAAATGTACCAATTACTAAACTAAAAACTAAACTAACAAAAAAAAATAGTCCCCTCACATCACTATTTCACTTTTACAATCATTAGAAAAGAAATGAAATGAGGCGTGAAAAAACGTATAGATGGGTGGATGGGACCAATGACAAAACAATTCCATTGCATTTGTCCCCATGCAGACAAATGCAACTCTCGAATATACATTTTTTTTTCGAAATATGGGTGAGGACGACAAAATGGAAATTCCCATTAATAGAGGAAATCACTCTTCTGGAACATTCATTCAGCGTAATGTAACTCGTTCTTGGTTGAAGTACGTACTCGTACATAGGTAGGTACTCTTGTATTGTTATAAGTGGGTACATTCAGACCTATAAGCGTTGTACACAGAGATAAATGAGTTTCTAGGTATCTCCTAGTGCCAATTCATTATGTGAAAGAGAAATTTACTGTGCACTACAAAAAATAAATTCTCAATATTTTGTATGAAAAACGATTGTGCGTAAAGAGAATAATCTAGTATTAATCAATCAATCGATTCTGGCTGTGTGCCCGTACAAGATAACGATATGGAAAGCGTCGGCGTTTAGTAACTGTTTCATGCGTGTGTTGCGTATTCTTCTATATGAAAATTAATGAGTATGAACTTTTCAATTTCTAAAAATTAAAAGGCACATTCTATAGTCAGTGCTGACGGATCTGGTAGGTGGGGCAAAAAGGGAGAATTCATTGATATCAAAGATATTTTTTTCAACAATATTTCACAATCATTCATTGATCATTTTTTGTCTATTATTCTCACAATCTGTTTGACCAATTGTCGAAATTACGTTGTGTATAAACAACTGATAGGTATGTTCTAAAAATATTTCTGTGATTCTCTCATCTTGAACTTCAAAAGCGCAATACGGATCGTCGCAATTTCATTCTGTTGAAACTGGTGCAGTCATTTAGGTTATTGACTCAACCCTATACAAAGCCGAGTGCAGCTGCTAATTAAAAGAATTTTGTGGACTTCAGCCCGGCAAGCGGTGCTCCTTTGACTACTTTTCATTAGTGCAGACTTTGAATTCCACAACCGGCTTATATAATTTGCAGAATAAATTTTCTTTCAGTCTTTTCGATAAAAGAAGAATAAGAACAATATACTGTTATACTGTGTATTTCTCGATGTTGCTTTCACAATATCTTTTGGCTTTTCGGTCATATATTTTGTACATTTTTCACAATTTTATCTCCAAATTCAAACTAATTTTGGAGGTGATTTCATCATCTTCTTGACATTTTGGATTGCGCATTGTTTTTTCTCGGATCCAACCGTCTCTTCATTTTTTCCGTGGTCATTCGCAGGTCTGATGGTATTTCGTTTACCACTATTTTCACCTTTCTCAAATAATCCGTTCTGTTGACGTGGTCTATCCAGTAGGTACTCCCTTCTATTTCTACTTCATAGGACTACATCCAAATTCCTCGAATTTCGAAGTTTCTTGCTCTGGAGCCTTATTCCCGTAACCAATCGCATTTGAAAATCACTTAACGATAAGATTAAGACATGATCGCAATCAGGTCGCCCTTGAATTTGACGTTTGTAAGATAGTTACGGGAATGCCGATTACATAGAATTTCATACTAATATTTCAAACATAACGAATTTTTAAGATATCTGCTAGATATCTTGTTTTGTGAATAGCAATCCGCCATTTTAATATTGTCAATCAAGATAGGAGCGTATTTAGACCGCTACGAGAATAACCCTACTGTTCTCAGGAAACTCTTCGTTCTCGTGAGGCGATCGGCTCTGGTTTCTTCTTCATCGTATGTCATGATCAGTGTAACGCAGGTAACTGGGTAACGTTACTTATATGTGCCAAAGACGCCAAAGCGTCGTACTGTGGAAGAAATCGATTGCTATATAATTATGAACGGAAGAGATGATTGAAACATTTTTTTAAGCTAAGTAAGAAAGCTTAGATATCTTATCATCAAACAAAACCCAGCTTTTTTGGTCTAGAAACAATATCCAGATTTGAAAAAAAAATGATATGTTCCGTTACATAAGTACCTACATAAATCTAAACAGCTCACAATGGACAAAAAATAATTAATCAAAAAAATGTATGATAAGTTTATATAAGAAAATATTCTCCTTTCATTTTTGACCGTGTCGGTATAATTATTAACTTTATTTTATTAATTTTTCGACGTTTTGTTGCTTTTTTGTATGCTCAATATTTTAATGTAAGAAAACAATTATTTAAATAAAATGTATTAAAAATGCAATAATCTGGTAAGTACCTACTAAAATAGAGAAAAGATAAATTATTTTAACTGGCAGAACTTACTGAGGGCCTAAAAGCCAGTTACCCATTCGTAAACTGATAGTTTGACAATTCTCTGTTTTCGTTCCAATTTTAACTAAATGGGCTATTTTTCTTCTAGTGAAATTGAGTATTATTATTTATCGTCTATTGACTATCATTTAGATACTCATTTTCGTCAAATGAAGCAATAAAAGGTTTGGTGTATTAATATAAATGAGCGGCTGTTATGATAACCTATTACCAACCCACATGTCAAATAACAATTAACCCCAAACGTCAATGTTGAGCCGGAAAGCACTGCAGAAGAAGATATTGTCAACTTTTTCGAACTTCTTCAAAGGTTCCACTCATCGTCCAACGCAAATATTTCAGTAATAATAATAATATGGTTCCTAAGTAAGCAGGAGTCACTAGCAGAGAAATGTAATGTCGGCTTCCTTTAAATAGAAGGGGATATTAATTAACAAAGTTAGACAAAAGCGTAAACCTGAAGGGTTGAACAACTAAAAGCACAAATCGTCAATGAATAAATTAAAACAAAAATGAATGAAAATTCAAGTTTGGGAAACACCGTTAATATTTTACAAAGTGATACAAAAACTGAATGTTATTACAGATACGTACAAAAGGCAATGTTACAACTTTGGTTGTACGTCTAAATATTTTACAAAGTGCCACAATACTGATTATTTTAGCACATACCTACATGGTACAAAATGTAAGTTTTCTACAGCGATCATACTAGTTTACCTTTTACAAAGTGATACAATATCTACAGAATATTCTAATGCATACTTGGTACAACATGTTATAATTAAGGTACCGTAATTGTATTAGTTTACCTTTTACAGCGTTATACAATACCTACTGACCAAGGGCGTTGCCAAGGGGGGGGGGGTAGCTGATTAAAAACAGAGATTAAAAAATATACCTAGCCAATTTATATATAGTATAATAATAATATATTATATATAATAATGAATAGCCTAGATAGAATGGGTCAAATTGCCCCCCTCCTAGGCTCCGGGCTGGCGACGACCTTGCTACTGACTATTTTAATGCATACTTGGTGCGAAATTTAAGATTTCCACCGTGATTGTCTAGTTATAAGAACTTATTGCCTGAGGCAGTTTTTTCTAGTCTACCGGTCCCGTTCAATCTGAGACAGGCCATCCCCGGGTAGAAATTTCATGTGAAAAAACACTTAAAAACTCTGACCCGACCGGGAATCGAACACGGGACCTCGTGATCTGAAATCCACGTCTATACCACAATGACCTCTCAAGGCGTGATAAAAATACGTATGTGGGTAGTTAAAGTGTGGTGATTCGAATTTACACTGCCGTAATATTATGTTGCCAACAATTATTTGTAGGTATTACAATGTATAAAAAATTATATTTAATACCATTTTTAAAAGAAATTCACCGTGCTTTTATTTTCAATTTAAAATTAAACTACGTTATAATTATTATTTAGTGAAAATATCCGTAAATAAATTAAATCCATGTTCGTTATTTCGGTTTTGTTACGCTGTTTTTTTTTTAATTCATTATTATTCAAATTTATGAATTACGCAGCGAATTTTCAACAGTTTGTTTTTTTTAATTACGCCAGTAACAAGTCCATACGGAAATTAACCTATATATTCGCACGAGGTACATGTTGATCTCATAGGTTTTTATGTAAATAGCTAGTGATGGATTTCTGATATATAGGTAGGTATATATTCATAGCACAAAAGTGAAACCTGATTGACTAGCACCTTTGACAGATTGATGGATTGCAAAAAAGAATATAGTTATTAAGAGATAGTAAAATTTAGATATTATTATTTTTATTAATAGAAAGGGAGATTCTTTCACACAAAATATATTTAAAAGCAATGAAAATCATCTTTAGAGTGAACTTCAATATTTGCCAACCAAACTGTCAGACAATATCAGCTCCGGTGATTAGAAATTTAAACTAAAAATCTGATCCGACCGAGAATAAGATTCGGACCTCTACGTAATTTAAAAATTGCTGTACGCAACTTAACGCTTATTAATTACCAAACAATTGTTGCTATCGCATACAAGTTTGAAATATTATTTTATACATATTGATGGATATATGATATTGATTTAATTGCCTCAAGTTGAAGAGATCGACGTCCGACTAGATTGTTTATTTTATACTTACATATTATGTTACTGAGCTCGGCAACTTTTGTCGGTAGTCCATTTGTAATAGAAAACGATCGGCTAGGTTCGAACATGATTTCGATAACAACAGCTATTTAGTGACTTATTTGCGCTGGGCTGCTTACAAGGGTGTAAGGGGTGAAAGCGAAATAAAACATCCAGCCGACTAAAGTTTCAACCTCACCTGAACGTGGTTCCCCCTGCTAGAAAACTAACGAACAACGGCGGTATAACCGTATCACTTTTATACGATCAATTTCCCATAATAGTAACACGAAAGAATGCCTGTACGTGTATCAAACCCATGTACCCATCTTGACAGTGTGATATAATGTTACTTTGAGTGACTCTCCAACTACCCGACTAAAATCAGGGGGAGTCTCTTTTTCAGCAGTGGAAGGAATAGGCTTAGAAAAAAAAAGAAAAATATACTTACAATTCGATTTCAAAGCTCTAGAGTCAGATACTTAAAATGTGTGCAACTCATAATAACCCAGAAAAACTAATTTTAATATGGTTTTTGTTTGATTTCAGATAACGGAAGCAGCAAATGAAACTATGGTTGTTAGTTCTCTGGCATTTTCGCCAAGTCCAGAGGACGATGGCACCAGATTGAGGTGCCAGGCAGATAATCCAAGACTTCCGAGCACTCCTCTCGATGACTCCTTCCTTCTCAACGTCGTCTGTAAGTACAAATATTAATTTTACTACGTGACCCGGTATTTGATTGATTTAGCACCTCAGAGAGACCCGTCAAATTTTAGAGCAACCGCTCTTGTTATTATTTTTTTTTATTTAAAAAACATTTGGAAATTATTCACTTCAAATCACTTGCAGCTTTGTTCACTTCGATCGGTTTTATTTTTCTGCAATATCTAAAGTTATGTTATAAGCATAGGCACTATCTGCCTAATCTAGCTAGATATAACTCTGTAGATTGTATTGATATCTTTCCGAATGAAGTGTTCAGACATCCTGAATTGATGGAAATCACTAGTTTAACCATGAGATTCTCTTTGGTCTCAAAATGATATTAAAAATGTGCTGTTTTTCATCATAAATTCGATTTAAAATACCATTTTTTTAATCTTAATAAAGTTTTATGTAACGATTGATTTATCATACTGGAATTTCATATTAAAACACTGGTTATCCTAAGCCGAGGTATAAAACTAACCATTTGAAAGTAAACGGCAGTAAATCAACAAGAAAATAAATAAATTTATTACTGTTTTATTCTTTGTCAGTAGTAAATCATTTGCGTACCACAATTGTACCCATTTTTATACTTTTCCGGTTAGCAGTGCATAATAAAACAATTTATTAAATAATTTTCTTACCAAAGAAAGTTTCCGTCTTGTAGTGTATAAAACAACCGCCCAAGAATTATGGTTGTTTATACAGTGAGTACTTATTTAAGAAATTTTTGTAATGTATAACGTTGTTTGTTCAAATAGTACAACAAAAACAAGGCGGGGTGTAGGAATTTAATATTCATTTACAAGAAGTGATCTGCCGTCACCGTGCGACGAAGTAAATCAACAGTTTTAATTTGAAAGAAGAAGAAGAGAAATAGATAAACTAGCTGACATGCGTCGTTCTGTCTAAAACTATTTTTTACTGTAATTCAAAAGTAAGCTATCATGTTTAAAAATATGAGTTTTTTTATTTTTTCAAATAGGCATGCATATTGCATATATGTTACGCCCAACTTCTTTTTAGTTTTCAATAACAATATGTGTGAATTTGTGCTTGTTAGTGTTTGTTTTATTTAATTTTGTACTTTATTGAATAAATTAAATATGTATCTACATAATATACAATATAGTTTATCCGATACTATGGTAAACAAAAATGTATCATAGAAGGTATCAGTCGTCAATAACAAATGAAAGTCTACCTTTGAAAGAGGCGTTTTGTTAGTTACAATGCTTTACCTCTGGAGTTTTTGTTAAAATCATTAGACACCCTACCAATTTTTACTCGTGATATTTCATAAAAATCTCAAAAGATGGCAATATCCATCAACCAATTAATTATAAACAACCTACATACATAAGGGGACGTACATTGATCACGTGATGTTTTTTGGAACTTTTTAGACCCCCCCCCCTCCCCCCTGGTGATATTTGGTGATGTTTTAGAATACCCCTCCCTCCCCCCGAAAATCACATGTACTTTTTTAGTAAGTACAAAGAATTAAGAAACTTGATGATTTTAATTTGTTCGTCAATATTTTTTAAATTTTTGAAAGTGTAACTGTGTTTCTTTAAAGCCATCAGAAAAAATAAATGCACGTGATTTTCTCACTAGACCCCCCCCCTTCCCCCTTTTGGGCTCACCTGATTAATGAACGCCCTCTAATGAACTATTAATTATTTTATTAAATTTTTCGAATCGAATAGGGCATGAAAGTATTCTAATGGTGACTTTCACTAACGGTTCCTAACTTTTAGGTAGCTCTTTGCGTAGCGTCTTAGGTGGTCTGGTGTATGCCAAACTTACAGTTCAAGTTAGGAAACTTTGGTGAAAGTGACCCTAAGTCTGAAGTATTCTCGACTCCCTTAAATCAAACAATACTATGAAAAAATATCAAATAGTTCCAGCCATGTGGTGTTTGTGAACATGAAAGAAATTTATATATATAGATTTGTAAGATGTATGAATATTTGTATTTTTCCGTTTGTTGCTCTTTTGATTAATCACCACTCCTACGTAGGTACCGAATCATAAATCAAAGTGATTTTGTGATATATACGACTTTTAATTATTTTCTTATTTATAAAACAAAATTAAACAAACGATTTAAAAGTATAATTCGGTCTTTGAGTTATGTCGCAACTTTAACAACGAAACTAATAATGTACCATGGGTAATGGGACGGGTGCCGCGCAATAATATCGCAAACAAAAATCAATCTGTATCTTCTTCTCTTCTGACCAATTTCATTTTAAAATTATATACCTAATCAAAACCAAGGTGGTATGTTTTAACGACATAAATAGTTCAGCGGTTCAACAGAACTGTCGACTTTTGTTCTGAAGGTCACAGGTTCGATACCAAGTGTCGACAATCTTTCTCTTTCACAACACAAGCTAAGCTTTCTATGAAATATTTCAAGGTTGTATTTTGGGTGAGTCTAGATTCGATTTTTCATAAAAAAAAAGGATTCATTGAAAATAAGGAATATTGTTGATCACTTTTTACACAACGTTTGGCAATGGTGTGCGTTAGATACATTTCGTTGCGCAAAAATAAAAATAAACCTAAATTTGTTTTGAAAATAGAGAACGTTGAACCTGTTTTTTTTTTAAATAGTGAACGTTTACCTAACCCATTTAATTCTCACCAAAGACAATAATTTTGGTTGTAAAAATTCTTTGGATGACATTTTTTTTAATGAATCTGTGGAAGATGGTCGGCACCTGGGATCGAACCCACGACCTCCGAACGAAACAGTACGAAAGCCGGCGTCGTAACCGCTAGTCTACCAACCACTTCATTGTTTCCAAACTCCATCAATAATAATTGTTTTAAGAAATTAAAAAAAAACTCATCTACCTACCTATCAGCCGGTTTCATAAAAAATAAAGGAGACTTTAAGTTTCCTTTAAAAAATAAGGCGTTTCATAACAACAAAATGACATTTAAAGCCGACTTTATGGTAAAGTCTGGTTATTGGCACTAAAGTCGACTTTAGTGTACTTAGTTCAATCTTTAAACACCGGAGTTCATAGAAAATTTCGTGGCGCTTTAACTGTCACAAATGATGAATACCTGTATACGGTGACACTGTGGACAAAAATGACCAAAATAGCGTGGAAAACATGGAAAAACGGGAAGAATATGATTGTTTACTGATTTCATTTACCAAATCATAAACCATAATAATAAATTAACAACAATAACGATACATTGATGTTTTATTGAGAAACGAAGTTGACAGGTTAACAGAAATTCCGCGAAAATATTAGTAAACAGCCTATGTTTTCCATAGATTTCCATGGTTATACACTATCAACTGCTACCAACTTTCAAATATTTTTTTATGAAACCCGTCTGCCTAAAGGAGACTTCAAAAGTTTCAAAGGTTCCTTTAGCTAAAGAGTTCTTTAGTCGCTTTTTTTTAAACCCGCCGTAGATCAAAATAAAATACACAAAAGTTTTGGAAAAAATACTTATTTTATTTTACATCATCTTTATTTGTTATACTATCATTTAAGTTGAGTCAACCCGTCCCAAAAACATTCGCCTCACAGACAAAGCATTTTTTTATTTTATTTCAGTTGCTCATAATTTACGGATGTTAATTTTTATAATTCCTACGGCAGCGATGTTAAAAAATAGGTTTTTTTTTTGTCTTTTCTTTGCGTATTTTTTTTCTCTCTTTGTGGTAAAAGTTTGTTAGTCAAACAAATATTTGTCAAGGCAAATTACCTACCTTGATTTATTTTCTTCATTCTGTTATATAAAGCTCATCTCGTCCCGAACTCAGAAAGTGGAAATTTGCATATCACTCAAGAGCACAACTGTGTTTGTTGTCTGAAAGATCGAAATAAAACGCACCGCATATTAAAAAGACTGGCACATCGGACTGCCTTCGTTCTGCCTGTATAATCCAAATAAAAGAAGGTGAGTTCTACAATATCTGACTTAAAAATATGCATCAGTCGGCGTTTAGTGTCGAGGCAAAATGTTGTTGATGAAGAATGGGAAAAACACATGAAACTGATGCATGTGTTTTCCTCATTCTTCTTAGTGGCTGTGAATCCATGGAATCCAAGATGTCAATATGTACAAAGCCCAGGCTCAAAGTCTCCGCATTCGAAACAAAGTTCGTAAAAAGATTATTGACCATAATATGACGAGGAGGTGCACATGACAGTTAGTTATATTTATTTATTTACAGTCACAAACTGCCAAAACATCAATGTCATGTCAAATAATATAAATATTATGGACGGACAGAAACACAACAAAGCACGCCAACATACTTACTACTGCAACATTCACACATACCTACCACTGCACGTTGAGAAGGCGGGATAGGCACTCGCTTGCACAATAATTATTATTTAGTTAGACCCTCACACTGTGTTCCGCTCCTTCGAAGCAGAGCTGAGGGACATGGACATGGTGTGGGAGGAGGTCATAAACATTGCGCAAGATCGAGCGCAATGGAGAGCCCTTGTTGCCTCCCTATGCCCCTGAGTGGGGAGTAAAAGGGAGAATTGATTGATTTATTGAAATTTGTTATAGAATGACAGCGGCAGCCCACTTGGAGGCATAGGGATACAACAAAAGCTCTCCATTGCGCTCGATCCAGCGCAATGCTTATGAACTCCTCTTACAACATGTCCAAATCCCTCAGCTCTGCTTTGTAAGGGAGGAACACAGTATAAGAGGCTCTTCAGGACCCTGATAGGAGGAAGAACAGCGCTCTCCCTGGCCAACTATCATTCGGCATCCTTAACACATGTCCCAGCCGAGTCCATCTCCTCTCCACAATGGTGGAAGTGATGGGCTTCCGCTGGTTGCGTCGGCGTATAGCGTCTTTTGTGATGCGGTGGTACTATAGTATAGGTACCCGAAATTCTCCTAAGAATATTTGAGCCTGGGCTTTGGTCAGGTGCCAAGACTCATACCCATACAGGAGAATGGGCAACAAACACGCTTCAAACAATAATAGAGCCTACATCAAAATATTATTTTATGGTCACAAATGGTCACTATGTCTAGCTGGAATGTGTTCAGTTAGGCAATTCATTTATCGGACCAGCGTATTTATACGTAGCTTCTATTGGTTTCTAAGTGATCCTATTTTATCGGCCGCTCTCTGTATTTCTAGTGAAAGAAGGCAGGTACTAAAACTTTAGCTAATAAGAAAAAATTACACACTTTTCTTGAGGTTCTAGCGTTAGTGTTGTTTAATAAGACCAGCAAGTTCCCCTAATGGCTTTTTAGTGTTCTCTAAAAATTACACGTTACGTCGACGTAAAAATTTTAAAGCTCCGTACATTAAGTTGGTAGCACCGCGGCTTCGGTGTTATGCTGATTAATGCGAGCTTGGTTATGTTGTTACCCTCTTCCTTTGTAAAAATAAACACAATACTTCATTGCTGGAAAGCATAGCTACCTACATGTGTATTGAAGTAGGTATAGGTACTACACCATTTATATCAATAAAAAGTAAAAAAAAAATACCTTTTTTTTTAAATTTCTCTTTGACTCTTTCACAGTAAGCTACTTAAAGCTTGTGTCGTGAAAGAGGAAGATGGTCGGCACCTGGGATCGAACCCACGACCTCCGCACGAAACAGTCCGAAAGCTGGCATCGTAACCGTTAGTCTACCAACCACTTTGTCCGTTATACACTCTGAAACCGTCCTAACGATTTGCCGCAAACCGGTTTCGTTAGAAAAAGAATAATTGGCTTAGTAACACTAAAATAATGAAAAAGACTAAAATTAATATCTTTAAATTGGATCGCCATCGATTTCAATTCTCTCAGTTCAGTTTCGAAGAAGCGGAACACGGTGTGTGAAGGTCTTCCTCATCTTCTGGACCCTGATGAGAGGAAAAATACCGCTCTCCTCAACCAACTGGCATTCGGCATCTTTAGCACAAGTCCCAGAAAACTCCATCACCTCTACATAATGATAGAAGATAATATGGGCTTCTGTAGAGTGGTCCGGCCGACAGAGCGAATTCAGCGTCCTTCGTGATGTGGTGATACCAATTATTCCTAAAAGTACCATATTGTACTTAATAACACAGAAGCACTGAGTAATAATCGAAATTGAACCTCAAAGTCCATTAAGGGAAAAATAATTTGCTGACCGCCGTTAAAATCTAAAAGTCGACAATAACCTTGCCGAGAAACTTTGACCAAGTAAAATTTCACCAAAACAGCTTTCTTCTTTGTTGGACGAAACTAGTGGAATATTATGGGGTTTAATACCAAAGGCTAAGCTAAAACCTTTATCTAGAAATGTTTAACTTTTTTGTTGTAGATCTTTAACCTTCATTTCACTGTAAACTATTTAAAATAATCTTTACATTACAACAATGGCGGCGAGGGTGTGATTCGAAGCTACGTTTACAACCATACCACTTTTTATTTTTACGTTTTTTAATAATGTCATTTCCTTTGAATGCAAAATTCAAACCCGAGAATTCAAAGTAAACTTAAATCATCACAAAAAATACTGAGTACAAAACGACAAATAGAAAAATACATTTGCAAAGCAATTGGCTTAAACATAAAACTCGTGACTAACATAGAATCTCATGTGTTCTATTTCTAGAAAAAAAAAATACTTCTATTTCTCTATTCTAGGAAAAACTGTTTGAAAAAAAATCTTTGTTGAGTAAAGAGATATAATGTGTGCTGACATATGTAATTATTTCTCGAAAATATGTCTAGCTTTCCAAAACCGCCTGAAGCTATAACAGGCTATCACTTCGGATTCAATTCAATGCAACAGTATTATCTGACCAATTTAGTTCGGGCGGCACACAATTATCAAAACCGCAGCGCAATACGAACAACGTAAAACCAATATCTGCCATACCCGTTTTTGTTAATGTAAAACAATTACATAATACGTACAATTTCGCGAAAATTTTACGAAATCGAGTTGCGCCATTTTCCTATTTTTCCCCCTTCGTAAGATTGGTTTGTGGGTAGGGGATTATTTTTTTTTTCATTTTAAGTACTGAAATGAACTTTATTTTGTTTAAAAAAACAATATCACAGATTTTATAATTATTCAAAATATCTGAAATAAACCTATTATTATCTTCGTTGAAAAATGTATAGACAGGTACCTGTTACCCGTTTGAAATTTCAACTCAAATAAGGTTGGCTACAACATTATAATATACTACAAGTTGTTTTGTAGTAAGTAGGTAGGTAAGTGAATTAAGCATCATCCCTCTGAGGTATTAATGAAAGAAATTTGAGCCAACAAGATTCCAGTTACATCATTGTAGGGTGACCATATTTTTTCATTTATAAATAAAACATATAAAAGAAAACTTCGGTACTCGTATTTCGTTTGTAGATTTTTTCAGTGTATGTGTTTCAGTAGGTATATAACAGGATGTGAGTCCTTATGTAATGAAATAGTTATGTACTGTTTTTCAATTTATCCTGTTTCTGCTAAGACCACCACCACCATGGACTATGCCTATTTCAAACCTATTCGGCTCCGTTCGGTTATTTTTCGGTCGCGGCCGACAAACGTGAAAAATGTTACATTTGATTTCAGTTTCTTTCTATTCGGAACGAATAGAGAGAGATGCCAAAGTTTCACATTTATCAACATAGACCGAAAAAACAACACCGAAACGAATTGAATCGAATAAGCATTATTCGTTACGAATAGAAAGAAATGGAAAGTTAAAAATTAATCGGCAATGACTGAAAAATAACCGAATAGAGCCGAATATGTGTGAGTAGACTTTATTTGGTAATTTCCCGAGGACACGTACCTCTCCACATCACCCACTAGTATGCCTCGGGGAAATTATGACCGATGAAAAAATATTAGAGTGTGGTGACCTATGTGGTTCGGTCGTGTTATCCAAGGAACATCTCTACGAGTATTATTGCTTATCGCTTTATGTTCTTCTTGTTATTTTTATCTAGTCGGGCCTAAGTGGTGCGTACGACTCCCAGATCAATACCTCCACCGACAGATGTCACGTCTACGGACTTATTAATGTTTTGTTCTTAAAATATTACAACATGGATTCGGGACCGAAAATTGAAAGTAGCAGAATGTACAATGAAAATATGTTACTATTCCTAAGTCCATGCTAGATATGCATATAAACTTTTTTTCTTTATTCCTTCAATGGGCATGATGGTTCTTTTTTGTTAAATGTCTATTATTTTGTTAATGGTTGACGTGATCAAGAGTCGTCCAGCACATTCTTCAGGCCTGCGGTTGGCTTTTCATTCCAGTATCTTCTCCTTCGTGACCTTAAACTTAAATGTTTTCTACATCGCAATTTTTATTGTTCAATCACGAAGTCTCTCACTAATATTTTTGCAAAACTTTCCTCTCCTAAGTGCGAAGGTGTTATATCCAAGCTTCACAATATCTGTACCTTTCCCAGTTTTAAATTCAATCGCGTAGTATGTTTGTAATGTTCTTTAATTGCTCAGATTTTATAGACCCTCGTTTTGGCTTAAGTGCTCATCATATATATACGCATATCGCATATCAGGCGCTATAAAATTGCATGTGTATTGTGTATCCCTCAGCCATTCGATGGCTTCGGTCGTCAAATTATTGAGGTCCTCCATCACTCCATTGAATTTATGTGTCAGGCATTCCTTTACAATGTGGAAACAGACAAACAGATGGTGCTGCAACACAGCAAAAGGCGCAAAACAAAAGAAAACCAAGCATGAAAAGTCATACTACTTATTTATCCAGATTATTATTTCCATTGGACAACCCGAGAAATCTGCCGCCTTGTCGATGCTGTGGTATTTCACCACAAACGAAATACGAACAATTGAACATATTAAACAAAAAAAATCAAGCTTTCAACAACATTTTTTCGTGTGATTCGATCCTTTTTTTGGTGTTCCTTATGCCACGCGAAAAAAACAATATTTCACACTCACTCATCTCATATTACTATCTCAGCAACCACTTTTACACGCTTTGATAGCGATTTTATTGAAACTTGAACTTTCGAAGGAATTCTTCATAATGGAAAAAACCACTAAGGTACCTGCTTGGTACATGAAACGAAAATACCACTAACACATCTCTTTACCAGTAGTAAATTTAAGAATAATATTACACGCTTGGTTTTCAACATTTCATCTAGGTATGTATTTTGTTTGTACGCATATCGTACTTAGAAGTAGTCAGTTAAACTAGAAGCGAACATTCAATTGATCTAAAGTGTATTTATTTCATTCCTTTTTTTATATTTTTTTAATGAATCTGTGCTCACTCAAAGTGAACACAAATACACTCCTTGACTCTTTCACAGTAAGCTACTTAAATCTTGTGTCGTGAAGGAGGAAGATGGTCGGCACCTGGGATCGAACCCACGACCTCCGATATGAAACAGTACGAAAGCCGCCGTTGTAATCGCCAGACTACCAACCACTTTCTTTCTGTTTTCTTTCTTTATTTCTTATTTTTCTTTCTTTTATCTTCTCTTTACTTTCTTTCTTTTTTCTTTTTCTTTATCATTTTTATTTTTTCATGCGAACATTGTATTGGTTTATTTACAACAATGTGATAAATAGGTATTTTTTTTTCTATTCTATTATTTACCAACCAGTCCTCATCCTCGTTACTGAGGGTCGTGGCCATCATGAATTCTTTCTCGAAATGCTCTTCAAGATATTCTGTACGCTGCCTAATGAACGGCTCTTTGAAGTGTCGTCGCGTCGATGTTTTGTTTTATTTAGTCGGTCCAGCGCATCGGCGATCTGACTTATGGTCTTGTTCCTAGCGCTCTTCCAACCATTACCAGCTTTTCAAGGATGTCCTTATTTTACGAGCTTTATGTCCAAGTGTACCTATTTCTACTCATAATATTAACATTGATGGGAAATTAAGAAGAAAAATCAGAACTAAAAACAGAAATGAGCCAATTACATCTGCTCATCTGAGATCGGAAGTTCAGTCTTGATCATTTTGATTACCAAATCAAAATAATCTTAAAATCGAACGTATATCTTAACAGTGATTTACTTTGAGGACTCCTTAATTATGAATCAGTTTTCACTTAGCGAGGAAGCGAAGGTTTAAAGTAGTAAAACAATCGCTTATATTTTGTTACTACTACATAACATTATGCCCAAAAACATAACGCCATGAAACCGATAAATAAAGAAAAAACTTTTGTATGTAGGTAGAGCCATCCGGTTGTCAGTATTACGCTGAAAATAAGTAAATATTATACAACGGTCTGTTTATATTGCAAACTTATATAATAAAAAATTGAAATACACGAGGACACCATCGATTAAATTTATATCAGGAAGAAAGAAAGCAAAAAATAAAATAATATATTAGAATCAAACAAAAATAATCGATAATGTTCCGCCCTGGGCGCCACTCCACAACAATACTTACCCCTAAATTTCATAAAAATTACATCATTACTTAAACGGATATGAAAATTTATGGCAACCACCCACCCCGCTAAACCTTCCAAGATAACGACCTCTGAAGGAATCTTTCGAGATTTTTTCTTCAGTCAACATTTCCAGATTTATGGTTAAATTATTAGTTTCGTCTCGTCTTATTATTATTATTTGACGATATAAAAACTTTTCAATCAGAATATTGAAATATTTTTTTCGAAAAAAAAAAAAATATCTGGCGTCGGTCGTGTCGTAAAAATAAATTTGAGAAAATGTATGAAGCGTTGGGTGTGAAGTTAGCAGTATGACATGCGTTAGTTATTGTCAAATATTAGGTACCTATATCGCTTGTGACAGTAAAACCGATCTTCTTTTATAGGGTTTTTAGGTACCTACTTAAAGTGGAAAAAATAAATTGACATCGTTAAATTGGAATATTGGTAATTATTATTTTTTTTATACTCAGCAAGATCTCTCCACTTTGCTCGATCTTGTGTAAAACGCTAATGTCAAATCTAAAATGATCAAAATATTGAAAAACGAAGATCGTTAATACAATACAATAATCCCGTTTACATCCCACTCAGGGGCATAGGGAGGCAGCAAGAGCTTTCCATGGCGCTCGATCTTATATTTCAACAAAATGATAATCTTGAAATCAATAGTAAAAAGAGCACCAAGTGTTTTTTCATTCTCAGTAAAAAGAATGTTGAAAGATAATTAATGTGAATTAAATTGATTAATATAAAATCGACATAAGAATCTTAACAAGAGCATTTAATTATCTTTATTTTCTTTTCTTTTCAAGCCTTAACCATCCACTGCTTAGTGACGGCCTCACATGCATATTATTATATCCAGACATTTCTGAATTGAACTTGATATGCGAGGGGTAGTTGGCAATACAACACCACGCTTGTCAAGCGGGTTGGCGAAGACGTCCTTCCACATTGGCCCTTGCTTCTACACGATCCACTAGGGAACAGGGAACCCGCCGTAGAATATATTGCATGGTTTCCAGGAGGTACCTACCATGCAATGTCGATAGGTACTCGAGATCAAATCAATCTCCGCGCAGAGCATGACCACCAAATAATGGCGACTTATGTTCCACACGAAGAATCAATAGTAAGCAAAAATCATTAAAAACTAACAGGTGGCTCTTTATATCATTGATAAATCAACATTAAATAATATCAAAGATTTCCAAAGATGGGTATTTGGCGGATTTGAACTTGACTAAGCATAACAAGTTTTCTATTAATACGAGATGATTGTAAGACCTATTACATATTATGTAATACGAGATTATTTTAAGTGTTTTTTTTTTATTTTTCATTTAATTTAGAATTTCATCCGTGAAAGTCTAAAACATAATTTATATAACTACCTACTAAATTATTTATGGATAGGAATTTAGTACTTACTGTTTTTAATTAAGCTACGGCTACACTATGTCCCATGCTGGTCCAGGATGGCCAAATAGTGGCTCTGGCCAAGCATTGGCAAGTAGCACCATTTGGCAAATATACTTGTTCACCTGGCTACACTATTGGCCCAACTCTGACAGCTGGTACGAGGCTAGACTGCTACACAATGTTTTTATCACTGATTTATTGATTAATTCTTGCTTTTATTCATCTATTTACATTCTATCTCCAATTATTCACTGTATACTCCTTTCTGAATGGGGAATTTCAAGAGAGTTTATCTCCCTGGGCAAAAAGGAGATTTTAATATAATTTCCAATTCCAAATATACACAATAAAAACATTCATAATTTTATTAAACCTAACCTTCAATTTTTATTGATATTTATTGTTTTGCAATAGGCATATAACCTAACTCTTACAGGTTGATTTGGACTATAACATTAAAACAAGAATCATGGGTACATTACATACATACTCGAGTGGTTTAAAGCATCAACCACCGTCTTTGCCGTTTGCGTTTTTCATTATTTTTAATAACGAAAAACGTAACGTAACGTCTCCCGTAGGTCCTGTGAAGGACCTACGGGAGATATTGTAAATAAATAAATAAATAAATAAATAACAGATAAGCAGATGCCGCATGTATCACTGTATAGGATGCTGCAATTAATGCCATATTATGATATTATCATTGTCAACTTCCATTATTTTATCAGGATTATAAAAAAATTTACAAAACACTATGAAAATAACAACATGGAAGACATGACAGCTGTCAACATTGTTCCAATATTGGTGAATACTTGCGAACTCGATCGACAAGTAAACAAGTAACGGCCAATGTCAAATATTTGGCGATATGGGTCATTGGTGGAGCGGCCACACTATTCGCCCATGATGGGCCAGAGCCTCTATTTGGCCAGCATGGCCCATAGTCTAGCCGTGGCTTTAGATATATAACAAAACAAAAAATGGTTAATTAGGACACGTGGAACACATAACAAGATGAGAAGACAATTTTTTTTCTGTATACAACCTATCGCATAGCAACTGGACGCAAACTTTTGTTTTTTCTCATTTAGAGTTTGGTTGCCAAGATTTGTGAAAATTAATGCTCTATTTATTTATTTATTTATTTATTTATTTTAACAAAACACATTACAGAGGACAACTATACATTAAAAGTAGAAACATAATTAATTTATGACCTTAAACTAAGTTGACCTCCATCGAGATGTGTCACATGTTACATTATTTATTGATGAGTGAAACAGGTACAACATGTTCCAGAGAGAAAAAAAAATATCAATAGGAATACTACTAGTGTAAGTGAAATATGAAAATAGCTAGAGGTAAACGCAAACACAAATGGAGAGTGCAAGAAGAAGGGAAGGAAAAAAGGGAGGAAGGGGTGTGGGAAAAGAATAATCAACAAGCTATCGCGAAGTAGTAGAATTGCTTAAAATTGCTCTGGAGATCTGTTTCTTGAAGACATGATGTGGAGTGCCGTTATTATTACGTTGTCTTCTAAACTAAACTGTTGTTGATCACATTAAACTTTAAATTTAAACAAAAAAAAGTAATTCTCATAATATGTCTACCTAATTAAGAAATTCCTAGGTATGTTAACATTTATGTTAAAATTGGAATATGACACGAAGAAGAAACAATTAGTATGCGAAATAGAACAAGTCGTTTTTGAAAGTATTACTTAAACATGAACAACATAATGCTTTTTTGTGTAAAACGAATCACAATATTAACATAGTATTATTTCGACGTGACCGTGTGGTTGACCACCTCAATCGGTCAGAAAAGGCATCATAAACCTCGGAGGCCTTCGAGCGCAATGGAGAGCTCTTGATGCCTCCCTATGCTCCTAAGTGGGGTTTAGACCCCTCGCATTGCGGGTTGGTTTGGGGGGGGATCCGTTGCGGACTTGATTTGTGTGGGGCCGGCTTTTTGGTTTGATTGCTTCGATCGAACTCGAGGGTCGGTTTCGTGCGGGACGGGTTTGCTTCGGATTTGTCACCGGGCTGGCTTGCAGTGTACGGGGGGCCTTAAAGGGAGAATGATGATGATGATTATTTTAATAAATTCTAAAGAAAAATAATGTTACGTGAAAATAAAATACTGAATTTAGAGGCTTCTCTACTAGAACAATACAGTTGAAAATTCGTATGTAATATATAAACGAGTAGGTACGTACTAAGAATCCTTCCCTTGTCGAATCGATTTGTTACAAAGGCATTTGTAAAGAAAATTACATACGCCGAATAATCCGTTTGATTTAAATAGGTATAATATTGTTACTGTGCTTCCGTTCTGTAGAGAAGCTCCCACATCTAAATCCTTTTGAAACATTACAATTATTATAACATGGAGACAGAATTTAAACCTGAATTTGGAACACTAAAGTCTACCAAGGTTAGTAAAGTATTTCGAGGTTGTATAATTTGAAACAATATATTATGTAGGTAATATGTATTTTCTAATTCGACGTAAAACGTTACACTCTTTATGGTCTGTTTTCCTGCGAATACGGCGCTTCTATAAACAGCGGTGGGTATGTCAGTAGAACATAATGCGAGAAAAAACATATGCCGAAGATATACTTATTGACCGGTAATAGAACTCAGAATACCGTCTTCTGAAGTCGGCACCTAGATATTTTAATGAATTGAGATCGTTTAATTATACGAATAGCTAACTTAAATTTAAATGTCTTCTTTTCTTCATTCATCTCCTATTACCGATCCCATTCTTCTTTTAATAACGAATTCAATAAGACATCAAGATTTTGGTTAATGAGCATAAAAATAGTTTCACATAGTTCAATTTTAAATCCGTTATTGCTTCACGTAAAAATGGTATAAATATGATAGATGGTCGACATATTGTGTTCGACCGAGAATGATGCGGATTGAACTCAATGATTTCTTCAAATTGAGGTTTGAAACAAATATGTACGACAGGCTTCAATCGTTTTAAAATGCAAACGAAATCTTTCTTCATAATAAACACAGTGTTTTTGAATGGGTGCAATATCTATAATACAAAAGAAAGTCGGGTTAGTGCGAACACTTATAACTCGAGATCGGCTGTTTGATTTATTGGATTCTTCTCCGCTTCGGATAACAGAATAACGAATAAAAAGTTGAAAAAATGCATAAGAAATACTATTAAATATAATATTTTGGAACGGATTTACCGACAACAACGCCATCTGTGAAAAATTCCATGACAACACAATGTTTATTTACCATCGAGTTTCAAAACATTGGTACGCAGATTATCGATAGTTTTTTTTTTTTTTCAACCTTTCAGAAGTAATATTTTGACATTCAAATATAGTTTAAACGTATTTTTGTATAAATTACATATTTGAAATCAAAACTCATAGTAAGGACTGCAGGACAACGTCTGTCGGGAAAACTAAATATCATAATATCGAAAACCTTTAAATTGATGCGACACCCTTTGAGAAACATCACCGGAAAGCTGTGAATATTACACCGCAAACACAATATTACATCAATTCCAATAATAACGCACACACAATAGGTGCACGAATAATATACCATAACAAGATAATATTTCTATTAATCAATTTAATCATATTGTGCTTGAGTGCCATGTATTGTTGAATATAATTTAGTACGTACATTGATGAGTTAAACCAATAGTAGATAATATTATCAATATACCTAATTGTACCGTTGTTTAAATATGGAAAACAAGATTACTATGTACTAAGTACTTGTTCTGTCTTTGAAGTAATAGTGTTTTTTCAACTTTACTTGGGTACTTATATTCTCAGAAGGAGAATTTCTTTACTCGTTAATCTTTGGAACTGCAAATTTGAAAAAACTGTAGGTATCGTACCAACATTTAAAAAAAAGAAGTTGAATTCCGTCATGAAATAACCTCCTTTACATTCAGTGTAATCATTGAATTCTTGTCAGAACAAAATTCTTGCTTGTAGGTATATTTAAATTTAGACAGCGTTCTCGTAATTTCAAAATCCCGTCTTAATTTCTTCAATCTCGCATTGACATTTCCAGGAGATTCGACGCGATATTGACGAAAGCTTTATGTATTATGTTATTCTTGGATCCATCTTCACAATATTTAAAAAGGGGGACCCCCTTGAATGCGGAAACTACCGTGGAATTACTCTGCTGAGTGTTCCCGGTAAGGTATTATCTCAGATATTACTATACCGCATTCGGGGGCCTGTCATGGCTGTCCTGAGAGAGCAACAATGCGGCTTTGTACCTGGCAAGTCCTGCACGGACCCAATTTTCTGTGCCAGGTGCATCTTTCAGCAGTGTAAAGAACTTAACTCTGCCAGTCGCTTGTTGCTTCATATATTTTGAAAATGTCTTCGACAGCCCACATACACCATCGATATGGAAAATTTTAGCTATGTACGGTATACTTCCGAAGATAGTTAAAATGGTGCAGTCCCTGTATGGAGACTCCGAGTGTAGCGTCAAAACGCCGGGTGGTCCTACTGAGGCTTTTAGGATCACCACGGGAGTCAGACAGGGCTGCGTACTGGCTCCTTTTATATTCATTATTGTCATGGACGTCCTGTTGAGAAAGTCCATGCAAGGAGCGAGAGGTATACCGATAACACAGAGAGATGGTCTAATGGGCGAACTGTGCGATCTGGAGTACGCGGATGACCTAGCGTTGCTCAGTACGACAGTGGAGGAATTACAGCGCAGTGTTTCAAGACTCTTTGACTAAACAGCACGCCTTGGTCTTCGAGTTAACGCCAGTAAAACGGAGCTCATGGCGAGTAATGCCTGCCCCGATAAACAGCTGCCGATAACCATCGACGGTCACCGTCTCTCGGGTGGATAAATTTAAATACTTGGGAGCAACCATTACCACCTCTGGTGACCTCGGGGCTGAGCTAGTGTCGAGACGAAATGTAAACTGTTTGATGCATGTGTGTTGCCCATTCTCCTGTGTGGGTGTGAGTCCTGGCACCTGACCAAAGCCCAGGCACAAAAAGTATCTGCATTCGAAACGAAGTGCCTCAGGATAATTTTGGGAATAATATGGTACCACCGCATCACGAACGACGCTATACGTCGGCGCACTCAGCGTGAGCCCATCACTTCTACCATTATGTGGAGGAGATGGACTTGGCTGGGACATGTGTAAAGGATGCCGAATGACAGTTGGCCGAGGCGCTGTTCTTCCTCTCATCAGGGTCTCGAAGACGAGGAAGACCCTCTCACACTGTGTTCCGCTCCTTCGAAGCAGATTTGGACATGGTGTGGGAGGAGGTCATTGCGCAAGATCGAGCGCAATGGATAAATCTTGTTGCCTCCCTATGCCCCTGATGGGGTGTAAAAGGGAGTGTTGTTGTTATTCTTCTTCACGTACCGTATCAGGTCATCCCGATATTGACGATCACTATAGCGAAAGATTCTATCTTGCGCTATCCTACGAGTATCGTAAGAATCTCCTCCACACTTCTCGAACATTACGCAGCCAATTGTATTATCCAGTTTTCTCCTCCCAAACCCTCAAAGTATAACTAATTTGAACTGAAATGAACTTTCACTAGGTAATACATGAATACATATTACATACACAAACAATTATTGTTATTCACAATACACACTGAGTAATTTATTTATTGACACAAGATAACAAAGAGAAGGAACAAACTTAAGAATTAGTAGATATCTAAAAATGATGGAGACTATTGTTTTTATTTGATTTGCTTTCAAAAAATAAATCCTCTTATGTGTTTGGGGCTTTTGTACAAAACTTTTACATTCAGTTTCATGAATAATTCAGTTCAAATTAATCGTAATGATATTCGCGTGGGGAATATTCGCATTGCTCTGAGAAATAAAACAAACTACGTACAAACAAAAATAAAAAAACACATTGCAACAATGAGTAATGTTTTGTATGACCATTAAATGAGTATATAAAAGAAATCTTTTGCCTTGTTTATAATTCTAGAAATCTTGCACATTTTACGAGGGTAAAGATTTGGCCTTTTGAGGCGATGCATTGAAAACGTCGATTTTCAAAATCACTCTCACACCTGATATTGAGTTGAAATCCACAACTGGAGCGGCCCATAGCGGTCTTTCGCAGCGAAAGCCTAAATTTGATACGTTTAAGATACTCTAAATTTTTTATTTCTGGTCCTTAATATTATTACATAGACTTGGAACTTTGATGATTACCATGAATCGCGTGGAATCGTTTGAATTCAAAGATTCCTTGGATATTTATGGGGACGGAAATAAAGAAGTTTGAAGAAAACCTGAATCAGAAGGAGTACTTTTGTTCAAAGTTCGTGAGTATAGCCGGTTGCATTAAAAAAGATGGATAAAATAGAGTGTGTTTGTCAATTTATTATCTCAATTTAAATATTATTTATTTTTATGCTTTCATTTTTGTGTTGAACATAATATGCATGTATGTCTCTTATGATTGTTTTGATGTTGAGTTTGATTTTTTTGAGTATCTTGATCGTGTCTGTCATATTTTTAATAGATACTGTATAGGTACCTACATTTCAAACATGTAAATGGCCATGCCGTTCTTTCTCCTTCCTTCCTTCTCAGCCTGTATCAGCCCACTCCTGGACATAGGCCTCCTCCAGACTCTTCCACGTCCCTGATATTGTGGAATCTGCATCCACTGCTTGCCAACGGTTCTTACAATATCGTCCCTCCATCGAAGCTGTGGACGGCCGTGGTTTCCAATTGTAGTCCTAGAACGCCAGCACGGATATGACATTCTGGGTGTAGATATCCCGAGCCACGGTGATCTGTACTCTGAAATTAGAAAACAGACTCCAGAATGATCTCCAACGTCCTGAAATTTGAATTTTTGCATTTTTTTTTACAATGTTTATGCTGAGAATTCATATTTTATTTATAACGAGCTTTCCCGAAAGACGTTGTTCTGTGGTCCTAACCAAAGGCGGCCCGTTCATAATATGTGCACAATGTACACTGCGCCCCAGAAACAAAAATACATAAATAATTCGACTGAATTAAAGTAATAAAATAATAACATTAAATATTTCTAAAACCTTCATATTTCATTCGTATTCAAAGCTCAGGCGGAAACAACGCGGGATTGTAATATGCGCGCGCTGACATTCTACTTCGTCTATGATGCACCGATGCTGCGTGTGCACAATTTGACCGCCCAATAATTTTGTTGACTTTGTATGAAAATTTTATAGAACGCTCGAAAACTTAGCTTTCAATGATTTTGGATTTAAAAACCCGTCTTTAAATCCAAAATCATTGAAAGCACTGAAGCAACGAAACAAAATGAATGGATCGATAATTTGTCTTGAATAACAGTTATAATTAGCTGGACTAATCGAATTTACTCTTCACCGCCGTAACGAATAAAAGGCGCGTTGATGGGAAAAAAGAATAAGCAGCCCTTACAATGGCTAATCACACCCAATTCTCTCCTTTATTCTTATACTTGACGTCGAGGGATAAATCCAAGATTTCCCAAAATAATAATGGAACGGAATCTAATGTTATGATCATTTGGAGGCGAATCCATTGACGCGTCTCGAATTATTAGTTCTGATAGTCGACAGAGCGTTATATAGGAGGCTTAGCTCGATTGTTCTATTGTTTTTCGTCTATTCTTTCATTAATTATCCTTATTTCCATCCCAGGACCCATTGTTCTCATCACAATAATTATCATTGTTCGTCTCATTTCATCATTCCGCCATATAATATAAAAGTGCCTTCTTAAATAATAATCACACAATGTACTTGAACAGAAGCTACTCTACTTATCAGTAATTTGACAAGGAGTAATAAAGACCTATCAAATTCGAACCCTGAATGAATCGCTGTGGGATTCATAAATAAAATATAGATAATACAGAAAAATATAATTGTTCAGTGATGTTCTTGACAAAAATATTCTAAGCTAAAGACTATAAGAATGACTAAGAGGCATATAAGCATGCGCATCTAATATTTATAAGTACCTTGGTTGGAAGCTATTTTAAAGAACTTGCTTTCCCGACAGACATTGTCATATTAATTATAATACCTAATATAACACTTTTCTATACAAAGGTGTCGGTAAAGCCGGCGGAACTTATTGCCTGAGGCAATTTTTTTCCAGTCTACCAGTCCCGTCCAATCTCAGACAGGCCAACCACGGGTGGAAATTGCGAGTGAAAAAACACCCGACCGGGAATCAAACCCAGGACCTCGGATCTGTTCGATTCCCGGTTCGAGTCTACGCCAGTACAACTAGGCTACCGAGGTCGGATATCATGGTCCTTACTATATGAATATTGAATTTTAATTTGTATTTTGATAAATTAATTACCTTGTAACCA